>QEPC01013002.1:7246459-7320745 GCA_003113815.1 Sphenodon punctatus | reverse complement strand
GGCTCCAGCTGGTCTCACTGCTTCCGGTAGGGGCAGGAGTAAAACAGCGCAGTTGGAAGCACGGTTGCATTCACATGCAGAAAATCTTTCACACCAGTTAAAACCACTACGATGTTGCTTTCACACTGCTGCTAAGTGCGGATTTATTGAAAACGGACAGCAAAAAGGTAGGTTTGAGTAGCTTTGATAGTCGGATTTCTTTAGTGCGATATTGACCGCATTTAATCGAATTTATGTGTTCAAACATGCATGAAACATTCGTTTTTTAAAAAATTTCGCACAAATCAGAACTTCTGAATCCCCTCTATGAGGTGTTTACTCCAGATTAATGAATGTGTAAAAACAGCCATAGCTATGGGCAGGAGGGCAGGTGGTTGGGACCATTGGGCTAAATGCTGGGGGGCGGGGGGGGTGCTTTTAAGTTTCAGGGTGCAGTCCTCGAGCCATTCAAGTCAATAGGAGCTGGGCCATTGACTCCAATGGATGGAGTATTGTGCCTTTAATGTCCTGTTGTTAATAAGACAAACTTTCCCTTGGTTTCTATCATCAGGGAGATACACCCCAGGTCTGACCTCAAGGTATGTTTCCCCTCCTTCTGAATTCCCAGTTGAGACAACAACTTCTCACCCCAAAACCTTTTGTCCTGCAAATGAAGTCATTGAATTAGCCCATTAATGAACAGTGAAGTTTTAGGCACCTTTTCTCCCCTGGCCTCTTCCTGCCACTGAAACCTAGGTGGAAGCAGTAAGCACAGGAGATAAAATGTTATAGGGGATTTGGACATTTACATCCTCCCTGTTCTGAAAATTTAGGGGGATGTGTCCCTTTATATTTGCACCCATTGCTGTGACTCTGATGAGTTCTGACTGCCAGGGCCGGCGCCAGGCATGTGCCACATGTGTGGCTGCACATGGCCCCGTGGCCAGTTGGGGCCCCGCACTTGCCTGACTGGGCAGCAGACTGCAGCCAGCTTCTCCCCCAATAAGTTTTTCTGCCTCCCCTCCCTGGCTCCACTCCCGATCCCTCACCTGCCTCTGCCTCTGTCTCTGTTCTAGTAGTGCTGCAGCATCATGACAGGACTAGGAGATAAAGCTGTTTGTTTGCAAACATCTCCTCCCCATGTGAGTGATCAGAAGGTTGTTACCTTGTAAAGAAGGCTCTTCGAGATGGCTCCTAGCATTCTCACAACTGGGTTGTGCATGCTCACCCTATTCAAATAATAGACCATGTGATGGTCTCGAGCACCTCTAGTATAAAAAGCACTCTCTCCCCTCAGAATGACAGTTCCTTCCAACCCTTTCTAGGAATATAAGAAAATTCCATGCGGGGCTAGAAGGGTGGGTGTTGTGAGAATGTTAGGAGCCATCTCGAAGAACCTTGTTTACAAAGCAGCAATCTTCTGTTGTTCTTCGAGTGACTCCTCACAAGCCGTTTTTACATGGCTCCGCCAGGTGAGGGACTCTGTGGGCATGCCAGTGCATGGGTGGGGCATGCAGACGGCCGCACACGCATCCCCACTCATCCACACCCACGGAGTAACCACCATTTCCCCCGGTTGCTCTGTGCATGGGGACGAGTGGGTGGTGAGTGGGGATGCGTGTTAGGCAGGCGTGCATGCACCCCCCACTCACCATGGGCGCGTGCGCTACATTGTTCACACGGTGCTCCCCCACCCATGAACACTCAGAAATCTGCATGTTCCTGGGTGGGAGAGGCCCGTGTAAAAAGGGCCACATTCTCACAACTGTCTTACTTATACTATTTTAGGTAGGAATTTAGCATGTAAAACAATATCTATTCTATCTTGGAAAATCTGCAAATATGGTTCTGAGATTATTATGGCTGCTATTTCACTAACTTTTCTTAATGAAGTTATTGCTAACAGGAATACTGTCTTTAAACCCACACACCATAACCAGTTCATTTGCGCCCCCATATAATGAATTCACGCTGCCCGGGAGCACAAATTAAATGGTTATGGGTGGGGGGCAGCATTAATTGATTATATGGGGGGCAGGGGCGCAAATGAACTGGTTATGGGGTGGGGGCAGCGTGAATTGATTATGAGAGCACAACTGAACAGGATATATAGATATTGATATATATAATCTCTTGTGTGTTTGATAGCAGCACCTCTGGACCGGTCACACCGCATGCGTGCACAAGGCACAGGCGGCACCGGCAGCAAGAAGCAACAGGCCCTGGAGGCCAGACTGGCTAAGCTCACCCCCCTCCCCCAGTAAGGCAGTGGATGAAGTCAGTCTCTCTGTGCCTGCCTCACTGCCTGCCTGGCTGCCCCTGCAGTGGAACCACTCCTGGGGAGTGGTGGTAGACACTTGACTAGGGAGGGGGGTGCGGGGAAGCATTGGGAAGTCATGCTTGTCTATGGCCACTCGGCTTAGTGCCAGGTAAGGCAGCCAAGGGGTGGCAAGCTGGGGTGTGTGTGGTGTGTGGAGAAGCATGGGGAGGCCATGCTTCTCCATGGCTGCTCGGAAGGGTGGAGAATGGGAATCCTTCCTGTCCAGAGGGAGTACATTTTATGTAAGTTTACACATTTGCATTAGGTGAGACCTAAATTAGGCCCCGCACCAAAACTTTGCACGTGGCCTCACAAACCCTGGGGCTGGCCCTGCTGACTGCTCATGAGACTCCTGAGTCAGCCAGGCCGGAGTGTCATGGGTTTAGCACGTAAAGAAAAATGCATGTGCAATCCAAATTACTACAAGTACATGCAGTGCCTGTTCTGGAAGTTAATTTACTCACAAACTGGAATGTTTTATCCTAAACACTGGAACTCACGCTAATGAGTCAGAGAGACAAAAATTACTCTTTCATGCACATAATTAAAACCGGGGTACAGTAAAATAGTTTCTTTAACTCTCCACCATTAACCTGTTTCCTGTTACCAGAGTGAATTTAATTAAAGGATCCCTCCCCCCCCCGAATCACAAATTCCTTAGAATCCATTAATCTGAGAATTAACAGTAATCCCCACTCTGTGACTGGAACTGCATTTGATTTTATTAGCTTGCATGACAATGGGAAAAACAGAACGGACACATTTAAACATCTATTAAGCAAAAATATCTGTCCTGGTTTTTTTTTTCATGACTGTGTTATAGATGCCATCATGTCTGGGAACATTAGAAATGCTTATGACAGACAGACATAGAGACATTTTCAAATACAATCTTCCATATTTCCAGATACCTTGGGGGATATGGTTTTGTCCAGGTTAAAGAGGTCTCTGGATATAGGGTGGCCGTAAAGCATGTCCAGAGTAAACCAGTGAAAAACACACACTATATGTCCAGAACAAAGAAAGATCCAGATAAAGAAGGTCTAGGTACTGTGTCTAAAAATGTGCTAGGCACATCACAATGCACTTAAAATGGTGCAAGATCCCTGCCCTGAAGAGCTTCCACTTTATTTTTGCCTGAGAACCAGTAAATCCTAACAAACAGACGGCTAAGCAGCAGGCAGGGATCAGATGAGAGGAGAAAGGAGGCTGGTCAAAAAACGTGACAATGTGGTATTTCACCAAAGGCAGGTTTAGTGCCTGAGTTCATTTTATAAATACTTTAAAAATAAAACTGCATAATTACTTCCAGATTTCATCAGTCCCACTCTAGAGGGTAAATAAATATCTGTAAAACTAAAAAAAAAAAATGCCACAGCTGACTCACATCTTGTGGGTGTCTTTGTAGAAATGAGTCTTAAGGAGGGAATTCAACAAGGACAGAGGAATGGCCTGGCAATCTATTCCATGGAGGCCCCATGTGCAAAGCAGGTGGAAGAGTGAGATGGGAGAACAGAACTTATGGGACACAAAGCCATCATCCCTGGCAGAGCAGACTGGGCAGGGGGTAACCTGAAAGGAAACAGGGGCAGAATGAAACAAGGCCTTGAAGGAGCACAAACTTGAGGGAGTGGAGCATGGAGACTCAGCTGAGTGATTTATAGAAAAGGTGAATCAAGGCATGGGTCTTCCCATCTGCTTCTTGTATGGATTAGAGGGGAGCCACATGGGAGGAGGTTGGGGAGGCCACATGGGAGGAGGTGGGGGTGACGGAGAATGATAAAAGCCAAGATGAGAGTTTTGTTCACTTGAGAAAGAGAAATATTATGGAGCAGTCTGGTTGTGAGGGGTAGAGGAGCACTAATTGGCCCCAGGGTTGGTGGTATTTGCTAGGCATTTTTTAAAAGCATGTTCCCCTTCCAGAGCAAGAGTCCTGTTAACACTGGCTACTAGCATAGCAAGCCAGTTTGTTGCACTCTTTCAAAAGACAGAATATTCTCTCTTTCTGCATTAACAATTGTTCCTCTGCAACAGTTTGGCTCTTTCTAGCACTCATTACTGAGTGCAGGTCAAGATCCTCCACATGTATTAAATCCAAGCCTTATCTTTACAAAACAGAAGGCTTTCAAGGTTCTTACCCAGCACTAATCCATCTCTGGGAAACTCCCATCTCGAGTCATAGGGCAGTTGCATGGGGTCCACATAAATGTACTCATGGCCATCGGGGCTGATAGACTCAATGACTCTCCATCTTATCTCATACCTGGGTTTCTGCAGAGAACAAGAAATGAAACATAAAACCATCCAGCTTACTTGCCAGGTGTGAGTGGAGGAGATCGCAACATGATTCCAACATCAAAATTGCTTTCTAAAAGCTCACCTGCTTCCATATGATGACCAGGACAATCAGTGAGATAATCACAATCACCAGCAACACAAGCACGGCGGCAGCAACAGTTAGTTCTGATCTTAATGCTGTAGAGCAAGGAAAAGGTCACAGTTCAAGTTTGTCTCTTTGACATGGAGGGAATTGATCAAGGCCATGTTCTGTGGAGGTCGGAATGCAAGGTTCCCATTTCCTTTGCTCTTGGACATGACATGCACACAAGTGTGACAGATACAGTCTGTGGAGGTAGGGGGCCCTTACCTACCATAAACCTCCCTGCCTATTGAAGCAGTAACAATGGTGGATTGTCTGGCAGAAGTTTCCATAGCCACTGGTAATTGAAATGGAGAAGTTGTCATGGGTTGACATAGCACAGATGTGTAATTGTTCAGCGTCTGGTAACATCCCTAAATGAAGGAAGAGGTACGGGGATGTATTGGCAAGCATGCCAACATCATTGAATGCCTTCCTACCTTCCTATCCTGCCAAAGAGCTGCACTGCCTGTGTGTACTATGCGGGAAAGGTGGCTCTTGAGTTAAGAACTTAAAATAATGTCTTTTCCATCAGTTGCAGTCTTCCAGTCCAATCAAAGTGCCCTTCCTAAGTTCTCTCCCTCCTCCTCCCTACCCCTCTCGGTCAGGGTTCCCCAAGGCTCTGTCCTTGGCCCTCTTCTCTCCTCTATTAACACCCAATCCCTAGGCAAACTCATTGCCTCCCACCATTTCCAATACCACCTATATGCTGACAACACTCAACTCTATCTCTCTACTCCTTCCCTCTCCCTCTCTGTTCAAGCTCGTCTCACCAACTGTCCGATATCTCCGCCTGGATGTCTCAACGCCAACTCAAACTGAACATGGCGAAAACTGAACTCCGGATCTTCCCTCCCAATCCTTCCTCTCCCTCTTCCCTGTCAAATACCATCGACGGGGTCTCCATTCTCCCTGTCCTCCAACCTCACAGCTTGGGCTTCATTTTCGACTCGCACCTTACCGTCAAACTCTATATTGACTCCGTTGCCAAATCCTGCCGCTTCTCCCTCCACAACATTGCCAAGATCTGCCCTTTTCTGTCTGTCTCCTCTGCCAAAACTCTCATCCACACCCTAGTCATCTCACGCCTCGACTATTGTAACCTCCTCCTCGCTGGCCTTCCCCACTCTCACCTTTCTTCCCTTATCTCTGTTCAAAACTCTGCTGCCAGGATCATCCACCTAGCCCGTTGCTTTGACCACGTGCAGCCTCTCCTCTCTCCACTGGCTCCCTCTTCCTGAGCGCATTCTGCACAAGCTCCTTGTGTTCACCTACAAAGCCCTTCACAACCTCTCTGTCCCCTACCTCTCTGTCCTGATCTCCCTCTGAACCCCTGTTCTAGCACTCTGCTCCTCCTCCATCCCCTCCCTCACCCTTCCATGCCTCCCCTGCTCCCCCAACTGCCTTCGTCCCTTCTCCCTCGCTGCCCCGCACACCTGGAACTCCCTCCCTGCCCTCGTCCGCCTGGCCCCCACCCTCCACACCTTCAAGTCCCTCCTCAAAACCCACCCCTTCCGCTCTGCCCTTCCTAACTCCTGCTAACCATTCCCACCCAGGATTATCCCCCACCTGTTATCTGTAAACTCCCAATTTACTGCAATCAAGCCAAGAACGTGTACCTGAGCTCTCGCATCCTCATGAATGTTGCATCCCTTATCCCTCTGTTCCCCCTTCCCTGTCTCCCCTCCCCCTGTCTTTAGATTGTAAGCTCTCGGGCAGGGACCATGTCTATCTCATTCTTTGTAAAGCACCAGGTACATTGCTAGTGCTATATAAATGCTCATAATAATAATAAATAATAATAATTAATATCTTTCAGTAGGGCATCTAATCTTGATTTGAAGATCCCTGTTACCTTAGTATAACCCTGTTTAGCCACTCTTGGTGTTTAAAAACCAAGCCTTATTTCTAATTTGAGTTTGTTTGATTTCTGGATATTGATTCTCATCATGCCATCCAACCTCTGCTAGTTTAAAAAGCCCGTTTTTTCCTGTAAAATGAGGCTCCACCCCTTGTAGTCCTCAAATCGAGATCAGCTGGTCTTCTAAAAGATACAGTTCTGTGAAATGCAATTGAATATGCTTGACAGACAACTTTTGTCCTATTCTGTACAGAAGCTCAGAGAAAATAATCTCAGGGATCATGCCTGGCCTTATGTTGATGAATCCATGATGCTGAAGAATTGCTCAAGTATAGATAGTTACTCGGGATATTTCTTCCAAATCTTTTATTGCCATTATACGCTTGCAAAGAGCTGTGTTTTATTTATTTATTTATTTATTTATTTTACAAATGTTGTATCCCACCCCTCCTGCCACAGCTAAAAACAGTGATAAATATAAAACACAATGAAACAATTAAAATATATCCCCCAATAAAAATAACAATAATAAAAAACCCCAAAAAAACCCACTCCACCCTCCCCAATCCCCCAGATTGAAATCTATCAGACATCTACACTGCATGACTACCAGATTTGATGGAATCTGTCTGGAGGGGGAAATTCAAAGCAGCTGCCATAATCCCAAAGCTGTAACAAAAGTTTACTTACTAGGAGCTACAAGCTTCAGTTCCCGGGTAACAGCACCAAGGTCATTCCTCGCCATGCATCGAACTACCAGTGTTTCTTCCACCTTCTTGAAGGTGACCTGGCTTTTCACCATGTTCTTATCCTCCAGGTGGGCCTCCATGGTAATATCGGAGATGTTGCTCATCAGAAGTGTCCAGGAGGTGTCATTACTGCATCTGAAGGAAAGAAGAGCCATAATTAGGTGTTAAATGAAGGGGCGGTAAGTGTCAACATAATGAGGATCACTCTAAAACTTTCCCTATGCCCCTTCTCTAGACTTAAAACAATTATTTATGCATCAGACATGTTTATATCGGTAAAATACACACTGTCTAAGAGTGCTGTCTAAGGGTGTTTTTAATTGAGCAAGGCAGGCAGGGGGCGGGGAGGAGGACTATGGCCACTGAGTGGCATGGCTGCGGGGAGCCTATGCACATGATTTATTGATTGATTTATTTTTCACTTTAATATCCCGCCCCTCCTGCCATCAGGCAGCCTGGGGCAGCTTACAATATAAAAACACAAATAAAATCCAATATAAAACATCTTAAAAACTGCTAAAAGGAGGACGACACTTAACACCACCACCCCTCCTCCGTCACCCCTCCCCCCCACCAAACGCCTGGCGGAACAGCCAGGTCTTACAACTTTTCCGAAAAGAGGGACGATCCAGGGCCAGTCACACCCTCACCGGAAGGGAGTTCCACAGCTGCAGTGCGGCCACCGAGAATGCCCTCTCCTGCGTGGCCCCCCGGAAGACTCGGGGGACCTTGATCAGGACACCCCCGGACCACCGCAGGGGTCAATCGAGCACCTGGGGCGTGAGGCAGTGCCGCAGGTAGGCAGGACCTAGACCGTTTATTAGGGCTCTGTAGGTCAAAACCAACACCCTGAAGCGGGTCCGGAACGCTATCGGCAGCCAGTGCAGATGATGCGTGTGGGGAGCGCTTGACACAGGCAGCTCCTGGCATGGCTACCCCAAACGTGGAGACAGCCTCCACACGTGTGGCTGGCCTTACACGGAGCACTCCCTATTTGTTGGCAGCACTCTGTGCGTAGCCATGAGTGGCCGATGAGTGATTCAAGGAAGCGCGTCCCACCATGCACCACCATCACACAAGCAGTTGGACACGTGGTTGGCAGGCGGGGGTGGGGGGGATGCATGGACGTGTCTCATTTAAAAACACCCTAAGAGACCTGAGATTCCCTTCCTTCTAGACCTAATGAGCCTCTGATCCCCATCACCTTTGAAACGCTGGAGCTATGGCAGCCTCCCTATTGTAACGTACCACTGCTTATTAAAATATTTGTGGTATTTTGTGGTTTTAAAAAAGGGTGTCCAAAGTTAATAGAATGGCATACTCCAACTTATTTGCATTCCAAAATTAGCATACTGTACAGGATTTTGTTGGTTTGCATAATTATTCTGCTCACAAAATCTGGGGTTTTTTGTAGCAGAAAGGGCAATTGGGATTCTTACCTGTGAATTGCCCTTCTGTAGCCTTCTAGGGAGTTTATTCGGACCTAGGGAGCGTTCTCCCTCTTGACCACTAGGAGGCAGCACAGACTTTCGACTGGGCATGCGTAGGGAGAGCGCGCCCTCGCTTCCCCAGGAGTACCCCAGCCGAAGAACTGGAGCTGAAATACAAAAGAAACTTTTCCCCGAAACTTCGGGGGTTAACACCACGGAATCCCCAATTGGGGCTGAAGCAATAACAGCTTTAACAGATCACATTTAAAACAGCCCGGGCGGGTCGAATAAACTCCCTAGAAGGCTACAGAAGGGCAATTCACAGGTAAGAATCCCAATTGCCCTTTCTATAGCCTTCGGTCCGTTTATTCGGACCTAGGGAGGTAACATAGCAGTAATGTTTATTCGGACGGGGGGGACAGCACGTTCCAGAAATCCCCTACCCCTTGGAGGATCCGCCCTCCACAGGCGGCCTCTGCGGATTGTTGTAAAGCATTATATAATGCATAGTAAAGGTATGCAGGCTCTTTCAGCCAGCCGCCTTGCAACTGTCAGTTAACGGAGCCCTGGAGAGGAGGGCCGAACTAGTAGCCGCCCTTCGAGTCGAGTGGGCCAGACTCGGGTAAGAGGCAGTAGGCCAGAGACCTTGGAAGCCTTGGCAAAACAGGACGATATCCAACCGGTCAGTACTGACTTCGACACCCTTGTGCCCCTGTGGCGGGGATGATACTGACTAACAAACTAGAAGCTCGTCTGAACGGTGCCCACCACAGCAGATAAATCTTTGAAGGCTCTGCGCACGTCCAGGTTGTGCCACAGCTTTTCTAATGCGTGGCGAGGATGAGGGCCAACGGAAGGCAGGACCATATCCTGTGACCTATAGACAATAGAGACGACCCTAGGTAAAAAGGTCGGTTTAAACGAAGGAACCCCGACTCCCGGCTGAAAAAGCAAAGGGCAGGGGCAGCTGATAAGGCCCCCAGCGCAGAGAGACGTTTTGCGGTGGGAATAGCCATCAGAAAAAACCCCTTGATGGACATAAAAAACCCTGAGACCTGATGCAGCGGCTCAGAGGGAGAGCCAGTGAGAGCGGTAAGCACCAAGTTCAACTTCCAGGGGAGATTAACCCAGCGGCCCTCATAAACTGCCGGACGTGAGGATGGGGTGACCCCTTAGGTTTGCCTGACGCCCCTATAATGCTATGTACAGCTGGTACTTGTCTACTCAGGGTGTTAGGGCGGAGCCCCCTATCCAGCCCCTCTTGGAGGAACAATAAAACCTGAGGGATTTAGGGAGACCGCAGAGGGATTTGCCTAGACTCGCCCCATCCCACAAACACCCTCCCGTTGCACAGGTCTATGTGCCGGATAGATTTTCGCTTGGCCGCTACCAGGGTGTGTATTACAGAAGCTGAATAGCCCAGCCCCTGAAGGGCTAGGGCTTCAACAGCCAAGCTGTTAACTTCAGAAATTACAGCTTCTGGTAAGTTAGGGGCCCCTGTGACCGAAGGCCGTGGGTGACCGGCGGGTAGAGGGTGGTTCCGTGAGACAGGTGGAGCAAGCCCGGACACCAGGGCTTGCGAAGCCAAAATGGTTCACAATTATGGCTGTGGCCTGCAGAGGCTTGCACTTGGGCATTGACCGGCTGATCAGGGGACAAGGTGGAAAGCGTACAGGAGCCCCTGAGGCCACACTTGGCTGAGGGTTCCAGGTGAGAAGCGGGGTAGCTTGTGGTCGGTCGGAGAGGCGAACCGGTCCAGTAACGGCGAGCCGAATGCCCCTCTAACCAGGGGAAATGCCGCCTGGCTCCGCGACCACTCTCCCAGGACTAGCGTCTGCCGGCTCAACCCGTCTGCGTCGCCGTTGCCTGTCCCCTTGAGATGAAGGGCTGACAGGGAGAACAGGTGCCGATCTGTCCAATTGACTAGACGGGATGCGACCCTGTGGAGCGCCTTTGAGCACGATCCGCGCTGATGATTGACGCCGGCCATCGCACTGGAGTTGTCCGTGAACCCCAGGACGGGACACCCCTTCAAGATCGGCAGGCCTTTGAGGAGCGCCCAGCAAGTGGCTCGTAGTTCCAGCCAGTTGATGCTGTTGGTGACCAAGCCCCCTGTGCCCGGTTGAAAACCGAGGTGCAATCCCCCTCTGGAGAGGGTGACATCGGTCGTTAGGACCACCCTGGTTGTCTCCATGAGAGGGACCCCCTCCAGGAGCGGTTCGGAGCTTCCACCCATCGGAAGAATCGAGCAATGGTGCTCGGCACCGGCAAGGTCATCGGAACTTTGCTGATGAGCCGTGGGTGGCAAGGCCGGAGCAACCGTTGCAGTGGACGAGCGTGAAAACAAGCCCATTGTAGGTGGCAGGTGCATGATATCCTGGATCCCAACCGAGAGGTCGGAGACCGGAGAGACACTTGCGCTCGGATGTAAGCTATAAGGGCCCTGAGCTTGTTGTGACGAGCGGGGGGCATGAAACTGCGGGTCAGCTAGGTGTTGAATATTACCCCCAGGTGCTCCAGCCCTTGGGTGGGTTCGTGCTCTTGGCGCGAGTGAATTGGCAGCCGTGGCTTTCCAGATAGTAACTGGTGCGCTGCAGGTAAAGTCGAGCCCTGTTCTTCGACCACGGTCAAACCAGGATGTCCTCGAGGTAGGGAACGATGGACATGCCCCTAGACGCAGGGTTGCCATAAGTGATATCAAAATCCTCGTAAATGGCATTGGGCGTGCAAGGTCGGATGGAAGGGCCGGGTACTGCCAGTGCTGGGCGTTATACGCAGAGCTGAGCTAAGGGCGGTAGCATAGCCCCTCGCCCTTTGATATGGCGAGGCAGATGGATGCGAAGGTTTCCCCCTTGAATTTCGGACGCTTGACGCAACTGTTACGCCCTTCTCCGCCTTTCTTCTGAACCAGAAACAGAAGAGAGGCAAGCCCTTCCCCTGCTCAATAGATGGTACCCTCTGTATGGCCCCCATGGCGTCGAGCCTGTGTAATTCTGCCAGCAGTGCCCCGTGTTTGTGGGGATGCGTGACACGGGAGACCGACGAGAGTACAGCTGTGGATAAGAGCTGAGCTCTATGGAGTACCTCCCCCCTACTGTCGGTAGGGCCCAGGCTTAAATTACTGCTCCCTACAGGGAAACCGGGTCCAACTCTTAGTCCTCCATTACAGGGAAGTGATCATTGTAAGGCCCCACCTTCTTTATGGAGGAACCAGGATCTAAACCTGGATCGTCTGAATCCCAGGTTATAGCCTAACCCACAAGGCTAACTGGTTCCTCTTAAAGGAGGACGTCGGTAAGCCAGGCCTGTTGGGTTCCGTCCCGCGCCCTCTCTGCCCTCTACTGGTTGTACCAGGGGGTATAAGAGCAGGGACGCTTGAGTGGTTGTCTGTACAGGGACCTGAACCCTGGCCCCCCAGATTAAAGTTCGATGCTCTACCAGAGGAGCGACCTAGGCTCTTTTTCAGAGCTGGGCCCAAATCAGACTCCCCTGCTTCACAAAGTGAAGGAGCCTTCCTCCCAGTCGGCCTGAGTCGTGGGAGGAATAGCTTAAGGAGACAGGAGTTCTGCCAGCGGGCAGGGAACAGAATCACTTACAGGATGCCTATGGCCCCTAAATGTGTCGTGGAGCAGAAGATTCTTGCATGCGAGTCAGCTCGCCCCTGCCGGCGGCGCCTCCATCCCAAAGGCATGGATGACCTTTGCTGCCAGTTTGTGCGACAGCGAGTCAGAAATGGGTCGGGTCTGGCTTTTTTGCGCAGCCCACTTCCAATCCCCTATCCGTAGGATCCCTCGGGAGAAGGTCCTCAGAGGATGGAAACCCTGACTGGCAGGCTAGGGAGGCGGCCTCTCTCTAATGATTTTTTCAAAGGGTCGGCCAGCACAGCCCCCGTCTTGCCCCTACCGTGTTTCGGGATGTATGCCCTCTCAGAGTCCTCCTCCGCTGGGGAAGAATCAGACTCACCCTTTATTCGAGAGCGTGGGGTGGTATGCAGCATGTGCTGAGGGTCTTAATAAGAAGGGTCTCAATCAGAAGGGCGCTCCCTGCCCTCACTGAGTAACCCTTTCAAGGTCCCCTATACTCCACAGAGGAACCAGGCTCTGAACCCGTGGTTTCTAAAGTCAAGGTTAGCCCTTAACCCACAAGGCCAGCCGGTCCCACTCCCACGCAGGGGCCTGTTCCTCATTTGGCGAGGAATGATCTTCCTCCCTTTCAGAGCCCTCTGAGGGCGAAGCTGGCCCAGGAGGAAGATTACTCCTGCCCTGGGATCTGCGTTTCTTACGCATGGGCTGTAGGGGGGCTCTGAGTGGTTTCGAGGAGGAGGAATCTCCCAACCTCCATCCTCTAAAGGGGCTTCTTATCCCCCTGCTCACTGCCCGCTGATGACCCCAAAAGGTCCCGGAGGGAAGGGCCCTGTGGTTTTGCAGGGGCTTTTTGCCCTTGATAGCCCTCTTAGAGGCTCCCATAATGAGGCCTGAGGGGAGGGGGCTTCCATTGTTGTGGAGGGTGTAATCCTAAGAGCAGCAAGCACCAGTTCAAGCACCCAGGGCTGGCACAAATCCCACTGGCAGGAATGGCCTTTGCATCCCTGCTAAGAGCACACCCTAGCAAGGACTGTGCTCCTCGTGCAAGTAACGGAGGAGTGCTCACGTGGAGCCTTTGAATTTTGAAAGGCAGAGCGCTCTCTCTTGCCTAGGGGACATCTTCTGCCCAGGGAGCCCCACTTACTTGCGAGGAGGCAGAGGAGTCTGCCTCCTCCTTTCCTCCACTTCCTTGCTGGAATGGTGGGGCACCCTTCCCCCTCCTGGCCGCGTGGCTCCTCCGCTGCCTTGCGGGGGCCGCAGCCTGGGCCCGGTGCTCCCTCGCAGGTTCACTCCCCAGCCCAGCGTTAGCTGTGCCGCTCTGTGCGCGGCGGCTCTGCGGATCCTGGCAATCTCAGCCATGTCCGACTGGCCAAAAGGGTCGTGCGTACCCCGCTGGGGTCGAACGCCACAAGCTGGGTCCCCGGGCCGTACCAGCAGGCCGGCACCGGAACGAGGCGAGCAGCCCTCCGTTAAATTCCAAGGGACTGTGAGGAGTCCCGTTCCTGCTGCGAGTGCAGGCTAGGCTAATTCTATTACTAGCCCCCCCGTCCCCGAAGGAGAGCAAGGGAGGCACGAAAGTCCGGTGGGGGTGCAGAGCCCCCGCGCTGCACTACCTAACAGTTCAGAGGCAGACTTTCGACTGGGGAAGCGAGGGCGCACTCTCCCTACACATGCACAGTCGAAAGTCTGTGCTGCCTCCTAGTGGTCAAGAGGGAGAACGCTCCCTAGGTCCGAATAAACGGACCGAAGGCTATAGAATTTGGGTTTTCTTTTTGAGACTCTATAAGGCATCAAATCTAAATGGTACGCTGCATGACAATAATTTACTGAGAGGCAATAAAGAAGGTGACCTCCATGCTTCAGTTATGTTGGTCACAGAAAATGCTTCCCATTATGAGGCCTGTTTTTCTTACCTTTTAATGTCCTTGCAAACCAGCCATTCCACATCAGGGAGAGGTGTCCCTTCTGCCAGGCATTTTACTGTCTGTCCCCCAGAGGAGCCCTGGTGATGATTATCCACCAGGTCTACAATTAAGGCTGGAACTAGAAATGAATGGGAAAGTGCATGTTCAACTCTTTCATTGTTCTGAGAAGGATTGCATATGCAACAGGGTATGGTCTAAAATGCCTCTAGTTTTTCTGGGCAGCAGCTTCTTTGCCTTCAGGGGATCCATGTTTGAGTCCTCTTAGAACTTTTTTTAAAACGGTTGATTCTCCTTGCAGGATATGAGTAAGTACCATTGACTTCAGTAGGAGTTAAGTTACTCCCTTCCTGCAAGGGAGGAGGAAGAGACCCAGGCTCCAGTACAGCAATCAATGTGGGCACTATGGAAGTGGCCCACTCAGATACTCAGGGATGACGGGAAATGCCAGCATGAAAATAACTAATTGCCCTGGGCTTGTCTACATGGGAGGGAAAGGTGTGTTTTTAAAACAGAGTTAGCTAGCCCAAGTTACGTAGCTCAGTTTAACCCCTAACATGGACAGTGCAATTCAGCCTTTACACAATTCAGCCCTCAGTACTGTCACCCTGCCAAACAATTAGCTACCTTGACTTTTAAAGCACAACTTTCTCCCTGATGTAGACAAATCAAGTGTTGTTTGGAGAGTCACTAAATGGATTTGGAGAGAGCTTAATCCTTCTTTCTTTCTACAGCCATATTTTTGAGCAGTGATGGGAAAAACGAAGAAATCCAAAGAACTGCCATGCCCCCACCCCAGGCAAAAATCAGATATTTAGCAAACTTATTGCACAATAATCACCAGGGGAAGGTCTAGACTGAATTTTTGCTACTTTCATTTTGCTCCACAATGCCTTCTATGCCCTTTCCCCCACCAAAATTAAATTCCTACATAAGGAAAGTTTTACAACTGAGCTTGCCTAAGCATAACAGATGTGTGAATATGAAAACATCTGGAACCATATTTATCCCTGAAGTATTACCATCAGTTACACAGCAGGGGTGAAGCTGGACATGAGTGTCTACCTCATTCTGTGACCCTATGACTTTTATTTTCAGAAGTAGTATTCACACAGTGTACTTATTCCAGAGTTGTAATATATGTAAAGAATGTTTATAAAGATGCCATATAAATGTGCAATTAGCTGTGCCCTCAGAAACAACAATCCAGTTCTAGTCCATCAGCTTTTCCTTTGCTAAAAGGTGACTCTTTTTTGTGACAGAGAGGCAGCCAATGCAACTCTCTAATGTAACAATAACAACAGTGTTAGTAGTCGTAATGAGAACTATTTTCAAAGTACTTTTATATATAAGGTGCAAGAAAAAAAAAGAAGTTCGAGTAATAAGTGTCCCTGACCTCTATTACTCTAAGTTTAAACCTAGTTAAGGGAAGGTAAATAAAGAGATGCAGATAGAGGTCCAGCAGCAAGGTGAGGGCTATCCAGTGTTTTGCACCTAGTGTAACATGTATGATTATCTTCCTCTTGGGGAGAGGTTGTATGTGTGTGATCGGTACAAAGAGCTCCTGGCTCTCAGAGAAAGAGTGCAGTCTCTGGAAGCCAGAGTGGTTGAGCTGGAGGAGCTAAGGCAGATTGAGACATTTATAGAAGAGACCTTCAGGGACATAGTAGAGAAGTCCCGCCTCCTCTCTTGCAGCCCCTGTGTTGGAGGATGAAAGTCTTGGGGAAAGAGGGCATCAAGCTACTATGATGGGATATGATCCCATAGCTGGGATCTGTCTTACAGATGATGCCGTAGTATCCTCTCACACCAAGGATACATCTCCAGGGATGTGTGTCCAGGAGGGTGGGAATAGGATAGCTGTGGTGGCTGGTGATTCAGTTATTAGGAATGTAGTTAGCTGAGTTGCTGGTGACAGTGAGGACCACATGGTAAGTTGCCTGCCTGGTGCACTGCACCTAGACAGAATTCTAGAGAGTGCTGGGGAGGAGCCGGTTGTCATGGTACATGTGGGTACCAATGACATAGGAAGAGATAGGAGGGAATTTCCAGAGGCTACGTTTAGGCTTCTAGGTAGGAGACTGAACCTCCAGGGTGGCATTCTCAGAAATGCTCCCAGTTCCACATGCAGGCCTCCAGAGGCAGTCTCAATGCAAGGATGAGATCATGGTGCAGGGAGGAGGGCTTTAGATGCATTAGGAACTGGGAAACCTTTGGAGGAAGGGGGAGCCTATACTGACAGGATGGGCTGCACCTTAACCAAAATGGAACCCAGCTAGTGGCACTAAAAATGAAAAAGGAGATAGAGCAGTTTTTAAACTAGAATCTGGGGGAAAGCCAACAGGTGCTGAGGAGCACATGGTTCAGACTGAGGCATCTCCAAAGGACACCATTAATTCAGGGGAATTACAGTATCCTAATATAGAGGCTAGGAAAGAAGCCAAGAGAGCTCAGGTGGGAATCTGTGCAGAACGGACAAACTTAGATGATCCCAAAATAACTCAAATAGTTACTTATAACAAGCAGAATGAGAATAAAAGCAATACATTTAAGTGTCTGTGTACAAATGCTAGAAGTCTAAAAAGTAAGATGGGAGAATTAGAGTGTACTGTATAATACTAAGTGAAGATATAGTCATAATAGGAATCTCAGAGACCTGATGGAATGAGGATAATCCATGGGACACTGTAATACTAGGGTACAAAATATATCAAAATGACAGAATAGACTGAGCTGGTGGTGGGGTGATGTTATATGTTAAAGACAGCTTTGAGTCAAGCAGGATTAAAATATTACAGGAAGTGAACTGTACTCTGGAACCTCTACAGATAGAAATTCCAGGCAAAATGGGGAAGTGTATAGCAGTGGGACTATACTATCAACCCCCTGATCAGGATGGTGAGACTGACTATGAAAGATTAGACAGGCTACTAAGTTGGAAACACAATTATAATGGGCAAATTCAATTACCCTAATATTGACTGGGTAAATGTCTCCTCAGGGCAAATTCAATTACCCTAATATTGACTGAGTAAATGTCTCCTCAGGGCGTAATGTGGAGGTAAAATTTCTAGCTGCCATAAATGACTGCTTCTTGGAGCAGCTGGTCCTGGAACCAATGAGAAGAGGGGCTACTTTGGATCTAGTCCTTAGTGGAGTGCAGAACCTGGTGCCAGGGGGGTAATGGTGGCATATTCACTTGGCCATAGTGAACATAGGGTGTATTCAGACGTGACAGGGCTGGTTGGCCCCGTCACGAAATCAAAACATTGATCCCCCGCCGGGATGACCCCGTCACGCCCTACCAGACATGCCGGGAGATCCCGGCAGGGAATCGGGGAGGGGGCGGGGCCGCGCGGCGCAACATGCGGCCGCACGGTCCTGCTCCCTCCACGCTCCCTGCCGCCCGCCCTCTGGGGAGACGGGCGGGCGGCGGGGCCAATGCCGCCTCAGCGTCTGGCCAACTTCACCACGGCCCGGAATCCTGCCGGTGATTCCAGGCCGTCGCGACCGACCAGACGTTACTTTTCTTTGATCCCCGCCAGGGATCACTTTCACCGCGCTTCCCGGGGAATTGGTGCGGCTAGCCCGGGAAGCGTGGTTGAAAGTGACCCCATGTGGGGATTGAGCATGGCGAACATCTGGCAGCCGCCAAACAGACGTGCGAGTCACAGTGACCACAGGTGGGTATTCACCGTGGTTCACTGTGATCTCGTAACGTCTGAAAATACCCATAGTATAGTCAAATTTGACATACTTACAGGAGGGAGAATGGGTGAAAACAGACATGACGCTACCTCCACTTTAACACCATTTTAACATTTCTTATGCATGTTGCAGGGCTGTATTTGTGCCCTATGCAGCCCTGCAACATGCATAAGCAATGTTAAAGCAGTTTTAAAGTGGAGTTAGCGTCATATCTGTTTTCACCCAATGACAAATAAAACAACCTCAGTAACGGTTAACTTTAAAAAGGGGAGCTATGCAAAAATGAGGAAACTAGTTAGAGAGAAACTAAAAGGAGCGGATGCGAGGATTACATGTCTGCCAGAAGCAGGGAGTCTAAAAACACCATCTTGAAATCCCAGATTTAATGTTTTCCACAAATAAAGAAAGGTAGCAAGAAGGCCAGACGTCTGCCTGCATGGCTAAATGGTGAGATGAAGCAGACTATTGGAGCCAAAAAGGTGTCCTTTAACAAATGGAAAGCTAGTCCTAATGAAGAAAATAGGAAACAGCATATGTATTGCCAAACTAGATCTAAAATGTTAATAAGGCAGGCCAAGAAGGAATATGAAGAGCGACTTGCTAAAGATGCAAAAACTAATCATAAAAACTTTTTAAAATACATCAAAAGCAAGAAGCCTGCTAGCTAGAGAGACAGCTGGACTATAGGATGGCCAGGAAGTGAAAGGGGCACTCAGAGAGGATAAGGACATTGGAGAGAAGCTGAATGAATTCCTTGCTTCGATCTTCAGTGCAGAAGATGTTGGGGAGTTACCCACGGGCCACGCCAGGACTATTTTTAGTAGATGATGAATTGGAAGAACAGTCACAAATCAACATGAATATGGAAGAGCTTCTTGGGCAAACTGACAAACTAAAGAGTAACAAATTACTAGGGCCAGATGGTATTCACCCCAGAGTTGTGAAGAAACTCAAATATGAAATCTGCAGACTTACTATAGGTAATTTGTAACCCATTGTTAAAATCTGCTGCTGTACCTGAGGATTAGAGATAGCGAATGTAACGCTGATATTTAAAAAGGACTCCAGAAGCAATTCTGGAAACAACAGACTGATGAGCCTGACATCGGTGCCAGGCAAATTGATGGAAATGGTTGTTAATAACAGAATTACTGGGCATACTGATAAACATGGCATAATGGGGAAGAGTCAACATGGATTTAATAAAGGGAAGTCATGCCTCACTAATTTATTGGAATTTTTTGAGGGTATAAATAAGCATGTAGATAAGGGGTAATTTTAGAGCTTACAGGATCACAGTCAACCACAGTGAATCCCCTGCGGTGGCCATGATTCCCGTAACGTCTACGGGCCCTGTGGGCAGGAGGGGCGGGATACAAATTTTACATAAATAAAATAAATGATTTCCACCAGAGGTTCACCCCAGTGAACCTCCGACGGGAATCAAATTCACCACGATTCTGGACCTCTGGCCACCTGGAGGTCCAGAATCGTGGTGGGATCAGGCCCAAACTGTGGTCACGGTGGCCACGGTCCGTAATGGGCCAAACGTAACATCTGTTACGTTTGCCCATCCTGGACCATAGCCCAGACCGCAATATGGGATCGGGCGCAGCGGCTGGCTTGGCCGCTGCACCCTCCCGTCTCCTGGAGGGCGGCCGGCCGGGGGAGCATGGGGGGGCGGGGCTGTGTGGCCGCACATTGTGCCATGCAGCTCAGTCCCCTCCCTGATCCCCTATAGGAATGAGCCAGCATGTCTAATGGACAGCTGGACTGATTCCTGTCTGGGATCCGAAATGGATCCCGGACTGTGGTTCAGCGTGGCGGACCGAACGGCCCGTCACGTCTGAAAGTACCCAAGGTTGAGCCAGTCAATTTTGTTTATATGGATTTCCAAAAGGCTCACGATTTTCAAAAAGATAAGGTTCCTCACAAGATACTCTTGTGGAAATTAAATAGTCATGGGATAGGATGCAGTGTCCTTTCTTGGACTGGTAACTGGTCAAAGGATAGGAAGCAAAGAATAGGACTAAATGGTCAGTTTTTGCAATGGAGAGAAGTAAATAGTGGAGTGCTCCAGTGATCTGTACTGAGACAGGTGTTTTAATATATTTATTAATGATCTGGAAAAGGGAGTAAAAGGTGAGGTGATCAAATTTGCAGATAACACAAAGTTATTCAAGGAAGTTAAAACTCGAGTGGACTGTGAAGAATTGCAGAAAAATGTTGCGAGACTGGGTGACTGGGCATCTAAATGGCAAATGAAATGTAATGTTGACAAGTGCAAAGTGATGCACATAGTGAAAATAATCCAAACGATGTGTACACAATACCAAGTTCTAAATTAGGGGTTACCACTCAGGAAAAGGGCCTTGCAGTCACTGTGGACAGTACATTGAGATCCTCAGCTCAATGTGCAACAGCAGCCAAAAAAGCAAGCAGTATGTTAGGAATTATTTAGAAAAGGATAAAAAATAAAACTGAAAATATCATAATGACTCACATCTTGAATATTGTGGGCAATTGTGGTTACCACATCTCAAAAAAGATATAGGGTGTTTTCAGACGTGACGGGGCTCAATTCGCCCCATCACGGAAACACCCTGCAGATTCCCCACCGGAGCCAACACGTCATGGCCAACAGACGTGTTGGCCGATCCCGGCGGGTAATCGGGGGGGGGGTCTGAACGGCTGAACGTGTGGCCGCACAGCCCCGCCCCCCCCACGCTCCCTCAGCAGCCCGCCCTCCCGGAGATGGGCGGGCGCTGTGGCCAATACGGCCGCAGCACCCGCCCGTTCCCGGGAAATTGACCACGACCTGGAATCGGCGGCGAGCACGGCCGTCGATTCCGGGCCTTGGTCAGCATCCAGACGTGATGTTGACACGCTCAACCACGGGGAATTCCCCATGGTTGAGCGTGTCAACATCACGTCTGGTCAGTGTTACACCGGGTGGTCACCCCCGTGAATCATGGGGGGAATCAGATTCACCATGC
The DNA here is from genome assembly GCA_003113815.1 of Sphenodon punctatus. Taxonomy (NCBI): domain Eukaryota; kingdom Metazoa; phylum Chordata; class Lepidosauria; order Sphenodontia; family Sphenodontidae; genus Sphenodon; species Sphenodon punctatus. The sequence goes on along the minus strand of QEPC01013002.1, from coordinate 7,299,777 downwards.
TTCCATTCCTCCTCCGGGGAGGAGGGACGGAAGCATGGTAAATCTGATTTCCCCCCCATGATTCAAAGGGGTGAACATCTGGCATAACACTGACCAGATGTTATGGGATCATGCTCACCCATGGGGAATTCACCGTGGTTGAGTATGATCTTGTAACGTCTGAAAATACCCATAGTAGAGCTAGAAAATGTCCAGAGAAGGGCAACAAAATTATAAAGGGTATGGAACTGCTCCCATATGAAGAGAGACTTGATAAGTTCGGGCTCTTCAGCCTGGAGAAGAGACAACTGAGAGGGGATAAGATAGAAATGTATAAAATCATGAGTGGTGTGGAATGAATAAATAAATAGGGAATGGTTATTTTACTCTCTCAAATAGTACTAGTACTAGAACTAAGGAACACTCCATGAAACTAACTGGCAGAAGGTTTAAAACAAATAAAAGTGGTTTTTTTCACTCAATGCACAATTATCTTGTGGAATTTGTTGCCAGAAGATGTGGTCAAGACCAGTGGTATAGCTGGAAAAATGGATTGAATGTGTTCTTGGAGAGGAGGTCCATTAGCAGCTATTAGCCAAATAGGTTTAGGGGATGTAACTTCTTACTGTTGGGAGCTGGGAGTGAACAACAGGGAATGGATTGTCCATTGGGACCTATTGGATTCTTATCCCAAGCGATTGAGATTGGCCACTGTTGGAGACAGGATGCAGAGTTCCAATAGACCATTGGTCCGACTCAGTATGGCGCTACTTACGTTCTTATGCAATCGTTTGGTGGCTTAGCACTGGTGCTAGTCCATAGTGCTGCCATGAATCCCATTGAAGAGAATGAGATTCACACCAGCGCTAAAGGGTAGTCTAGCATAAAACGTTGGAGGACCAGACTGTATGCCATTCATTTTTAATAATATCCCTGTGAAGTAATTAAGTTAACATGATGCCTGCAGTGATGCTACAATGCCCATTTTGCAGAAGGACAAGCTCACACAGAAAAGTAAATTTACTTGCCCAAGGCCACTGAAGAAGTCGCAGGGTGTTTTCAAATGTGACGGTGGCCCACAAAATGCTTTGGCACGGGGGTCACCATCATGTTAGTTTTCCCATGCGAGATGCTGGCATGAGATAGATCCCAGCCATAGTGGTAGCTAGCACAGGCTGTGACTCGGGAAAAATCTCCCATGCTAGCCTCCACCATGGCCAGGATCTAACCACCTGACTGGGAGTAAAGCAGGCTTTCATGTTTGAAAGCCCACTTTACTGGACCCAGTCCAGAGTCCCTGCTGGTTCCAGGTGTGATGGTGGCCATCACTGGCCGCCATGGCCGCCCATTAGGGAGGGGGCCGGAAGCTTGGCACAACGTGGGGGCAGGGCTGGGCAGAAACACATCCAAGCGTCTCCCCACCCTCCCTGATGGCCCAGCCCCCATTATGTTAGTTTGGGGGCCTGGTGGGATCCTGGCCACAGTGGCAGCCCCTCTCCAGAGGGGCAAGTCTGTGACAGCATCCAAGTGCCATCATGTTGGAAAAAACCCACAGTCAAGATTGAAAGTCAGGAGTCCCTGGCTCATGTGCTTGAACTGAAATGACTGGCATATTGCTCTTTTAAATACCTTTATAGGTCAGAAGATTATACTGTAAATGAACCAAACTCTTTGTTATCTCATACTTCCACTATGCAGGTCAGCACAATTCAGTATGTGCTTACCTTGTATCTGCAAAGCAAAAGTATATCGTTGAATCTCATCTTCATTCTGCACTACCAGAGTATAGTTTCCACTATCTTCTTCCTTTGCACGAATCAGTTTTAATACACTTCGGTACCTGTAGAGACAAGAAGTATTGTTCAATTTTTTAAAAAAGCGGAATGAATGAATGAATCCTTAAAGATAATCAAGTAATTTCATTGGATACTCCATGGCCACAAGCCACTTACTCCGGAGTAGCTCCATTGAAGCCCATGGGCCTTTAATATTTAATCTGTGCCTATAGATGGATATACAGTAATGATACCTTGCATTTATGGGAGTAGCTCCCATTTCAAAGTCTTGACCAAACTTTAATTCTTGAAGAGCAAGCAAACATAAAAATAAACCACAGGAAACTGAAAAGTAGGGTTGTCTGGCCTATATGATGGGTGAGAGTGTGTTTGAAGGAGCTGGGTTTCTAACAAATAGAGAATGGCCAGGTTAGCTTCCAAAAGGCAGAACCAAAGTTGACATGGGGAAGGTTGTCAATCAAGGTAAGAGATGCTTACAGAAAAGACAAGATATTTTGCTTGTGTGATGTAAACTAAGGTGAGGATGTTTTAACCTGTTATGAGGGAAGCAAAGGAGTTTGCCCAGGTAAAAGAACTAGGTGATGGGGAAGATGGTTCTGTTTAAAATGAAAATGGAAAATAAGGGAAGCTAAGAGTGTTTGGTTGGAAAAATATTGTTTGGGTTTGACTTTGATGAGCTTATGTTGACTGTGCATCATCCAAAATGAGATATCCGGGATAGAGTGGAAGAGATATGGTAGATATTGCATCATCCAGCACAGTAGATAATAGATATGCATGATCCAAAATTAGATATCAGGGATACAAAAGGATATAGGCTGACACTGAGCCACAGTAGAGATATGTCTCAGTGGAGAAGTATAAAGTGACAGTTAAACTGTCTGGTTAAGTTTATCCTAGGAGAGTGTGAGAAAGGTAAGAGGAAAAGGCTAAGGAAAGAGCCTGAGAGATTCCAATAGAGAGGTGAAGTGGAGGAGGCAGAGTATCTGAAGGAGCTACTGAAAGAACAGTTACAGAGAAAGGAGAAGAATTAAGAGAGGACAATGGCAGACAGGGAAATCATGGAAGAAGGTAATATTAATGAGGAGGGAGCAGTCAACAGTATCAAAAGCTTTGAAAAGGTCAAGGGAGATGGGGCTGAATTTAATTATTGCAGTATTAAAAAGGTCTTGGTTCTTCTCACCAAATTCCAGACATGGATTTCATTAAATAAATTCACAAGCTTTCCAGAGGAGAAATTGGACTCTTCAGACGTTTATGGTATGCTGGTAAACAATTTCTTTACCTTGTCTCCTGGATTTTGTTTGAACTAGTGACGATCTCTGTAAGATTCTCACTCAGAGTCACATTGTCTTTCAGCCAGAGCATTTTTGGAGCTGGGTATGCCTGCACATCAACTACAAATTTTTTGACTTCATGTAGAATGACAGCTTCTGGTGGACTAAACTGTGGCTCCAGATGAATGAACCCTTTTCCTGTGAACAATGGAGGTTCATGTAAGCAGATGTACAGAGCATGTCTCAGTAATGGGCTGTGTCAGCCTGCTGACATATTTTGGAAACAAGAGACAGACTGTACCATGAACTGTAATGATCACTCTCTTCACTTTCTTGACGTCCTTGGTTGCATGTCGGGCGGCACACTCATAATCCCCGGAGTCTTTCACTGAAGCTTCAGGAATAGTCAGTTTGTAAACCAGCTTCTGGAATGGCTTTTTAATATCATCAAGTTCTATCACACCTTTGTGTTTCTGCATTTGGAGGGGGGAAAGAAGTCTTACTTAACTCAGACAATAACCATAACATTAAGGAATCACAGGATCAGTCACCTGATTGTGAGACCAAGAAATGTATTGATACTATACATTCCATATTCTATATGTAAGAGGAACTGTATATTTAGTTCTGAGACAAATATTACGCTGTGGATAGTACAGGAGTGCCCATGCAAATGTATAATTTGGGGGCCCTAGTAGAGAACAAGGAGTAGATTAAAAACTGCAGATTTTGGGTGCACAGGGTCAAGCGCCATGTTCAAATGGGCTGAACCAGTTTCTCTTTACTAAAGCAAACTAAAGAAAAATCTCTTTTTGCTCAAGGGACGAAACTATCAGTTTCCCACAAAGTGTAATGAATTCTTAACAGCTCAGTTTCTCACTTCCTGGGAGTTGTATTCTAGCTGCACTCCTATGGAGAATAAGTTATTGGGAAAAGAGAGGTTCTTTTGAGAATAAAAGCATTCGAAAGAAGAGATGGCACTCATTCTTTTGAAGAATCAGAATAAAAAATATTAGTGATGGTGTGAAACTAGAAGAATCGGGGAGGATGGAGATTATGAATATATAAAATTGAAAATGAGATAGAACCTTCCTAACATGAAGGCAAGTTTCCTCATACATTTAGTTTAAATGAAAATTGGGATTGACAGTCACAATTTCAGAATAACCTGTAATTATGAGGCAGTTTGCATGGTTGCATAATTACACCATATATGTAAGTCTTGAGGTCTACTGAAAATAAACTTCACTATGGAACAAAAATTACAAGAGCCTAGGGTTCATTTTCTTCTTACACCAGCTTTATACTGATGTAATTCCTGCCAGCCCCCCGAACTAACGTGACAGGGGCGGGGCTGCCAGGGAGGGCGAGGAGCCACATGGACATGTGTCCACCCCACCCTGCCCCCCCTCATCACACCCCTCCTCCCTGACAGGTGGCTATGGTGACCAATGACTGTTTCCATGGTGCCTGGAACTAGCGGGAATTCCAGACTAGGTCCAGCAAAGCGGACTTTCAAATGTGAACTGGCTTTCATGAAAGTTCTCCTAATTTATGCCTGTGCTACTGAGAGAAGAATCAGGCTGTTTGAGAAGAGGCTTGAAGGAACTAGGCTTTTGGAGTTATGCATTGACTTCAGCAGCCATCTAACATGGAGGCGACTGTAAGAGACAATTACCAACACACCATTTTTATTCAACCAAACTTTCTGGAAAGCAAGTCCAGTCCTTTGTCTCCACAGTCTGGGTGTTTTCAGATGTGCCGGTGGCATGGTTTAACCGACTTTAGCTCAGTTTAAACTAGGTGCCGCCGTCACGTCGAAAGGCACCCACCAGATGTTTCCCCAAGCTGGATCCCAACCATGGAAATCCCTGAGTCACAGCCTGGGCTAGCCTCCACCATGACTGAGATCCAGCTGCTGGACCTGGAGTAAAGTGGGCTTCAGTTTAACTTGAAAGCCCACTTTACTTGGACCTGATCTGGAGTGGTGAGCAGGCCAGATGCCATGGCATCTGTCATTGGCTGCCCTTCAGCTGGGGGAGGGGGCAGGCCTCTGTATGCAACGCACAGGCAGGGCCACCATCAAAGTTGTTTGGCAGCTGGCCAGGACCCCAACTGGAGTGATGGTGCCCCCCCCCCCCCGTAAGTCCAGGATGGCGGTGAGTGCTGACACGTCTGAAAATACACTCTGCCTGAAAATACTAACTGCTCTGCATGTTTATTGTAACAATGAATTCTAGTTCCCGATATTGATTTTGCTACTATGATAACCTGAAAATAAATTATTTTATTGCTTCATCTGTCCTCGTTCACCATCTTATCAACCAACCATTATGACTATTCAGAAACAAAGAGAGATACTTGCCACTTTCCCTGGATAGTTCCACTGCAAATTAACCACTTCGTTCTCCAAAACCACACATTTTAAAACAATGGTTTCTCCTGTTTTGAACACAGTTTTCTCTGCCTCAATCTCCACTTCAAGTTTTGAAGTAGCTGAGGGAGAAAAAGAGGGAATAAAACAAGTTTAAAGATTATACATACTTCACAGGAATGCCTGGTTCTCATTATATCATAAGTTCTGCACTACTGGGAACTTCTGTTAATTTGAAATAAGGAGACTTGTAGTAAAATAATAAAATTCACAATGTTAATTTGAAAAAGAAGGGGTTTCTAGCCCTAATGATTGTGAAGATAAGTTTGAAAACATGCATTCAGGCCCAGAAACCAGAGAGAGAGAGAGATACTCAATTATATGGTTTTCGATCTCATTATTTGCTCTTATGGTTTCCTAGGGCCTGACACTTGATATTTAACATTTGGATTTGGCAACCCTAACTGTTTGAATGCTTGATTACAATGACTAGATCCTGATCTAAATTATCCTGGTGTAAAGCTGGGATAATACCAGCAAATACAAGGACTTACTCCTGGCGCATGTTGGTGTAACCAAGAATAGAACATGTTCCTCACTGATTAGTCTAACAACGATTTAGTAAACAAACTGGATTTAAAGTACTGTGCCCAAGACAAAGGTCCTGATCCTAGATCTACACGCAACATGCAGACCGAACTGAAAGTCTGTGCATGCACACACTGGGTGCAGCCACATGATCTGCCTAGGGCAAGCTACCATACCTTGGGCAGCCTTGACCCACTCTGGGCAGCTGGACCATGTAATGTAGTGCATCATGTGGCTGGTAGCTGCCAGATGTTCCCCCCACTGTGGGGCAGGGTGAGCAGCTGGCTGCTATGTGAAAAAGGCCAAGGACGCGTCACATAGCAGCCTTACCCCAAATGGAGTTAGGTTGCCCAAGGCATATTTACCCATGTGCCCCCGGTCCCCTTCTGCCATGTTGTGGGGCGAGCTCCACAGTGGGGATTTGAACAGTGGGTGCTGTTGCCCGTCACGTGTAACCACATCACAGCGGGGAATGGGATTTCAGGCTGGGGGGAGGGAGAGGCAGGTGAGACAGGGTGCCCGCTCGTGTGGCCGGTGCCTCAGCCTGCCCTGATCATGGCGAGAGCTTCGACAGTGGCCTGCCCACCCGGCTTCCCTGCAGGGGAGGACCATCTGCCCTCCTCCCCGTGCTGGCCCTGCGGTGTGGTGGCTGTACTTGCCCCCCATGGGGCTGCGCGAGGATCAGGTCCTCCGCAGTTCATGTGGTTGCACTCACTGTGTGCGTGTGTGGTGCCCCCCCCAGAGCCCAACCATGCCACCACCTTGACTCAGGTGGTGGTTTAGTCAGACTGTGGCGGAGGTGCCATGAGTGCTCACACTTTCAATTTGGTTCATGTGCCATGCTCACAAGCACCTACGATCAAGGCCAAAGGTTGCGATCCACAATCTACTTACATCAGAGTAAGTGGTTTGTGGACTGACTGCAGCCAAAGAACACAGAGCTTCGGTGGAGAGTTCCTCATACTAGGATCTTGCAGGAACAAGTATAAAAATAAGCATTAGTTTGGGTAATGAGTGAATAATGTTGATAATCAGTGGTCAATAAAAACTTTACTTTACAGTAGAAGTTCCCAAACTGTGAACTTGGACTCCAAGTGAGGCTGTGCCATCTGCAGAGAGGGCTGCTTTGTATGTCTTAGTTTCTATCTGTGGTTGGGGGATTAAATTTTAGTGTCCAAATGAGGTCACGTACAGGGCCAGCCTCACGACAGGACGACTTGGGATGACTTCCCCAGGCCCCGCTCTTTCTAGGCCCCCTACGATGGCCCCTGCTTTCACCAGGGCAGGCTATGAGGGCCTTACTCCCTCCTAGTGGGGCTCCAAACATGACCATCTTTAGGGCCCTGCATTTCATCTTTGCCCTGGACCCTGCAAATTCTAAGGCCAGCCCTGGTCACGTAGCCAAACATACTGGGAACTCCTGCTTTACAAATAGAGGCTTTCAACTATAATATGAGCACATCGGGGCGGGGGGGCAGCTAAAATCTCTAGAAATGGAATGGATATTGGCCAGGTAGAGAACACATTCCTTGGAACACTTCCCTTCTAGAAATGATGGACCTTTCACTCTCATACCAACAGTAGAGGGACACTCAGGGTGCAATTCTGACTCAATTTAAATCAAGTTAAATTCCCTTTGTCTTCAGTGGTGTCAGGATTGCATTTTTCTGCAAGAAGACATAAGAACTGCTTCAGCAAAATAAACCAATGCTTCAACTAGTAAGGTATTTCTTGATCAATGGTCAGTGTCAGATGCACCAGGAGAATGTGGAAACCCATCTACATTGCAGTCCTTTATCCTGTAATATACAGTAAAAAAAACCAAACAAGCAAACAAACACAAACCCTTATCTGGAGCTCTCTAATTGAGAGCTGTCCTTATGCTGGACATGTGTTATGTCTGTCTGCAGCTCTCAAACCAACTATTATGGTTGCAGTCAACCCTTCTTGTAAATGGTATACTCTGCGCTGGTGATGAGCTATTGCAGAAGCAGGCCCCACAGTCAGTTCTTTTCAACCAATATTACACAGATTCGGCCTGACATTTTAACATTGCACCATCACCAGAAGTCCTCTGAACAACCCTTCTTCTAGGCTGCGAGCCTCCCTCCTTTTCCTGGACTGGGTTTCTGTGCAAGCCCCCTGGCCTAGCCTATTGGGTCATCCAGTTCCAGGGCAAGTCTTTGTAATTCAGGGTCCCTGGACAAACTCCGAGCCTCTTCTCTATTTGGTTTGGAGAAGCCCTAAGACAAACTTCAGCCCTATCAGACATCACTGCCACACCCTGGTGGCCCCCTCTTCTGATTGGAATCTGCATCCATATATTTCGGCCAACTAGTCACCTAACTTGGCTTTTGGCCACCTGACCTTGCCTGGGCTAATTAGATCAAATCAGCCCAGGGTTGATTGCCTCCTTGTTAGACTAATCAACCATAATAGAGTACCCTCAGGTGCTGGTGAGCCCTGGGCATAGTCCTGCAAAGACTCGCCCATGGCACCCTGCCACAATTCCTTACCTGGATACCTTGCTAATCTGGATAATCATGTCCTTGTGATATCCAAAAATGGGGATTTCTACTGTACCATATAGGGAAGAAAGGAAAACCTATTCCTAACCCCGTCAAGTGAACTGTTTGTGCCCTAAATGATAATGATTTATAGCCCTTTCTCTCTGTTGTGAGAGAAAAATCAAGCCAAATGTATTAAAGAACAAAAAGGAGTACCTCTCAAAGTATAGATGATGAATTCAACTGACTTGACCTCCATGCCTTTAACACTGGTTTTGCACGTATAGGAGCCCGCAGAAAAGTTTCCTATGAAGCCCTGTTTGCTGTCGTAAAAGGCATACAAGACCTTGCTTTCACTGTTAATTAATGTTACTTCAGCATTAGGGTCACTTGTGCGACAAGGGATAATGGTGGAATCGTCTTCCTCAATTACGATGAGCAGATCTTCTGGTAATGGAGGAACAAAAGGCACCGCTGCATCTGTTAAGAATGAGATGCATTATTCCAACATACTGTGTTTAATGTATCCATAGTACATTACAGAAGGTGAATGTGGTTAATTATTCAGTATTTCTTGACTGAAGTTAATCCATTGTTTCTCAAACCGCAATTAAAACTGTGTTAAAAGTAGTGCCTAGAGCAGGGGTGGGGAACCTTTTACCTCCCAGGGGCCACATTGAAAGCATGCACAGGCTCTGAGGGCCACACAGAAGTTGGGGTGGCGGTACTTAAGGCCAAGATGCACTTTAAAAAAAAAAAAAAGGGCCCAAATCATGGGTTTGTGCCATGGAACTGTCCCCTACCCTTGTTTGCATCACCTCATCTCTGCTCCCTTCCCCTTGGGCTCAGTTTTTCAGTGATTGGAGGTAAGAACTGGATCCAAGGGCCAGATTCAGGAAGTGGAAAGGGGTCCCATAAAAACTTGCTGTGGGCCGCATTTATCCCCCGGGCCTGAGGTTTCCCACCCCGGCATAGAGTCAACTCAGAATAGAAGCATTTGAAATCTGAGGCACATAACAAAACATCCTCTTAGACAAAATGTGTTTTAAAAAATAAAACTTTACACACCAGTTTGAATAGACAATGGAAATCCTAAGGCTACATTAGTGTAACTGAGAGAAGAAACTGTCCCGCAAGCCTTACAATTTAATTTACAATTTCAACAGACCAAATTTTAAAACTACAGCTCTCATGTTATCCAAATCTGCCTTGTCAAAATAAAGAAATAATTGCTACAAGCCCAAGACCCTTGATGCCAAGTTCCATAGTAAATTTTAATAATGGAAGCCTAAACCCCTCCGACAAAAGGATTTATAACCCACCAGCAGACCCTTTACAGCAATAATCCAAGCAAAGCCGCACAGAACTAACATTCCACAAACTCAGTAAATTTACTTTCCAAATGTAATTTAACAAAGAAAAGGGGATAACATGCACTTTTTGCTTACACTGAAATTGCATTGTTAGATGAAATCTTAACGTTTTCTGCTTTTAATAAAGAAGACTGCCTCCACCCACCACCCTCATAACACTTGCAGAGGAAACTATTGCCTTGCATTCAAAACTGTTCATGGGTAAAACAGAAATATTCCTTAAAATGTAGCAGAAAAGACTTTGGCAACTTTCTCTTTGATTGGGGGTGTGTGTGCCTTTTTGATTGTGAACACTTAGGCTGAGAGAGAGAGGGGGGGGGGGAGGGACCTTTTCCTTCCTTTGCTTTTTGGAAAACTATAAGCTGATGGTATGTTACAAGATTTTCCTATTGTGCCTTCATTATGCTATTCTACTATGAGTTGCCTTGAAGCTACTACATGGGCAAATGCTACATACTACATGGACAAATGCCGACAAAGAAAAGGAGACCACATGCACTTTTTGCTCGCACTGAAATTGCATTGTTAGATGAAATCTTAAAGTGTTCAGCTGTAGCTGTGGATTTCCTGCATTGAGCAGAGGGTTAGACTAGATGACCTCTAAGGAAACTTCCAACTCTAAGATTTTATGCTTCTATGATTCTGCCTGACTGACATGTCAACAGCCATTTTAAGTACAACTGTTAGCTCTGCTGATTTGTCATAGTAAATATAGGGAGAAATCATTGAAGACTTCACACCGACACTAATCATAACCTATAGAATCCAACACAACTGCAAAGTAGACTTCAAAGTCTAAGCCACTTATTAAAATCTGCACCATTTACTACCTCGTTCCCCCTTTTAATCTTATTTCTAGTCTCAGGAGGAGTTGGTTTTTTTACAAAGTGTTGTGCAACCTCTTTTCTATTTGTAATTTTCCAGTACTGCCTTCGTGGCCTAGTGGTCAGATTAACCATTGTACTATGGTTATTCGGCTATGGTTTGGTCCTTTATGTCCCTGATGCACTAACACTGGCCATTTTTATATGGGATGTGCCCATGGAGGTCCACCCATTCCCCACCCACCCCAGTGCCTGTCTGATGGCAGGGTGGGTGGGTGCACACTCCTGTGACCCACGCACCGCCCATTCACGGCCACGCATGAAGCATCAGGGGGAAATTTGGGATGTTCTATACGGGGGCATGAGCGGGCGGTGCATGGGTAGGGGTGCACACCCATTGCACACCCATCCTTTCCCATCTGATCACACACACAGGCCCTTTTTACACAGGCAGCTTTGGGTGGGGGGATGGGTGTGCTGCTGCGGTGGGTGCCCTTTCCCACAGACACACACTCCTCTCCACCCATGAAGCCTCATCTGTTTTGTGATGGCTCCGTGGGTGGGTGATGGGTGGAGATTGGTGTGCATCGGGAGCACGCACGCACACGCGCACCCTCACCCACCCACCACCTGTGCTGTTTGCACGGACAAACACCCATCCCCCCCCCCCACAACCGTAGCATGTATACACACACACCACATTGCACACCTGCCCGCACACCCAGCATAGTGGGGAGGCATCGAGATAAAAATGGCCACACACCAGAAGTGTGTGTGCGCTTCATGTGGGGCACTCAGGACCCTAGATAGATCCAGTAAAGCCTTGAAGCACATGAATAGCTTTGTTCATTTTGATGGAACTACTCACATGCTTTAAGTTAAGCATGTACTTCAGGGCTTTGCTGGATCAGACTAGATTGCCCATCTCACAGATCAAGCTTTTAGAGATCAGTGGGTGTTTTTACACACACATTTCTCCTGCAGGTTTGCTGTTACATCCTGAACTTTCTGTGTGTCTAAATCACTCATTCAGATCTTAAACATCCGGCGCTTTGAACTTCTGCGTAGAACTTCTCCCAGAACCTTTGTGTGTAAAAGGTTCTCCTGGTAAACTGCTTTGCTCCACGCAGCTGTGGTCACTTGGTTTCCATGGCAGCCCCTCACGTCCACAGCTGCGGCTACTTTAGGCTGCCTCAGGGCAGTGTTTGTGTGAAGAATGCATCCAGGAACTGCCTCAGGGCAGTGTGTGTGTGAGAGAGAGAGTGAGTGTGTGTGTGTGTGTGTGAGAGAGAGAGAAATGAATCCGAAACTTACTTGTGGACTTGTAAACCCAGAAAATTGAAAAATCCGGAACTTTAATGTGTGTGCAAAAATGCTCAGTGTCTCTTATGACAGTCAATCGTGATGCACTCTGTGAATCTTCATACAGTCATGCCAGATATTTGTCCTTAAATAGATTTTCAGCCCAATCTTCAAAGAGTTCTGCTGGCCCATGTTCTACTGAAGGAATAGGCTTGAGCCAATGAGGCACTTTGAGGCTTGGCATTTTTGATGTTGTTCCCTTTGAAGGACTAGTTAGTGGAGGAGCAAGTGGTTTTCCATGGGAAATTTGTGGTACAATATTGGGGTATGTTTTTTCTTGAAGATCTTTCCTGCAAGAATTGGAATTCACATGTTGCCAAGTCCACAAGTGCTGCAGAGGAGAGTGGGGGAAATCAAAATGGCAGATGACCTTTATTCAGTAAATCAGCCATATCTCCACTATTAATGGTCGTACAGCAATCGTTCACAGCTCAAATAAAAAGTAATTTTATGCCCCAAAAAGCCTTATGCTTAAGTTGCAACTCTGGTTGCTGTGTAAGAAGCTGGAGCCTTTAGACTGAAGTTATTTTTCAGATTTTTAAAATGTTTGATGTTATTTTTATATTAGTATAAATGATTTAAAAGTATTTAAATAGCATTACAAGCATTTATTTTGCTGACCTTTTGCTATCTTACCTACTCTTGAAGGCTTGCAGTCAATTCTTGGGAGAATATTTGAAGGAAAACCATATTGCTCAATATTGTAGCACAAGCTACTCCATGAAAAACACTTGCTCCCCCACTTTAAGAGGGGGAACAAGTGTTTTTATAAATTAAGTTATACTCACGGCATTCCTTTAAAATGTATTGGACCTTCCTGAAATATTGCTGACAGAAATGGTTTTCACGTCATTTCAGATACTGAACTGTGTGTAACCATGGAAGCAAGTGGGCTGGAGGAAAAAGTTCCAAGAATGGATATAAACTACTCACTATCAATAATATGCCAAAAGGAATTAAAGGAAAATCTAGTAGAAAACCCTAATTCACACGAGCGGGTTCTCAACAGTATCAAAGAGCGGGCTAAGTACCAAGAACCTATGTATATTGTACCTAGCTTGCGACTGCGTGAAATCCACCTTACAAATGTTAGTAGACAACAGGGCATCGTGACACAGGAGTTGTTATCAAGATGTTCCCCATAAAGGAAAACTTGATTGAGTGAAACAGTGTTATGAGACCCAGAGCCAATCAGCGGTAGCTGCTGCAACACAGTCGTACAGCAATTCCAGTACAAGAAGACTGACACGATGACAATGCATTCCATACAGTAAAAATGAATGGGTTTTTTACAACGGCCTTCACACACTAACAAATCCCCTTTGAAACCTTTCAGTCAATAACGCACAGAAAAATCTCAATGAAGCTGTCAAGAAGAGTGAAAACGAAGTCCGGCAGATCAAACTCAACACAGCAATCAACCTAGAGGATGGACATGCCATCGATGTTACATACCATCTGCCATGCTGGGCAAAGAATGTCACACATGTGTTACACCGGCTTGACACTGATGAGCATACAAAATCTACAGCCTCTGAAGCAGCAGTGGAGATTGAATTAATCAATTTGATGCATGATTGTCTGAAAAACGGACCACTAAGTATGAATATTGTACAGACCACTTACGAAAACATCCATGCCATGAATAATTTGATTTATTTATCCAGTACTTCTTCTAACCTGCACCCTCCTGCCACATGGCAGCATAGAACAAATAAAAATACTAAGTAATAAAACAGTATGAAATATAAATAATTAAAATTCATTCAAATTAACAATCACAGAGGCCAGACTAAAAACCCCCTAACCCCCCAAAAAAACCACAAAACATTCCCCCACCCACTACCTGTCTCCCTTGCCAAAAGCCTAGCAGAACACCCAGTTTTTACAGGATTTATGAAAGGAGGAGAAATTCAGGGAAAGGTGGATCTCCAGCGAGAGGAAGTTCCACAGCTAAGGGGCGGCCATCGAGAATGCCCTCTCAGAGGTCATCACCTGAAAGACCTGAGGGACCTCCACGAGGGCACCCCCAGATGACTGTAGGGGCCAATCCAGGACACAGAGGTTGAGGTGGTCCTGCAGATAAGCAGGGCCCAGACCATATAGGACCTTAAAGGTCAGCACCAACACCTTGAATCGGGCCCGGTAGATTATAGGCAGCCAGTGCAGAGAATGGAGCAGCGGTGTTATATGCTCCCGACAGCCCGTCTCCGTCAAGAGGTGGGCTGCTGCGTTCTACACCAGCTGCAGAATAATGTGTGTAGCCCATCTATACTGCGAAAAACTGTCAAAGAACTGATGAAAGAGAATATCTTGGGTGCTGAAATCCACCGACCTCCACGAAGAAATGAACCAGAAGTTGTTAGTATAAAAGAAACACAGGATTGCATCATAGGTGTGACAGCTGAAAATGATGACGACAATGGGTGATTTCAGACGTGACAGGGTGCCCATTGGCCCCAGCACGGCATTGGTTCCAGCCCCACCTTTTGATTCTCCACTGGAATCAAAATGGCCTGACAGACGAGCTGGCTAATTCCAGCGGGGAATCGGGGAAGGGGCTGCATGGCGCAACGTGCAGCCGCACAGCCCCGCCCCCCCACTCCCCCCAGCTGCCTGCCCTCCAGGAGATGGGTGGGTGCAGCGGCCAATGGGGCCGCTGCGCCCGATTCCGTCCCAGGGTCTGGACCACGGCCCGGAATCAGTGGTGGTAACAGAGTTACCGGCTGCCGATTCCAGGCCATGGTTCAATTAACCATGCTTTCAGAGATGGTGCCAGGACCATCCTTGAAAGCATGGTTAATTTGCTCACCGCCGGTGGTTCACCATGGTGAACATCTGGCGGCGAGCAAACACACGTTATGCGACCATCTGCCACCACAAGGGATTGTCTGTGGTTGACCGTGATCGCATAACGTCTGAAAACACCCAATATTGAAGTGAACATGCGAGCTTTGTACGATGCAGCATGTGTGCTTCAGAAGTCTATTAACAGTGCTAAAAGATGGGTGTTCACAGGATCACTGGATGTAACAAAGGAGCATGTTCCATTAGAGGTGTATTCATTCTTCAGATGGCTTGTTTCTGGTAGCGTGGGAAATATGTCTTCAGACAGAAAGGAAGTAACTGTGAACAGGGCAGCTATGAGCATTTCACAAACTGCTATAACCATGACATACAGTGAGAGGCAGGTCAAGCGTGTAACTACAGATGATCTGAGGTCTACATGTGTACTGCCTCAGCAGGTAGCAGTAGGGCTGTCAATTCACCAAGCTATGCGGAACAAGCTATACGGAATATAACCGCCTTCATCTGTATGAAACACAAATAACTGAGGCCATTATGTGTGACATTTCCAACAACCAAGGTGTATATGTGCCGTCAGATATTGTCAAGGACAGATACATTTTCTTTGCAATAGACAATGTGGATTTCATGGAGGATACACCTGATGGAAAAAACACCATGCATGCAACCACACTTGCAATTTATCAGCGTAAACAACCAGATGACAGTCCACCAGCCTTATGCCTGATGAAATCATCCAACAATCCTGTGCCGGTAGATTTACTGGACATTGTGACATCAATCAAAGACTGCACCATGCCAGCAAAACCAATGCCCATGTGTCTAGCTTATCCAGACTTTAGCCCATCCACAGCCAGTGTTGATTATAATAAAGATATGAAGATTTGGGTTATAGCAAAGACAGTGGCGAGGAGCAAGGAAATTGGTACAGAACTTATTACTGAAAATGATGGTCACGGAGATAGTAGTCGATTACATCCAGTTGGCAAAACTCCTACATGGTCTGCGTATAATTCATGTATAACCAATGCCCTTCCTCAGACTAGGCCAGTACATGCAGTGCCACTCATACCTGCACCATCAGCATCATGGTCAACACTTTTAACAGCTTTACTACAGGCACAGAGTATTAATTATACTGTCCTAGGTCCTGAGAAGAAAACAGTCATTATCTTAGATATGGGTCTGTATATCCCAGCAAAACAGCTTCAAGTGAGTCAAAGGGACCTTGACCATCTTGTACTTCGACCAGGTGAACTGCATATAACAATGACGGTGTTGAGGTGCATAGGTGCTTTCATCAAAAACAGTGGAATTGAAACTGCATGGATTGAAAGTGATTTGTACAAATCTGCAACGACAGATGCTATTCTTGCAGGTAAACCTGTGCAAAGAGCAATAGATGCACATTTGATTGTTCAGGCTCTATTATTTTTGTACATGGATGCAATTACTCCGCTGAATCAAGATATGAGAAATAATATCCAAGAAGTTGTTGAATGCCTACAAGTAGTATGTGCTGAAAAGGAGGAATGTCTGAAGGTTGTTACTGAGCAACTTTTACAAGCTCTTCAGTCACATGATGTATTCAAAAAAATTAATGCCTATGATGCAATTTTAGAAACTGTTCCAAGTGCCAAGGCCATGTTGCTATACATACAAATGGTATTAGACTTATGTTTGTTCATAAAAGCAGTGAGAACAGGCAATTGGCATTTCCATCTGTCCTCCCTTGATGCACTCGTGAAATACTTCTTTGCCCATGATAAGCACCACTATGCACGCGTGATATCCCTATATCTGTCAGAGATGCACAGTATGCCACTGTCAAGTCCAGAGTTATTTGCCGAGTTTTCTCAAGGAAATTGGGTTGTTAAAAAAAACATTGTGCCCTTCTGTGCTGTAGGAGCAGATCATGCTCTGGAACATGTAAACCGCATGAAAGCGAGTGGAGGTCTAATAGGTCTCCCGAGGATTCCATCAGCCCACACTCAATTCTTCTTAATTGCACCTGCTCTGGCTAGTCTAACTGAACACTGCAAAGAAATGGCGGGTACTGGTAACACGAAGAAGCATGGACATCATAAAGTCTTTTTAGAGCGGCAGGAAAATAATGTAGCCAGGCTTGTTGATGTGCTGCAAAACCAAGGCAGTGTATTCAAAGAAACATCTGGAGATCTGCTGAACTGTATGACAAAGAGTGTAATGGGTGACAAGATCAAACAGGACATTTGTAAGCAAAATGACAGATAGCCTATGAAAAGTTTGTTCAAAATCATATAAAAATCAACAACATCAACTTGTGGTCTCCAATGAAGATGTTGAAACTAAGTATGTGAAAGACCAATGGCAAAACTAGAACTGTGAAACCGCACTCGAAGATACCGGAGCTAAAGAAAGATCGTGGATTGTTTGTGAGACTACTGTTAATTGCAAAGTCTAGACCAAGTGTTTATTTGAAAAATGCCGTTAGTAATTATGAGGTTGCCGTGGTTCCACGCTCTCTCTTCATAACCGAAGGTGACCTTCTCTTACCAACAAAGAAGAGTGACCTTCTTTCAATACTTTAATCTCAGATGGGCGACCTAGCACATACTGATACACAGGTGCCACAAGAAATGTGCGTTGCAATCTTTGATGGAATGGCATTGCTGCAAAGCCTTGATAAGCCTCCTTTCATCCACACATGTGAAAACGTAGTCATTTCCTTGACCAATTATGGTCCCTACTATGGATCCTATGATGAAGTTCAAGTTGTGTTTGATAGGAATGACATTCCAAGGTCACTGAAAAGTGCAACTCATACCAAATGACTAGCAGGTGGTGTGACAATTGCCTACCATACTGGAGATAGTACTAGGATCAGGAATGTCTCTCTGAAAATGTTGCTGTCACATGTTCAGACAAAAGCAGAGAACTGCATATTCAGCACACAAGATCACAAAAAAATTTGGTAAACAACAACAGCATGCAGTTGTGGCATGGAGAACCATGGTGGCAGCCACTCACTGTTTGGTGCTCCACACAGAGAGCACTCAGGAAGAAGCAGACACCAAAATGATACTTCATGCTGTTGATGCAACTTCAAGAGGTGCAACGTTGATCCACATTCACTCACCTGACACAGACATTGTCATATTAGCACCTTGACGATACCACATGCTATGCCACCAAACATTCTGCATTGTTGCCACTGGCCATAAGAAAATACAGATTCCTCTTCAACCTATTTATAATGCTTTAGGGTCACAAAGGATAGATGCGCTACCTGGTTTTCATGCCTTCATTGGTTGTGGTACCACTGGTGGTTTTGCAGGTAAAGGCAAACTTTCTTGTTGGAAGGCTTTCCAGCAGTCAGATGAAACAGCTTTTGTTTGCAAGCTGTTCTTGCCCAACTCCACAAAAACTAATGTTGGGGATGTCTGATGGGCTTTGCTCCAGAAGAAAATTGCCGAGTCAGTGAAGATGCCTCCAACACAGCCTGCTCTTCAACTTGCCATAGTATGGGCGCATTACCAATGCATGGTATGACAAAATGATATTAATGCTAATCCTGACATTCCATCTCCAGAGGCTGGGAGATAAGAAACAATAGATATGTACCCCAGATGACTCCAATGCCACCAGCTCCACAGGCTATTCTACAGTTAGTTAAAGAACAGATGCACGTCACAGCTCTGTAGCTGCTGTCGCCATGGGTTTCCATGGTATTAGGAGACTCATACACTTCAGATGATGACAGTGAATGAGGCAAGTGACTGATACTACAGCAAATAAGTAGTGATGTAAGACATCATATAATTTGTTAAAATTCTTTTTTTTTTTCATTACTTCTAAACATTATTTAGATTGATTGAGTTGGATTGTATTCATTTACTATGCTTAACGTACGTAATAAAATATCAAAGTGTGTCAACGTGAAGAAAAACATGTTTTTATTGTTTTTGTGCATATAGCACCTTAACTGATTTTTTTATCAAGTCACATCTTAGAGAAAAATTAAAGAGCATAAAATTACCGTTAATTTGAGCTGTGAATGGTTGCTGTACGACCATTAATAATGGAGATATGGTTGATTTACTGAACAAAGGTCATTGGACATTTTGATTTCCCCCACCCCCCTCTGCATCACTTGTGGCCTTGGCAACATGTGAATTCCAATTCTTGGGAAAAGATCTTCAAGAAAAACCACATCCCAATATTGTACCACAAATTTCCCACTGAACCTACATATCTTACCACTTGTTCCCCATTTGTGCCCTTTTGCAGGTTTCATCGTTGGCCCAGTTTCATATGACTTAGGCCCACAGAGAGGCATTCTTGGTGGCTACCCCACAGTTTTGGAACTCCCTGCCCTTAGAGGCTCACCTGAGCCCTAGTTTGAATATCTTCCAGAGGCCGTGTAAGACCTTTTTATTTGGCCAGGTATTCAATGGGCAGGGATAGATTTGCGGGGAGGCCAATGGGGATGTTTTTAGTTTTGTGGGGGTTTAATTGTTTATTTTATACTTGTATTTTATATGTGGTTGTGAGCCACCCTGAGCCTTTGGGGATAGGGCGGGATATAAATCAAAACAAATAAATAAATAAACTCCACATGCCTACTTCAGAGCTCCCCATAAGCTGGTCACTGTCACAGGGCCACTCACCTGGCACATAGATGTAAATATCCTTCCCTTCTACCTCGCTGTCTTCCACTTGAGTATGATTGTAGTAGCAAGTGTATAAACCAGTGTGAGCTGCTGAAGCATTCACGACTTCGAGCAAAGTCACAAAAAGGCCACTGTTGTTCTCTTCATTCCTAATGTCTATTCTGTAGTTTCCTTCAGGCATTGGGTGTTGCCAGCTCACTTCACTGTCTCCAGAGCACTTCAAGGTAAAAGAGGAATTCAGCTGCACGACCATTTCATCTTTATTTGGAAGAATGGAGGGTAGGGAAAGCTGACAGAGCATTAGCCATGGTCCTAGGAAAGGAAATGAGTAATTAGCACGTTACTAGGTAGAGCACTCTTCCCACAGATGAGGGCCAGCCCACTGTAGACAAGATTGTCCATGACAAGATGCTCAAATTATGGGCCGTCTTTCTTATGGAGCTTACAGCAGAGGATGGGAGAACCTGCTGGGACCGGTGGTGGCTAATTTCCACCCCCAGCTGGGATTCCTCAGGAACCTTCCCTCCGCTCCCCTCTAGTATTGAAACAAATGGAACACTCTTAAGCAATTTTGTTGCTGACATTAGTAGGGGGGCCCCTGCCCTATCCTCCAGATGGCTAGTTTGAGCTCCAGGGCGGTGGTACTATATTATTTGCTTGCATCATTGGCCTAAATCTGTACTGAGGTGTTCTTTAAGACTACACTGCCAGGCTGTAGTTGAGTAACTGAACTTGAAGCCGGAGCAAATGTAACAAATGGGGAGAGAGGACTTCCTGTTTTGGTTATCGAGGGGCTCTGGGCTCTACAGGGACCACTGGAGAGGGTTCTGGGTTACGGTAATTTTGATCTGATTCAGTATTATGTTTTATTGTGTTTTATTCTGTCATGTGTATGTTTTGTTACGGCCAACGGCCAAACAATAAAGATTTATTATATAAAAAGAACTTCATTAAGAAGAGTTAGTGAAATAGCAGATTGTCCATGGCAAGGGCCTTCTGGATATTGATGCCCTGAGAATCTTCAAGGGTCACACACAACCCTCAGTGCTGCCCTCTGAAGGATAGGCACAATTTGCAGGACTCCTTTCTCCATCAATCAGCTTGGAAGAGCAGCAAATTTGTTTGAGGCAACAAAATATCAAGAACCAACCCTGCACATGAGAGAGGCTGAAAGGTTCATCTGTATAGCAGCCATTCTGATGGGCATTTTGACCACAGAAAATCCTCTGTAAATTGTCTCTTCTTGAAAACAGTCACAGTGTAATCTGTGAAGGGCAACACAACTTCTATTACTTGAATAGAACAACTATTAATTTGAGTTTGGTCCTATGTGTTTCAGTAAGTGAAAGACAAGGAGTTGACAGAAAAGAGTTTGGTCCTATGTGTTTCAGTAAGTGAAAGACAAGGAATTGACAGAAAAGAGGACTTCTAACCAAATGCAAACTCCTCCAGATTTTGGGCATGTTTAGCTCCAGATCAGCAAGTGTATTCTAATTTTACAACTGGCTTCAGCTTTTGCAGTGGGCTGAAGCAGTAGCTTGGCTCCAGACTTTGAGGCTTGGCCCCCGCCTGCATGAAATGTAAGGATGGCTTGTGGTCAAGTGTAATTTTAACTGGCTTAGCAGGACAGCCTAGTTGCAGAGCTATGCTTACAAAATATGGATTTATAAGGCTGCTCTCTGCTTCGGGCTGGCAGAAGCCAGTGCTGGTCATCCCCCATATATCTTATAGCAACTTCACCCAAAACCCAAAATGGGCTGAGAGACTCAAAGCCAAATCTACAGTTTATGTGTGCCTGCAGACTAGTGCAAAGTAGACTTACTGGACTTGAGAACTGGGTCCTTTTTCTCTTCTCTGTTAAGTAAAGGAGCTGGCTCTGTCACAAAGTGAGTGACACGCATCCAGATTTACTGACATTAGCGTAAGTGTGGCTGAATATGGTAGCCTGTGATCCACAAAATCATTTTCTCCAGAGTAAGAGGTTTGTGGATCACGGACATGATCTCAAGCTACTGACCGTCTTATGTTTGGCATTTTGGAGAAAATCCCACCCTGCTCTCTTTTGCAGATGTGGCAGTCCCAACAAGGCAGTGTAACCAATGTGGTTTTATCTGGTACAAAGCAGGAGGCTGCAAGGAGACAACACAGGCAGCCTGCACCCCTGTTGCACATCAAGAAGCTCTGCTCCACGGCACCACTCTTAGATGCTGACTTCCTGACTATCCCACAATGAAGTGTGGCACAGCTGGGCCATTTCCCGGGACACAGATTTACCCGTCAGCCACTTTTCTACTGTGGATATTACCCCCTTGACCATTGTAGAACTCCATTGATTCATTCTCCTTTAGTTGGGAACCAGGATGTGGTCCTTTTATTGGAAAGGAAAATATTGGAAAAGTTGGCCCACTGATAAAAATGTGGATAACGTCAGTCGCTTTAAGGGACTGCCATTTCACTTTTGTGATTGTGTTCAAGTTCAGTTTTATCATTACTATTCCAGACAACAGAGAGAGCCAGTGTAGCCTAGTGGATAAGGTGTTGGACTTGGGACACCAGGGTTCCCATCCTGTCATAGTGACTTGCCCAAAGCCAGTGACTATCTCTCAGCCTCAGTTCTCTATCTGTAAAATGGGCATAATAATGACAGGGTTGTTGTGCAGGAAGGATTGTAAGGCACTTAGCACACTAAAATCTCTATAGAAGTGATAAATAATAGAAGCAACAAAATTTAAACAAGTTGGTGGACTGATTATGATGTCATGGCATGGATTGTCATAGAACACACTGAAAAGGAGTCTAGCTAAGTCCTCAGTTGTAAAAAAAAAAAAAAAATCAACTAAACCAAACATGCAAAGTCCTATGGGCTGTAGGAGTGTTACCTGTCAGGAGACATCCCAGGAACAGGAACGTCCTGTGGGAAGTACCCATGATTATGGATGACTGAAATGAAAAGGAAGACAGGAAAAGCAAGCTTAGTTAACAAATAACAAAGGCTATATACAATCAAGGGTGTAAAAACAGGGTGGAAGGGCATGTCCATCACCATGTTTGGGGCACCAGGGACAGCCCTTGTTCTCAGCTCCTGCTCTCAGCCCTCTGTGACCTTGCTGCCCACCAGCTTTAGAAATTCCTGACAGCTGCACAGGTTGGAGGAACCACTGCCAGCTTAGGGGAGAAGTTGGGTAGGACTTTAGTGATCTAGGGCAGGTCTGGTCAACATCTTAGCTGCCATGGGCCAGATGATCTCACAACAATTTACTGGCACTCCCCTTTGGGGAGGGGGGAAGGGGGGGTTAGGGTTTTTTTAATCTCCTCCTACCCTTATTTATTGTTTTATTGTGTGCCTAACCCTGTTTTAATATTATTATGATTGTTTTAAATTTTATATAATTGTATTTGTATGTTTTAAAATTGTTAGCCGCCCCGAACCGCGGGATATAAATCAATAAAATAAATTAAATAAATAAAACTTTTAAAATATATAATATTTACAATAATTTTAAGGCCACCAACAAGATGGAACTCTATCATGGTCCAGACTAAGTTATGGGCTACCAGTTGGAGAGTGCTGGTCTGGGGGAGGGAACTGTCCGTCCCCGTCCCCCCTCCGCACTTTGAGGAATGGTTGCTCCTGTGTTTGTAATGAAACAGAAGTACAGACAGACTGCTTACACTACTAGGCCTGCCTTGTATCAAGTGATTATTAGTTTTCTACGCCCCCATTTTAAGTTTGTCCAACTTAAGATGTTGCACAGGAACCGGATTGTTCAGCACCCAAGTCTCTCAAAGTTCTTTTAAAGCATGTCAGGCGGGATGCTCAGAACTTGAGGCATCTCAGGGTCATGGTCACTATTGAAAAGTTTGTTCTCAATCTACAGGAGTCCTTATGAAAAGACTTGGGGGGGCTAGCTCAGCACTGTGACATGCTAAATAGTAACACCCTCTCCAGCAAGGAATCCAGAGTCTGCAACTCCCACAAACAAGCTGCAATGGTTTTACACTCCAGATTTCTCTGAACCCTAACCCTGTCAGTAATCTCTAGCAAAGAGTTTCACACAAAGATAGATTAAGAGTTTGGGGTGGGTGGGGTGGATCCCATGGGGGCACTATTTGAATGCACATTCTGCCCCATAAAACCACAAACATACCAGCATAGGCTAAAACTCTCTAGAAATACATGAAAGGGGGAAGAAGACTGCTACAGTTCTTACAGTACATCCTTTCCTCCTAACAGTGGGATGAGTAATGGGGTTATTGCTATCATAGGTTCATCTAGACCTTTAAGCTATACAAAGTGAATTGCCACAGGACTCATTGCAGCAGACAGTGCAGGATCCAGGGAAGTTGGGGTGCTGTGTGGGCCCCCTCATAGCAAAGGCATCTTTGATAGACACATCCTGACTTTCCCTTTAGATAAAGGAAAATGCTGCCATCATTAATGTTTGATGTTCCGTTAAACGTAACCTCCCCTTCAGGAGCTGGGCTCTCTGCATTGCCACCCTCTATGTTATTTCTAGTTTACTCATGGGTCCCCTGTGTTTGGGGGGCTCCTCTTGAACCATCATGGGTCCCCGAGGCTCCCTGCATGCAAGGCTTTGTGGACCTGTTTTCTACCCGACAGTGCCCTTACACTTAGATCTGTCATTTCAAGTTCACACTTGCCTGGGTCTGGCCCTGGCAGCAGATAACCATCCCTCTATATGCCACAAAATATCATTGGTAATTGATGGTTATCAAAGTGCTGATCTGCTCATTTCCAAAAGGCAAATACCGAAATCTCTAATGAGGCAACTCCCATGAAAGTCAATGGAATTCTGGCTTCTGCTTCGATAGCGGAAGAATCTGGTTCAGAGTCTTTCGGGATTTGATAAGGACTGTACAAACAGACTCCTACGATGTAAGGACACAAGTCACTAAGATGTGGGTAACACTGTGATAATGCACCACACTAGGATACTGGAGAGCTCCATTGATACCCACTAGTAGATAACAGATGATTTTGAGAAGAGGAAGCAGACATACAACACACTTCCCGTTATTTAGAATGTGCCAACAGCCTTTTGTAACTGAATGATCTCAAAATGCCAAGAAGAAATTCTGTATGAAAGATGAGCCAGTCCTTTCCTCTTGCAACATGGGGAACAAAGAAAATGCAAATGAAATGTGTGGTGACATGGAACACTTGACTAGTGTAGGGGGAGACCTAAGATTTACAAACTACCAGCAAAAGAAACATGTGCAACTGCTTCAGCAATCCAGGAGACAGCACTCCAGCAGAGAGAAGCCATTTATCCTAGTTCTGCAATTAGCAATAATGGCCATGTGTTTATGTATCTGCCTCCCACTGATAAGTGACTCGGAGACATCAAAGAAGCCCTCTGGTTTCAGCCTCCTTTCTTATTTTTATCACATTTAGATCCTCCATATCTTTAGATAAGAACCCACTGTACATCTTTGAAGCTTTCTCATCCTCTGCTTTATTGATCTGATCACTAAGAGCTCAGGCTCTCCAAGACTGGGTTACCCATATAGTAGTCTGCCAGATTTCCTTCTGCTCCTACAGACAGAGGAACTTCTTACTATGTTAGTATCTCACTTACTTTGATGATAGTAAATTGTGAAAATGACATAAGCAAAGGGTGCAACTCCATTGATATTAATGGCAAAACCCTTTGACTAATTGAGTGAGGATCACACCCAAAATCTTGAGCAGGACCTGGTCCTGCAGACACTTACTAAAGAGTGTGGTATGTAACCCAGTTTACCCTTTTGTATCCTAAGTATGTAAAGCTCGATGGAAAAATAAATACAGAAAACCATGCCAAACCCTAATCAGTCCTTCTGTGCCCCAGTATCCTAGTGTGGTGCACAGTGTTATCCACATCCAAAGAGAAAGCACCAAAATCCAAAGAAGAGAATGGAAACTCAAATTTCTTACTATCATAAACTGGATGCATAACTTTACCAGCAAAGGCATTTTAGCCACCATTAAAATTAGAGAAAATAGCTTCATTTTTCATTAGTGACAATTCCCCGGATTTTACTCCAACAAGCCATGTGATGGCAGTGTTGAGTCATGCTAATACGGCACTGTTTTATTTCTTTGGCTGACAGAAGGGCTTCAGTTTCACTGGTGGCAGGTTGAATATGAAGTAGATCTAGATCTCAATGGATACACTTTAAATTGACACTTTTGTATAGGAATAATAAACTTTCTCTGCTTTGCAAAAGGTCTTAATCCCACAGCTCTTACATAAGTGCTGCCGCTGGGTGCTACACGTATGATTAAGACACTGAAGAATCAGGTACACAAAGTTATTACTTCTTTAAAGAAAACAATCCTCAAACCACTTATTCTGGAGTAACCCCACTGAGTTCAATAGGGCTTCTCTAAAATAAGTGATTTGAAGATTGCAACAATCTTTAGCCACATAATGCTGATATTTTCCTAACATTTAACAAAGGGACTGATATTTTTATTAGAGGTTCTCTCATACAAGATGTCTGGTCTCCCTAAGGGAGACTTGATCTTTTCCAGGAAAGGCTCAAGGAAGCCCAAGTACATTTGAAGAAGTTGTTCGGGTTTCCTTTAAACATGTGGCCGCCACGGCCACCTACAACTTTTCATAGCTGAGTTGGCTCCTCTCCCTAGAAGACTCACCAAAAGTAGAAACCCTTCTAGACAAGGAACAATGAGAGGTTCTGAAGATTTCAATTAGCCCCAGGAGAAAATAATATAAGAGTTGGAAAAGAATAATAGCTGGCTCTGGTCTAACGTTTAAAATATACTCGCAAAATGCAGTTTAAACTTAACCCCTCTTCTTTCTCCCCCCTCCCCAAAAAAAACAAGCTTCATTGCCTCTTTTAAAAGATTTAGAGTAGCCCGAAGGGTGAAAACAGACATAATGCTAACTCCACTTTAACACCGCTTCAACATTTCTTACGCATGTTGCAAGGCTGTATTGCTGCCCTATGCAGTCATGCATAAGAAGTGTTAAAGCTGTCTTAAAGTGGTGTTAAACTGTGGAGTTAGCGTTATGTCTGTTTCCATCCTATAGCACAGGAAAACAACTGTTTGTTAATTAGTTTCATATCACGTAAGAAGCTCTGGCAATATGCAGAGCCCCAATGAAGGACAAATTGTAAAGGGTCTGTAGCCCAAAGAATCTACAATCTAAACCCAATTCTGGAGCCTAATAATCCATGAAGGCCAATCCTTGACCCATGTACAGTGTTTTTCTCCACTTCCTCCTAAGAAGTCTCATTGACTTTAATCACTTGGTGGGGCTTTGTGCAGATATGGACTGCACCCACTTACACCTGAGTAGTCCCACTGCAGTCAGTGGAACTAGTCCCAGTGAGGAAGTGGAACCAGGGTGCACTAAATACTGTCACAGCTCCTTTGCCTGGCCCCACTATGCTGAGGTCTCTGCAATGCAAACCCCAATCTTTGGAGCTGGGCTTTGTACTGCAGGGAGAGCTCCTGCTCACAGCTGAACAGCTGATCCCTGGGGAGCAGGAAAGCCATATCCAGTGGTGGAAGAGGGAGCAGCAGCCCAAATATGAGGGAATTCGATACTACATAGATATAGGCCTACTATAATAATACTTATTTGGAATATGTGGCTTCAGCATTGAGGACATAGCTCAGAATCCTGGCTCCACTAGAGTCTGAAGCAGAACTTTTGTCAACTTAAGGAGACCCAAGATTTTTTTCATACAATTCATCTTCCTGACTGGATTTCAGGTTGGAGGCTTAAATGACAACAGCTGCAGTCTACAAACAGCTCATCCCCATGGACTTCAATGGCCCTACTCCAGAATAAGTGCTTTGTGGATTGCAGCCAAAGGAGAGAAAACAGGATTAAATTGAACGTCTAGTAATATCCATACGTAGCATTTATTCCCTTGGGTAAATGACCCCTGGTAGCTTACCTATGGGTAGAGTCATTTCATCTTGGGGCTTATACAGGGCCATCCTTAGAATTTGTGGGGCTCGGGGCAAGGATAAAATGTGAGGCTCCTGGTGATGCTCACTTCTGGCTCCGCACCCCATGGACCACCCTCCATGGGGCCCAGAGGCAGTTATGTCTGGGGCCCTGCTGGGATGGAATGAGGACCCCACACCCTGCTCTAATGAAAATAATGAAGCATGGGGCTATGAGCTCCATGTTATGAAGAAGGGCCCATGGAGTGCAAACTGCTTGCACTGAATCATTTTCAAAACTGATTGTCATTATTTTGGGCTAACAGCAAGGCACCTTTGAGAATCCCTGCTGGGGTCTTCGAAAGCACTAAACAAAGCAGGAAGTATCAAGCACATGCAAAATCTGTTCTCATGCTTGAATCAAATGGAGATCTATGGAGCTGGAAAATGCCCCTTGAAAAGACATGGTGGGGTGACAATGCTCCCTCAGATCCTCTTAGTAGTGACCCTGCATCAGTGCCTTGAAAGTAGGGGGAGCTGCAATGAGGTCTGTCAACAAATGAGAAGGCAAGGGTCTCTCTCTCACACACACACTCATACACGTCTGGACTGGATTTCAGGCAAGAGGAGAAGGTCCTTCCTGCAGCCCCGCGCTCTCCTCTCCCCTCTTGCAGCACAAACACATTTCATTTTCTAAGGGTGAAAATAAACAAGATGATAGCCGACATTAGCATCTACCAGGTGAGTGTTCACCTGTACATCTATTAAGGGTTCACCAGATATTTGCCTGCCCCCCCCCCCACACTCCCCACTCACGGCATCATCCAAGGACATTGCGGGCACACCATGCAGGCCACTGAATGCTACTGTGTGCTAATGTGAGCCCACACATCTACCTCCGAGCTATTAGGTTCACTCACAGCCTTGCCCGGATCCAGGTCCGCTAGCATCACAGAGCCACGCCTAGCATGGCTGCTAGAGAGTGATCAGTTGTGAAGCAGCTGCAAGAGGAGAGACTGAGCAGAGGCAAGGGGAGAAGGTCCTTCCTGTACCCGGCTTTCTCCTCTCCTCTCTTGCATCCACTTCACAGCAGATCACTCTCTCACAGCTGCCCGAGCATGCTCTCTCCTCTTGAAGCCGCTTCACAGCTGCTCGCTGCTCGTGGGCTCTGGTGGCTGTGAGCGAGCATCAGCTGTGAAGCAGCTGCAAGAAAAGAGAGTAGCGAGCCGGGGGTGCAGGAAGGATGTTCTCCTCTTGCGGCTGCCCAACCAGGCAAGCACTGCTGCAAGAGGAGAGAGTGATGGAAATGGGGTCACATCCAAGGAAGAAGTCTTCTCTGGCTGTGACACCCTCCCCCCCCTTTTCATCAGAGCCAGGACTGATCACTGGGGAGAGAGAAAGCGCTGAGTAGGGCCCCCTGAGGTGGCTACCACCAGCACAGGAAATGCGGGCAGGGAGCTGCCCATTTATTAGCTCTACACACTAAAACATGTGAGTGGGAAATGAGTGAATGCTGCACAGACCGAACAGGGACTCCAGCGGGCTATTTGTCTCCTTTGAAAGCACCCTAGGCCTCGCCTGTGAAGTTTACCACATGAAGTCCCATCCAGGATTAATGTTCTTCTGCTTACTGCACCCAGACACAATGCGGCCGCTAGGGGACAGCACAGCACTGCAAAGCGACTCTTTCGCCCACCAAGAGCAACGTGACCCAGATTTGGCTTAGACTCTCCTGCTGTTTCTTCCCATGGGAAATCAGAGTCTGGCACCATCCAGCCTCTCCATCCTCCACCGCGCCACATCACACAGCCGGGCACCGTCCAGCCCTCCCTAGCTGCCTGCGCCTCCCCCCTGCTTTCCAGCGCTGCCCCCTTAGGAGTCTCAAGTGAGGCTTTATCTGAAGCAAGGGGGGGCGGGGGGGGGCTGTTGCTGCCTTTGCTGGTGATGTCAAGTGCTAAGCAAGCGGTGAGTGGAGCCATGTTTGTCCCCCCCACACCTGCAGTTTAACTCCGATTTCCTCTTCTGTCCCCATGGCAATTGTTTAGTGCTGATTGCTGCTGGATTGGCTGGAGGAAACTGCAAAGTCAGCAACCTCCCAGGCAAATCTCCGCTGTGTATGGCGCTGACAGTGGGGAACCTGGCTTCCCCACCAGCTCCCTGGCTCTCGCCCTCAGGATGGAAGCCATCGGTTGGGTCCCCGCCTCGCCCATTGCCCCCTGAATGAAGCTGGCAACTTCATCCACTTACACACACACACACCCGGCAGCTAGCTGCCTGCCCGCCTGCCTCCTTCCACAGATCAGGGGAACAGAGCGGGCTCCGATCCCATCTCGCACAAACAACCCGACAAACGCTCAGCCAGATGGCAAAATCCTAGGGAATTCAGTCCCTTTGGAAAGTGGTGGAACGCGCTGGGGAAAGACCGGGAGTAGGATCCTGGGGGGAAATTATTTTCAAGTAACTGAGGGATTGAATGAGCAGAGAGGAGAGATCTTTGTGGCAGCATCCGGCAGAGGCGGCTGGTAAGAAAAACACCCCTGTCATCATTATCTGTTAAAGTTTCCAGGCCTTTCCCATCCGAGAGGCCCAGGCACACACACAGAGCTCCCTGGCTATAGGGGCCCAATCACTGCAAGCCAGCCCCCCTCGCCAGAGGACAAATGGAGATTGTCACTACAGCCTGGCTTGATGTTATCGGCCTGCTCGCTTGGGGGCGCGGTGGGAATGTTTACACTGGCATTTTCGGCGCCCTGGATGTGTCTGTCTAGCAGTGCCTGATCGCCTCTGGGAGTGGAGCCCAGAGATTTGGGCCGGTCTCTCAGAGACCTTCTCCCTCCATCCATCCGCTGGATCAGATCCTCGGGAAAGCAAGATTGGCAAGGGAAAATCCTGCATCCCCGCCTCTATTTTAAGGAAGCATCCCTTATTTCAGAGCCCCCAACTCTACAGAACATAATGGACATCTCTTATTTGCCCCTTATTCTGAACACCCCAGAGCCGTGGGGAACACAATGCTGGGGGATATCAGTTTCCCTCAGCTCCGCAGCATCATCACTTAGTATGGAAATTTGACTTACACAGCCCTACCCCTGGGTATAACAGTCCCTAGATCAGCCGGAGGAGGATCCAGCAGGGGGGTGACAGCTCTCAGCCACCATCCCAATTGTAACAATAGGGAAGTCTTTGCCAAACCCAAGCAACATCCTTTTCAGGCTAGTCAGCAGTGGGGGTGGAGGGGGCGGGGGGTTCAGGGGGAGGAGTCCCACAAAAGCTCCTTCTGCCAGGGGCGGCTACAGGCTTTGTCGAGCTTTAAGAGTGCTTGGGCTTTTCAAAGGCACTGATGTTGGGTTTCTTGCTAAATCGTCCCCGGCTGCCGCCCCAGAAAAAGCAAGGTTTTGCCTTTCCCCAAGCCTTGAACGCTCAACCCGGTCAAGAATCAATCCGTTCTTACACTTTGGTCACGATCCTCATACACCGCTTAATCCGGAGTAGACCCATTGGCCGCGATCCAGTGGTTCGTGGATCTACGCCGGAGCAAGCGGTCAGAAACGCTTTCAGCGGCCTGAAAGTGTACAAGAAAGAGACCTCCGCAGCGCTGCTTGGTGGGTACGGTCCGCCCGGTCCCACAGGGCTAGACTGATGGCTCTGGATTCTTCCTTCCCTGGAGGCAGGGTGCCTTGTGCTAGAGTCCACCCGCTGCTGCGTAGTCCATGCGGGGCGCATCCCTCCTTGCGCCCATCCACAAACCAAACCCCCTCAGATAATAAACACTACAAAAAGCAAACCTGCGCCTTGAGGGCGGAGGGTCCCTGGAGATTAAAGCAGTGAGTTTAGCAGGCCATACACACATACACACACACACACACACGTTAGTCACCCAAGCTGGCGAGGCTGGAAACGTTTCTCTTCTTGGCCTCAAACTTGCTCTTGGGGACCCCCTAGTTCTGGGCCCCAGGATCATACGAACAGCCTGGCCCCTGGTGTGCAGGGTGTGCCTGTCCTTGAGTTTGCAAATCGTGTCCTCCCGTCCCGTCTGATGGGGTTGATAAGAGGAAAGAAGTTCGCACCCAGAGGTGGGGACGTGTCACTCCCGAGGCTGAGCAGCTGATTCCCGGGCATGCCAGGCGCTAGGAGGGTGGGGATTACAGCTAGGTGCGTCCAATCCATTGGGAAACTCGCCGCTGTGGGGCTGACAACTGCAGACCCCAGTCAGCCGAGGCCGATGCAAGGGAGGATCATCATCAGGTCCCGCTTAGTGGACGTGGAGTCTCCTCGCACTAAGCGCAGGCAGCGCGCTCCTCCTCTGGGGTTTCCTGGTGGCGTTTGTGGCGCTCCGCTAAATCCAGCAAGCTGGGCAGCCAGTCTGCAAACTGCTGAATTCGCGTCCAGGGCAGGCTCCAGCAACCCGGAGCGATGGCACAAACCCAATTTCCTAGTCCGACGCGCAGGACTTTTCCTGGGGAACCAGCCTGGCCCAGAGTCCAAAACAAGCGCACCGGAGCCCGAGACAGGGCGGGCAGGCAGCCCCCAGAGCGCTCCCTCTGACTGGGGAGACTTGTCCGCTCCAGTAGGAGTCGCGGTGTAGTAACCGCCGGGAGCTCCTCTCCTGGCACTGGGGAAGGAGCCATGTGTAATAAACAAGCAGAGGTGCGCAGGGATTTTCCGATCGCTACAAGGTTGTACCTAGAGAGAGGCATTGACCCCGGGGCTTTCTAAGAGCGCTGGACTGGGAGGGAGCCGGTGAGGAAGGAAGAGAGGAGGCTGAGAGGGAAGGAGGGATGGTTGAAGGGCAGGAGGGATTGTGATCAGAGGGTGTAAGAGAGAGAAAAAGCCCGCCGCATCCTGCCCTTCCCTTACCTTCCCCGGGCGCTCTCAGCTGGTCCCCAAACGCCCCGCATACATATGTAGCTCTTTGGCAAACTCCCCCGGCCCCCTTCCTGCTCCGCGCAGCTCACAAAGGAAAGGCTACCTCCACTCCAGTTTGAGGGGGGAGGAAAGCTCCCCACCCCCTTCCCCAAAAGCAGTCTTTCTCCCCTCCCAGCTGCAGGAATGCGGCGCGGTGGTCCCTGCGCCTCAGCCCAAATGTGTTTGTCATTAGCGCTGCCAAAGCGCCTTTTCCGCCAGCGCTTGCCTCCTCCAGACAAGAGGCAAACACACACACACCCAGTGAGACACCCGGTTGCAGAGTCCCCCTCCCTGTGTCCCGACCCCCTCGCCCCCTCATTCTCCAGTCAGCTCTGAAGGTGGGACCCTGCCAGAGTACTGGGGGACACCTGGCCACTGGTGCTTCTTCCATCTCCAAAGTTGACCCAGGATCTACATCCGCCCTTCACCTCTTGCATCCCTACCCCCATCCCTCTCCTGCCACCCCTCCCCTGGCCAAACGCCCCATCCTGCATCCCTCTCCAACAAAGCCCGCTACCTCGCCATTCAGTGCGAGCCTTGGAAAGAGGGTAAAAAACTTTGTTTCCCGGATCAAATCACCCGCCCTCCTCCCCAACTCCTGAGCGAATCCCCTGGGGTCCAAAAAAGCCTCCCATCGCTTCATTAATTCCATCCAAAAGTACGGGCTCTCTCAGGGAAAAGGTGTCTCTAAGTGCGTTGCGCCCGTGGAATTGGCTAGCTTGGCCATCCCAAGCAGAGACTGAGTTGATCCCCAACGTTTATTCGCCAAACGACGGGGAATCCTGGTCAGAAAAGAGGGAAATTCCCTCCCTTACCTTCGATGTGTATTTGTTAATCCGCAATAAAATATCCCAGAGATAGTAAAAAAAAAAAAAAAAATTAAAAAAATTAAAAATATGTCCACGTCTTCTGTGACTTTTTCTCCTCCTCCTCTCTCTTCTCACTCACTCCCTCTAGTTTAAACTGTAATGGTCTCAGAAACCGCGTCCCGTAATTGATTCAATGTTATAGTCCATCCTTCCAAAAATAATCATTTGCTTTAAGTAAATAGCTGTCAGGAAATGAAACCCCCCCCCCCTCTGGCCCCTTCAGAATAAGAGCCGCCCTCGCTCGCTTGGCGCCTGTAGCCTGACTGCCTGCAGCTTGCGTGCTGGCAGGCAGCTCTTACGCAGGCAGGGGGGTCAGTCTCAGCCTCCAGACTTCAGCAGCACTGGAGGAGAGGAGAGGCGAGGGGGGAGTTTAGCCATATGGCGGAGGGGGAGTGTGGGTGGATGGTGTGGGGGGGAGATGTGGAGAGTTTTGCACTGCCGGAGGGGGAGGGGAGAAACTTTCATTAAAACCCAAAGTGTTCCCAATTTCGTGAATGAGCTTCCCTCATACACTCCACTGGGAAGCTGGGTCAAGGCACACAGATTCGGTGCCGCTCTCGTAATGTAAGTGTATGGGTGGAAAGCTGAGATGGAAATGGGTTGGGGTTTAAGAAAGAAAGTCTTTTTTATGCTGCCGGGACAAACAGGGCTCGGGGCAAAAATTTGATGCGGGACATACAGAGGAGGGATACAGGAGATAGCCCCCCTAGCCCGCCAGAATTAAGGATGAGATCTGTCTCCTGCAGCCCAAAATCAGAAGGGATGGATCAGATGGGGTGGATCTGTCCCCCAGCCCTTCCGCTTTGCGGTGTGGTTACCCCACTGGATGGATAGTTGGGTAGTAGCTGCTGGTGTTCACAGAAAGAGCCGGAATGAAAGCCCCAGCGGCCTTAGTGCTTGCAACGCTCTCTCCCTCTAGCAGGATCAGGCCATGACCTCTGCTAAACTTAAACACAGAAAAGGATGGCTCATCTGCGTGGGAAGTGGCTTTCCAAGCTAGAGCTGGTCCTTGCGGACAGAACTTAGCTGGTCTGGCAAGGGATGCGGGTACCAGTGGGGTGTTGATTTCTGGGGTAATCGCGTGTTGAGGTGGAATGGTAGGAGGTGGATGGGGTGACTGGTGAGCCTACCTAGTTGTCGTCTAGCTCTTACGAAGCGAGGCATGGAGCCCAGCTTCTTGCGAGCGTGGACATTCAGCTTGTGCGGGAGAGGGGGCGCTGCAGCTCCAGGAAAGAGAGAGGGGATGTATTTTTGGCATACGCGGCTGGGTGAGGGGGGGGGAGTATCCTAGAGGAATATGGGTTTCCACTTTTCCCTCTTTGCACTCTTACAGCTCCCCCTTTCTTCTTGATTTTCCTTTGTGCCCCTTACCCAAATTTGTTCTCAAAGTCAAAGCAAAACAGGCTCTGCTGGGTTGATCTTCCTCAATGAAGGCGAATTGGTCTCTGAAGCGAAAATCAGCCGAGAGAAGCGGGCAGAAATGCAGAGCGCTGGGGAAAGCAGGCAGGGTAATAACCACGCTCCAGCTGAGGCCCCTGTGGCTAGGTTTGCAGGAACTCTTTCCCTGCCTGTCTTGTGGTGCGCGAAGCATCACCTTCAGCCTTTGGCGTGCTCTAGTCTCCTCCTCCTCTAGTGCATCTCGGGCTGGGGTGAGTGTGCAACCTCCCTATTGCTTCCACATGTGCCTGCAGGAAATCATTGGAGGCAAATAGATGAACAGCCCCCTTGTTCGGAATGCTAACAGGATACCGTAATGCTTGTAAATAAATCACAGGCTACAATCGATCCCAAAGCATTGGGGCGGGGGGAGATACTCACAGCGAGCGATTATTTCTACTTAAACGCACATATAAATCCATGCTTTGGGATGGAGAAAGACTCTCTAATTAAATTGAGCAATGCTTCATGTTTCCCTGTTAAATGAAGAATTCAGAATATAAAAGAGGGATCCTGGCTCCCTTAAAGTCAACAGCTGTTGGCTTCGCTAGAATCGGGATCCCAGATCGGTTCCAATAATTCCTTATGGCATGGGCGCCATTGTTACAAGAGAGGCAACGGGTTGTAGAAACGTTTGACAAAGTAGGTTTATTTGGGTCGTGGCTTAATCGTCCAGATAGAGACTGCCTATCGAGTCTGGAAACTGATAAAGTAAGCGTTTGTTGCAACAGAATCTGTGTCAGCGCCAGATGTGAGGCAGAGCTGCCCTGGAAAAAGACGGGGGGGTGGGGGGATATTATAAGGGGGGAGAGAAGAAAGAAAGAATTCCTTGTGGTTGTAAATAGCTCCCACCCTGATTTGAATAATGCCTTTGTTATGCTTATTAGCATAGATGCGCTAAAGGTTTCCAGGTGGCATCTGGAGAGAGCAGTTACACCCCAGTTGGCTTTTTCGAGGGCTAGCCTCACCCTTACTGGTTACTTTAGCTCTCGGTCGCGTGCCTCCCGAATATCAATTATCCCGCTCAAGAAAGGAGTTCGTGCCGTGGAGCTAGGCCCGGTTCTGCTTCCACTGAAACCAATGGCAAATTTCCCCTTGCTTTGAGCGGGAGCAGGAACTGACACAGTAGGCACATGCGTCGGAAGCAGGAAGCCTGATTCAGCAACTTTAAAATGCGTTCCTGCTCGGCTCTCAGGATCAGTACCTGGGGAAAGAGGCCACTTCCATGCCTGCGTCCTCGCCTCCATGACTCCAACCCGTCTGTCCCTGTCCTGTCGTGTCCCGAGCAGCTCAGACTGCCTGGCCGGCAAGAGGAAAGCAAGGAGCGACTCGAGATCCCTCGGTTGCGTTGTTCTAAGATCCTACAAGATTGTGGGGGCAAAGAGGCGCAGCGGCCCCTGTGTGGTCCTCTGAGCTTGGGAACAGGACGAGAAACCTCCCCGTTAACATGGCTGGGAGTGTTTTTTTTTCTTATCTGGGTGTCTGGTTGATGGAAAGCAGGGGATGCGCACCATATGTGCCCTTGGGTGAGGCGTGCCCTGCCCTGCCCCTTGTTACCAGCACAGCTGCCTCCTGGCCATTTGCTGGGAGAGCGAGACCCCCACTGCGCTCCCGGCAGCCCCCGGCCCCCTGCACACTTTCCCATTGCACGGCGCTCCGCCAGTGCAAGCCTTATCTCTGATCGCTGAGCTATGCATTGCGTGCAGAATGGTGATAAGGTGCCTGGTGTCACATGCGTGCCACTTTCGCAAGCGAGCCTCAAGGCATGAGCGTGCAAAGAGGATTTGGAAACATCGCCTTGTGTCTGGGGAAGCATGGGGGGGGAGGGAGACCTGGGCGGTTAAGATCTTAGCGCGCGATCCTCCAGCATTTAGGGTTGCGCTGTTCAACAGACTTCAACATCTGGATGTCTTGCCACGATTTCTTTTTCAAAGCAGCTCGGTGCGCGCTGATTGGCCAGAAGCAGCCCCTTAATTTAAAGATGGATTTAAACAAACCATTGGCCTCCTGTTTGCACGTTCCCAAGCACCTTCGGTGGTCCCGCCTAACAAGCCCCCTTGGACGCAGACTGCTCCATACACACTGGTCCCCTGTGTGATTTCTTGTTGTTGTTGTTGTTGTTGCCATCTGAACGCAGCTGGCTCCGAGCGCGCAGAGCACAAATGGCTGCGCTGATTTCGGGGGCTTCACATTAACAAGAGCTAGACAAGGTCCTCCAGAGGGGGAACCAGAAAGGCAGGCTCGTGCAGGCTACCGAGAGGGGAAAGAGGTCCTTGGTCCTTTCCTTTTCTCCCCCCAGCTGTTGAAACGAACCCTTTCTGGTAGCGCGCAAAAGCGATCCAGCTGCGGCTGCAACCTTCAATCTGCTCCTAAACTGAAGCGTCACTTATTTAAAACAAAGCCTTGGCTGTTGCTGCCATTGTCTGAGAGTCCACTGAAGCATATGGCTGCGATCCACCAGCCACTTACTCCCGGTGAGCCCTAGGGTTTCTATGGGGCTCCCAAAGTAAGTGGTGTGTGGATCGCGGCCTGTATGTGCACTAGGCCGGCTAGGAAAGGGAGGGGGCAGCTCTTTGGGAAATATTCTCTGCTCAAAGCCTGTATCTCACTGCGGGTCCATGAGTGGAAGGGGGGGGGGTCGATCACACATGTGGAGCTGGTAAGTGCTGTTGAAACAAGCGGCGTTTTCTTCTCCCAGGTTGGATCATTACAGGCTGGAAAGTGATGCTGTTTATTGGGTTGAGAGCTGTGAGCTCCACTCTCTCACCCACCCACCCCCAGTCCCTGCGGCTCTATTTGTCCTCAGGAGGCGAAACGATTTGCTAGAAATAATGGCCCTTTCCTGCCTCTCCTAAGGGTGAAACGGATTAAGTTTAACTAGCCCAAGATAGGAGGCAGGCTAATTGTTTGTTAATTTCGTCTCTTGGCTTTGGCCAGCCAGTAGTGGGACAGAGCTCCAGTTTATTGGGCTTTTGTTTGTGACCCTCCCCCTTCCTCCAGCATTCCTCCCCCCTCAAGACCTGAAACCACCATTAATTTTTTTATTAATGTGTTTAATTTGTAAATGGGGGACGGGAGGGGGAATCGTTTCTTCAGCTCATGCAGACTTCTTGAGATGGAGACCTTTGTCTTGACTGGAGAAGGTCTGGTTTGAATTATTCTTCCCCATGTTTACGCATTTGCAGCGTTGCTAGCACAGAGCTAGCTGATTGCATCTCCAAACCATTCCTCCAGCGCCTACAATACCTTTCCCAACGGCTCCTTGGAGCTGCCACAACCAGCAGACAGGCTCTGCTGGGAATCTTCCAGACGCCCTGTTTCTTGCCTGATGGGTCATAAATTCCAGGGCTCTAAAGAAGGAACTGTGCAGCCTCTAGATCCGATGTGTACAAATGGGAACGCCCCAAACTGAATTTGGTAATGGGGCGAAAGCCCCCTTGCCCAGTGTCTGCCAAACAGAGGCCGCGATCCTCAAACCCCTTACTGCGGAGTAGTAAGCAAGCATATGGGCTTCAATGGGGCTACTCCGGAGCAAGGGGTTTGAGGATCGTAGCCAGAGTACTTCATCGACAGGCTGCGGCGTCTCCAGTTTATTGGGCTTTGGGATTTATTGGACACATCAGTGGGTGCCTGAAACCAAGAGCCGCTCAGAAACGAGTGAAATTCTGTCCTCCGCCCCGACGAAAACACAGACGTCCTTACTTTCCCGAGCCCAGATCTCATCACTTGATCCAAACTGATCAGCACGTGCGGCTTCAGCAGCAGGAAATGGCTCCCTGTGCGCTCAGCTGATCACTCCAAGGAAGCGGGAAACATATTCTGGGGCAGATTCCGATTCCCAGCCCTCCCCATTGCCAGTCCGTGCTGAGCTGCGCGTCGGGATGCTAGGGCAGGGCAGCCACTATCGCAGATGACCGGGCTGATCGCAAGGGCGAGGCGTTAAAGTGTACTGTTGCCTGAAGGGGCGAGGGAGGGAGGTTTACTTTGGTTTTAATGAAAACCACTCGCTGCCTCGTTTGTTTTGACAGCACAGTCTTTACCCCCAAACAGCAGCTGCCTTGGGGAAAGAATCCCAGACAGGACCCCTCCCACCTCCTCTTCCTCCATCCCAAAGAGGGAAACCCCCTTAGCGTTTCTCTCTTTGTTTTGACCCCATTTTGGCGGGCAGCAGCAGGGCTTGTTTTCACTGACAGAACAAACAATTGGAAGAGCGAGTAAACCCGGGCAAGCTAGAGACTCTTCCCAGAGACACCCAAACTGTCCATTGTGGAAACAATAGAGCGGGGGAGGGGGGTTGCTCTCAGCAGTCGTCAGCCCCACTGGGTCTGACAGGGTTAGACAACCCCTCTGCTGACATGCTCACATTTACAGTTGTTTTCCTTCTGCCACACCAGCTCCACTCACTCTGTTGTTTACTCAACATAATTTGGCTTTGAATAGCAAAGCTCCAGTGACATTGGAGGAGAACTCAGCCAGACAAAACAAGGAAACGCTTAGTGCGCGCCCCCCTCCCTTTCTTTTCACTCCTAACCTTGTGCTTTGTTGTGCCTGATTGTGCCTCACTTTTTCTACTGAGGCTGTTGCTGCTCGCAGCCTGGAGATGCTTTGCGTTCACGGTTGGTGTTGACTTTTAACATTACATGATGCCCCCCCCCCCCCCCCAAGTCAAAAGTTTTACTCTCTTGAAAACAAACGAGACTTCTCCCTTCTGCTACAGCCTTTGGGGTTGCAGGCAGAGCTGCAGGAGAGGCTGTTCTGCTCCTGAAGGTTTGGCGTGAGGTAATGCATGCAAGGAAAAACAGTGCTTATCAGCATGGCAGGGTTAGTCAGAGCTTCCCCGGGTCCCCTGCTACTCCCAGCCACTTGCTAGCCTTAAGCTTAGTGTGCTAGCTCGCCTTGGCCCTTTCATTCAGAAACACACGAGGGAGAAAGGGGCACATCCTAGTGTTGGTGATTACTGGAACAACTGTAGTGTCTAGAGGGTCTAATTGAGATTGAGGCGATAAAATGATTGATAGATTAGATTAGAGCTCGGTGTGTGTGTAAATTGGGTATCATAGGACTTTCTTTGCATTTTCAACTTACTTATGAACATAGGACGTGCCATACTGGGCCAGACCAATGCTCCATCACGGCTCCGGCAGTGGCCATTCTTGGACACTTTGGAGAAGCGCCCAACAGGTCTTAGCGGAGTGATCCATTATCTGCTCTTCGCTCCCAGCTTCCAACAGTCAGATGTTTCATTCCCCCCATCCTGCTTGGCTATAGCCATTAAGGGATAAAGCAGAAAATCTCTTAAGAGTGAGTGTGTGTGCGCGTGTGTGTGTGTGTGTGTACACAAATATATGTGAGTTACAGATGTGTGCATACTGTATGTGTATATATACACTCATGAAAGAAACTCTGTTTTGTAAGAGCCTGCAATCTAAACCTACTGGAAAGACAAAGGAAGTGTTATGATCCAAAATCTATTTTGGAGATTGTACAGATGGGAAACAGAGGCACAGAGGGGATAGGTCACTTGCCCAAGGACACAGAGGAAGTCAGGGTTGTGAATTAGCTGAAAGCTAAAGGTACTGCAGGCAGATCTACCCGTCTCAGAGATGGACAGCTCAGTACATGTGTATGAAGAAAAGCCAAATGACGTCGCAAAAGTAAAAGACGGGTATTAGGCATTAAAAACAAACAAACAAAAAACCAAACTCCAGGTGGCGTGAGTATAAACATGAAAACCTAAAGATCCAGGCTGTCTTGTGTTGTTAGCCAACTAGAGGATTATTAATATCCTTTGTGCTCCGTAAATGTCATGTCAAAATATCACTGCACGAACATCTGTGGGATTGAGAGTGGGGGGGTGGAGGGGGACGTTCTCTGCAGACTGCTCTGCTGGCAATGGGATTGCACAATGTGGGCTGGGTTTTGTTATTGCTGTTGAAATCATTTAGCTAACGCTGGAATTGCTTAGGAGAAGTTTTCAAGGAAGCTTGGGGGTGGGGGTGGGGGCTGCGCTGCCTGTTCTCAAAACCTCAGTAACGCCCTGGTGCCTTCACAGTCTGCAAGAATTAACGGCGAAATTTAGGTTCACTCAGTCTCTGAAGAACGAAAACATTCCCCGGTGGCCACTCTTTAAACCACCAGAGGGAGCTCGAATCCAAGAGAGGAGCAGATTTGCTTCAAGACAGCTTGACAAAAGCCCAAGCAAAATGGACCCAATAAATTCTTATTCTGTAGGGGCTAATCAAACTGCACCTCTGCGTAAAAGCCTCAGTGCAGCGCATAGGGTGTGTTGCATCTATTAAGTTTACACCAAAGGAAGATTTTGACTCCTGCTTAAAAATCTCCACATGATGAATCCCTCTCATCTGCAGCCAAATTCGCTTTATGTACATTGTCTATTGACTGTCGCCCAACTCGCCTGTGTAGTGCAAGGCTTGTGGGTGCGAGAGTGCTTCGCTGTGGAGTGCTAGCCACAATCGCTCCCAAATGTAGAGCAGCAGTCAGAAGCCTCTCTTGCCCAGCACTATTGCAAAGCTGGGTGGGCTTTTTATTTTCCCTACTAAAAATAGCCTGTAAAGGCTTCATAACAACCGGAGACAGTACAGCTTCTGACAAGCTGATGGGGGTAATTCCCTGCTAATTCTCCAGTCACTGTCATTTCACCTAAGATCCCTTAAAAGAAACTGTGTTCCATGGCAAAATTGAATCCCCTCCTCTCCAATGGGAGTAACTTATGTAACTTATTTATTTCACTATTTTTTATCCCGCACCTTCCTGCTCACTCTGCTGAACCCAGGGAGCAATGCTGCTTGATCCCTTTTGAGGGTACCCTATGCCAATGGCTCTCCTACTTTTTTGACACCCTCCTCTTTTGCTTGTCTGTAGTAGCCAAGGCCCCTATTGCTTCCCTTTCTCTCCCTCTTGCTCTTTGTGTCTCCCCGTTTTGGAGATTAGCCCTAGCCCAGTTAGTATGTGGAGCTGACAAGCATTTTCTTGTACCCACCCCTGAATGTCTCTCTCTCTCCACTCCCACCCCTGGTTGAGAATCACTGCTCTGTGCCCAGGGGTTTCCAGAGAGAGTTGTCTTAGTTTCTGGTCTGCTCATTAAGTTGGTGAAGGACAATGCACAGATTGCAACAGTCACTCAAGCTTTGCCAGACTTGGGTGCGTGGCTGAGGCATGGCTTTATTTCCTAGTGCCATGCAATGCTGGCACCTGACACTGCTCGTGTGAGCATGTAACAGCCAACTGATGCCAAAGTGCTTATGGGGATTCAGCAGAGGGTCCTCTTCCACCTCAGCTAGTATGGTTGGCAGTAATATAACTCTTGGGAGCTGTGCTCTGGAACTGGCCTTCTTCATAGTTGATGTCCTGAGGAGAGCTGAAAGGGAGACAATGTACCATTTCATAGTCACAAGGGTTACCTGCATATTTGGGCAAAGTAATCTCCCAATAAATTTTGTGTGGTGATGCATTACTTACAATCATCTTCATTAATTCAGATATTTGGATTCTTTGTTTCATTCATTTTGGTACTTCAGTTACTTGGGGGTTTGGTATTTGGTTCATTTTTGATGGTACTATTTAGTACCATTGCATGCCACACTATTGTACAACAACAGAATTGCACTAAGCACCATTGCACAACGTTATTGTGAGCAATGGTACTGATGCCAGAGTACTGCTCCAAACGGGTCACATCTGTGATCCGAAACAGTATTGCCCAAAATTACCTAAATAACAAAGATGAAATATCCAAAACGAATTGCTAAATCTAGAAATGAAGCAGGATGTAGATAGTGCATATCCTCTTTATTAAAATGGATTCAATGCAACAGAATTAATCAAATTCTGTATTGCTTTGGATATTCATATCCGCGTTAGTCCTGTCTAGCTGCAGTTAGTAAAGATCCAAGCTAGCTCAGTGACGGTGCCGCCCACAGGGCCCAAGGGGCACTGCCCCTACTGGCCTCCGCGCCCAGGAAAAAGTAAATATACCTCTGGTTGGCAGCGCTACATCATGTTTCCTCCCCCCCTGCCCCCCCCCCGGGTCCCGGCAGCGGTGTGGTGGCTAGCGCAGCTGTGTAGCTGCTTCAGGAGCCAAACTTCTGGGTCCCTAGCATACTGCGCATGCACAAACTGCGTAGGGGACACATTGCAGGAGGAGGGGAAGGAGTGCTGCTTCACCAGAAGCAGGGAGGGACTCAGAGACAGTGAGTCAGTCACGGAGTCCTGCAAGGGGCAAAACTTAGCAGAACGCGTGCTGGGCAGCTAGGGGCTGCTGCCCAGCGCTCATTCAAGATACAAGCCACGTGTTTCCAGATTGAGTGGGGGCACTGTTGCATGGAGGTCTACGGGGGAGGAAACCAGCAGCGGACTTGGTAATATAGGCTATAGCCCTTGGCGCCCTGGCGAGGGGGGAAGACTCGGGGGAGCGGCAGCAGCACATGGGGATGTGTCATGACTGTGATGTGTGTGTGTGTGTTCTGTGTTGTATTGGCCGGTGGAACAGCAAAGGGTGGGGGTGGGGGGGGTTGAGTGCTTGTGACTGATTGTTTTTAAATTTGTCTCTGAGTGCGTTCCCCCCCCCGAGACTCTGGCGGACTCGCATGTGGTGTGAGGGTGGGGGATGCCTGCCTGCAGAGAGTATATAAACGGTGATTCCACCAGGCCCCATTTTTCTCTCTGTTTGACTC
Source organism: Sphenodon punctatus (assembly GCA_003113815.1). Lineage (NCBI taxonomy): Eukaryota > Metazoa > Chordata > Lepidosauria > Sphenodontia > Sphenodontidae > Sphenodon > Sphenodon punctatus. The sequence goes on along the minus strand of QEPC01013002.1, from coordinate 7,256,406 downwards.
AGTTCTTGAGAGACTAGAGGAGAGTGAGTTTGCAGTTGACCATCTGGCTGGTGGTTAGACTGAAACTTTGGATCAATTCATTCTTACTTTGATTTAGATATTTTATTATTTTAATCTTCATCATCTCAAGGAAGCAAGTTAGGTATAGGGTAGCAGTGCCAAGTCAGACCAAGGGTCCATCAGCATCAAGCCCAGCATCCTGTCCTCGAGTGGGGAGGAGGAGACTGCTGCTGGTGAGTACATTGGGGTCCCGGCTGGGGCTTGGCCTTTGTTTTTTGGGGGGGACCCGGGGGCTGGGGGACTTGTCTTGGGACTGGGGGGATGTTATAATAGGAATTATTATGCGATATCACATCTGGTATAGTATGTTTTAATTATGAATTGTAACTGTTGATTGTGTGTGTTTTAGGATTGTGCTGCTGGCTGCCCAGGGGGTTTCACTGGGAGACATGGGGGAGGGGTGGTGTGAAGTGGGGTGCACTGGAGTATGGGTAGGGTTGCCATAGATGCCAATTATTGGAACCAATGCAGCCCTGCAACCTGTATATCTCATAAGTGGCTTCTAAAAATTGGCATCTATGGCAACCCTAAGTGGGGGGAGTGGGTGCACTGAGAGACACGGAGGAGGGGAGTGGGGGGCACGGGGAGTCTGGCTGGGCAATGGGGATGGGCCTGGGTTGCTTGCGATGGAGCCCCGAAAGAGGCCAAACTTTTAAAAACAGGCCTGCTGTGTGCTTGGGACAGGTATTTGGTGGTGCATTCCCTCATTCTCTATTCCCCACTGCCCGGTGGCAGTGTTTCACACAGCAGCATTCCCAGCATTAAGTAATGTAATGTCCATCCAGTGTTAACCCTTGGAACTCCTTGCTGCTGGGTTATGCCCTGGCTCCACCCCTATGTTTGCTGGCGGCACCTGGTTTAACCCACCCACTGAGCCTCCAGTCTCCATACCCACCAGCTGCCCCTGAGCAACTTCTTAGTGGTGAGATACATGTCATACTCAGATCTGCCCAGCCCTGGGTTGTGTGCAGTGGCTCCTGCTGAATGTTAGATTGGTTCTTCTCTTTCATTCCTGAATATTTTTTTGTATCATTCTGCTTGCTTCAGCCCCAGTGCTTTAGACTGGTTATATTAGGAGTGAAATATTATTTTTCTAGAGCGAGTATGGTCGCCATGCGAGTCCCAAATGTACGAGATGCAGACAAAGTACTTCTGATGATCTCTTTCATTGGGCCAATTGTGTGGCCTAAAAGCTTGTATACACTTATGAGCAGGAGTTGGTCCAATAAAAGAGATCATCTGAACTATTTTGTTCCCCAAGTCATATTATTCACTCTGAGCTGTTTCCCAGGTTTCCTAACGTGAATAAGTTTTTCTTTAAAGGGCCCTATTGGCCTTCAGTGCTCTAAAATCTCAAGCCAAGCAGCACAATACAGGAAAGTGTTATCAAAAGTGGGAGACTGGGTGGGAATAGATTTCAGAAGCTTGGTTTTACTTTAGACCTTCCTTGTAGGCTTCAATGGGTTACTCCATATTAAGTGCTTTGTGGATCATGATCACTGAAAATAAACTGCTTCAAATCTTTATGAATAATTCTCTGTGGCTGCATTGAGTGTATAAGAGGCAATTCTGGTTATCAGCATGTTTCCCACCTTTTCCAAGAAGGAAAAACAGAAAACTAAGTTTGGAAGTTTAGTGGAGATTTTTCCTGGGTCATTCACCAACTGGGGGGAAATAGGATCATTTTTGAACCAAAGATTATTTCTTTTGGCCTAGCGTTGTGTCTGACTCCATAATTCATTCATTTCCACTATTTATTGTTTACATTTGAGTGTTTACCACTTTGCTAGCAATTTCTTTGGTGTCTCTTATTGAAAATTATTTAGCTATTAGGTTGTTTGTCCATCACTGAAGTACTTGTTATGGCCTTGGCTAAAGAGTAAACTTTTATTTATTATATTATATATATATATATTTTTTATATTTATATATATATATATATAAAAATCACTGAAATATGGCTGACAGAGGTTGTAGAAAAGCTAAGCAGACAGGAGAGATGACAGTGTGGATAGTACCATGTAGTTACTTAAAAGTAAATATATGAGATGCAAGAATTTAACTGGCACAGGAAGCCACTGCTGGGATTCAATTCAGTTTTGAAAACTTAAAATCATGTGCATACAGATTTGTGTAAAGAGCCCACATGATTAGCCTTGAGAGATTCTGGTACTCAAATCAAGTATATGGTGCCTGATACCATATTAATTCAGAAGTAGGAGAAAGAGGAAAGATTTAGGAAATCACTTGACTCCACAGAAAAGCTGTATTCTCAGAAGCTGTATTTATAGGATTAGTATATTTTAGGGCTCTGGTCCTAAAGTCATTCTCACACACAACTGCAGGAATAGGTCTGCATTTGCTATTAATTTCACTAGTGCAAAAACTGGAAGCTAGAGACATGGGAGTTTACCCATGTGTGGTTAAAAAAAAAAAGTAAAGGTAGTTTGACCATTCCAATGGCTGGGAGCCATTGTAAATACAGGATGAGCTGAGGGACTCCTTTTTCCTGGAGACAAATGTCCCCACAATTGACTTGCACCTGTCAGTGTTCCTTAATTGCCCTTTGCCCTATGTGGCCACTTGCTTAGAGTGCTTCTAAAGCACGCCTTGCCTCTAAGTTCTTTTCCATATGTCGAAACTTTTCATTGCAGCCCTCTCTCAATATTGACTTAGGAAAGAGGAAAGTAAAAAATAACTTACTTTCTCCGTTATAGTCTTGTCGACCTACTGCCTAGCTTTGCTTTCAGATTGCGAATGGCAAACACTGGCTTAAGCAATCATTAGCATCTGAATAGAGGGAAATGTCATGGAGAAAACTGTTAGGCAGTCACCTTGGGTCAATAACTACTCCCCCGTTATACTGAAGTTTAAAGTAGAAGCAGGATAACAATGGAAACCACTTACATTATGTAAATCTCATCCAGCAGCATAGGTTGTGCTAAATTAGGGGAGGGACCAATCCATATTTAATCAGCTCCTCCATAAGAGATAAAAGGTCTGAAAGACCACCTCCTTCACTCTGGGTAAACACAAACCTGACAGCAGCCTGCTGTGGTCTGCTTTGTCCCAGACTTCACTTCCATGTGTATGCAGGTGCTGCCAGATGTTGGGCCTGGATTGTCCTGGGCCATATCGGCAGCTAGCCTGAACGGTGACCTTGAAAAAACCTCTGTGGTCACAGCCCAGAGGCCTGCCCAATCAGGCCTCAGCAGGCTATCACATCTGTCCCTGGGCGGCCAACCCAGCCTGGGTCAGGAGTGGCATGGCCAGCCACCTTGACTGGCCGCTGTTGGCCACCATGGCTGCCTGTCATGGCAAGGAGTGGGTCGCAGCATGGGGGCAGGGTTAATCAGCCACACATTCCTGGTTCTCCCTGCCGACATTTGTTCAGCAGCCCTGACTGTCTGCTGTGATTTTCCTCCCTGGGCCGTGTTGGGTCACCACTGCACCACAGTCATGGGCGTTTCTACCCTTTGTTCCATTGTGATCCCTGTAGCCATCCAGGGGTGCTCTCTTGCAGATACCATTTGTTCATCAGGTTTACACAATGAGGGACTGCAGAGAGGTGTTTTCAGTTGCTGCCCTGGTCAGGGCTGGCCTTACGAATTGCAGGGCACAGGGCGGGGGAGAAATATGGGGTCCTATTCTCCCACCAGCAGCAAAGCCACCAGTGGCCGGTAGACCTAGGGGCGCTCCCCGGCTCTGTCAGGGGGAGCTACCCGGGCCTGGGAACAGGCGGAGGGGGTACTCCCCTCTGCCCATCCATTTTTCAGGGCACAGCACTTACCCCATCGGCCACTGCCACTGGCGTGGGCCCAGTGCCAGCTCCCTGGCTCCCTGGGTTGGGCAGGCACCGCAGATTAAATCTGCTGCCATGTCTGCCACCACCAGAAGTTGCCAGGGAGTGAGGGAGAGGTGGGGCCTCTGCCTCTCCCTCACTCCCTGGTCCCCTCCACTGCCTGTCTCAGACTGGCCAGGGAGTGAGGGAAGAGGCAGAGGCCCCACCTCTCCCTCACTCCCTGACTGAGACAGACAGTGGCCAGGAGCTGGAGGCCCTGAGCACGCCCCCCCCCCCCCCCGCCCCGAGGAGCAGGGTCCAGGATGGCCACCCCAAACTGCCCCACGGTAAGGTCGACCTTAGCCCTGGTATTGTGGAACTCCCGTTCCCTGGAAGTTCATCAGAGCGTGACCGTGAGCAGTTTCTGGAGGCAATGTAAGACCTTTGTTTTGGCCAAGCAATTGGCAGGTAAGGATAAGTGTTGGTGTGGGGGCTTCTAGGGGATTTTTAAATATATGGTTTTTATTTGGCTTTTATATTGTAACCCACCTTAGGCCTTAAGGAAAGGGTGGGATATAAGTTTAAATAAATAAGTATCCTCCTTCTGCACCTAGGCACTTTATGGGGATTCTGATACCACTGATAGGGGTGGCTAAGAGGTAGATCATGATCTCCTAGTAGATCACAAGTTAGGGTAAAAACAGGCATGCTTTGGGCCCATTTTGGCCCAGGACCTGCCGGCACCTGTAATCACGCACCACCAGTTGCTGACCCAGGATTGCCCTGGGTATGACCTCCGAAGAACATTCAAGGTCACAACCCGGGCTAAGGCCCGCCTGACTGGGCCAAAACAGGCCAGAGCCAGCTAAAGCAGTTGAGCACGTCTGTGCAGCCATGACTTGCCTGGTCCAGGGTCCGCCATGGACAGCAGGGTGCTGGGAGCACGGAACAGGCGGGGCCGGCTAGCTGTCTGGCCACACATTTGTTGCGCTACTGGCCGTACCGGAGCCATGCAGCTAATGGGACAGCTCCCCAGCCACATGCGTCCGGTGCCCCAACCTGACCTGGGCTGTCACCTGGGATTTTCCACCCCAGGGAAGGTGTTTTTACCCCTCATCTCCAGTCAATCCTGGGGTGAGGAAGAGGACAGCCTCTCATAAATCATCTCTAGGGAGGAGAGTAGGACTGGCACTGTAGGAGGGCGTGGTTCCTTAGGGTAGGTGACCCAGGATCCAGCCCCAAAGATCCACACCCAGACAGGGGTTAGCACCACAGAGTCCTTTTTTTCACTTAACAGTTCACATCCTCCACCGTAGAATTCCATATAGTCCATAGCCAGGTCAAACCTTCTGGCTGTCCCTTAGTCCTTCACAGCAGAGTCTGCCCTTGGCTCTGGGTTTCTGTTTCCAGCAGAGCCTTCTATAGTTCTGCTCCTTGTCATCACCAGCTTTTCAGCTCCCAGTCTCAGTGACTTTGTAACACTCCCCCCCCCCCACCCCTCCCGTACCCCACGTTCCCTCCCACTGAGCCCCTTGGCTTTGGCTTTATGCTCAAGGCTAGCTTAACCATGCCCTAGAGCAGCTGGGTTCACTCAGCTGTTGCCCAGTTAATTCCAGTTACCCCTGGAGGTGTCTCTCCTTAAAGGGCTAGTGGCTCACAGGCACTCTGCCCTGCTACAGGCACCCCGGAGAGTGTCTCTGGAGAGGAGATGATCTAGGAGATCTCATCCAGTACAGTAGGGAAGACTTCCCCTAAAGGGAAGTGCTCCTCTCCATGCTGGAGTCTAGTTTCTGCTTTGCCCTAGAGCTGGGAGCCAGTAGGAGAAGTGTTGGTAGATAGCCTGGATCAGGTAGATTGTGTGCACCACATAGGTCTGCCCACCTTCCTCCCCCCTGCCATGGATTGTACACTATGCTCTTCCCCCACCCATGGAGTCATCCATCCCCTCCGTTGATCTTTGAAGCAGAATATCCTAAGCAGGAGGCTGGCGATGTGAAAATTTAGGGTGATGAGGATATGCCAGAACATGGGAAAGAAGGGGCTGTGCTAAAATGGGCCGCAACATTTTCTGAAGGTCATTCAATTTGGGCTCTGATTGAGAGAGTGAGCTCCACACCTGGAAGCACTCAAAGAAGTGCAACTCCACAGAAAACAAGTCAGCCCTCACCCCTAAGTACACATCTGGAACTGCACATCAGGCTATTGCAGCTATTACAGTGTTGCACTGACCCACATCACTAAGGAGGTGGTTTTGCCACCTTCTACTGTCTGATGCTTCTGAATGACATCTGGGGCAGCCCCAACAAATGTGCATTGCCCATGAATGGCTATAGAAAGGCCTGCTCCTACATGGAAAGTTCAAAATCCGTGGCCCTCTTACAATAATTAAGCACTTTAGCCTGTGACTTCATTTAGGAGCAGCAGGTTTTGGAACATTGTTGCGGGGAATACGAAAAAGAGACGGGGACATCCAGATGCCTTTATAACAGCACCGGTATGGAAAGACTATTATATTACAAAATTTGGTAAGATACAGACAGCTAAGGGGACTAGGGGAGTATGGATAAATGATTGTGGGGAGATAGATGGAATCTGCAGACAAAAATTTAAGATCTCAGAGGAGCAGGTTCGGACAGCGATAATGGATCTGAAGGCTGGAAAGGCCCCAGGTCCAGATATGCTCCCAGCAGAATTGCTCAAGGCCGACCTTGATTTCTGGGCAAGCTACCTTAAGATTATCATAAATATTGTGGTAGAGTTGGATATTTTTCCCCCTACTTGGAAACAAAATATCCTGGTCCCCATTTTTAAAGAAGGGGACAGGAAGAGTCCAGAGGCATATAGGCCTGTCAGCCTAATAGACCTTCCCTCCAAAATATATGGGAAGCATTTGCTTGGCCACATAAAAAGTTGGATGGACTTCAACAATATAATGGGAGAAGAACAGGCTGGGTTTAGGCCCAGCTATTCTTGTATGGACCAGTGTTTTGCCCTGTTCCACCTACTGAAGAAATATGTTGCTCAGGGTCAAGTGGTCCATGCAGCCTTTATAGACCTGCAGGGTGCCTTTGACTCAGTGAACAGGGCAAGGCTCTGGAGAAAGCTGGACCAGATGGGGATGGACCCGGCTTTGTTGCAATTGATCCAGGCCTACTACAGTAACACTACAACAACGGTTAGGTTTGGACTGGGGCGTGAATGTACGGAGCCATTCTTGACCACTATAGGGGTCAAGCAAGGGTGCGTAATTGCCCTACACTTTTCAGTTTATTTATTAACAACTTAGTACCAACATTACATAGCAAGTGGCATCATCACCCCAAAACGGTAGGAGGGGTTATGTTTGCGTTTTTGTATGCAGACGATATGGTGTTTGTCTCACTCTCCAAGATAGGGCTTCAGAGGATCCTAAATAGGCTGGAAATATATACAGAACAAAACAATTTGAAAATAAGTCCCTAAATCAAAGACTATGACCTTTGGATCAAGAAAGAATTTTGGCTGGGTCCTTGGGAAGGAGAAACTGGAGTCTGTTAAGGCCTTCATGTATTTGGGGGTTACTTTCAACAAATCCCTGACGTGGAGTGACCATATCCGAAGAGTAAGGCTGAAGGCCGAACAGGCAGGTGGAGGGATTATGGCCTTCTATAAGCGCACGGGGAAACATGCCTGCCTGGAGCCCGTGAAGGTTCTAGAAACTAAGTTGGATTCTATATTGTTATATGGGGCAGAGTTATGGGGACTGAATGGTAAGGTATGCGAGGCCCTGGAGGTTACGTAGGTGGCCTTTACCAAAAAATTGCTGGGTGTACAAAGATCTACCCCTCGAGCGCAAGTCAGAATTGAGGCAGGGGTACTAAATGTGGCTGCAAAGGCTAAATTGAAGGCCCTGCGGTATTGGTTGAAAGTGAAGGTACTCCTACCAAACTGTTTCTCGAAACGCATTTCTTTGGGGCTGGTGGTTCTCTCTTTGGGGGCAAACTCTTGGTTGACTGATGTGAGGACTGCACTTGCAGACCTGAACCTTAATTGCCTGATGGAAAACATTGACCCAATCCCGACTGGACACAATAGGCTCCTAGTCAGACAACGGGTGTTAGCCTGCTCCAGGCAAGAGGACCGGATTAGGGTGAGTCAGTATAAATATCTTACAGCCAATGTATACGGAATATGGAGGGAGTCCCAAGAATCCTACCTGGTGATGCCCCAACACCAGTGGAGACAAGCGACGACGTGAATGTTTTTTTTGCCCAGTCTGCCTCCAGCCTTCAGGAGGGCAGATGGGTGCATGTGCCCATTGTGCAAAGACTATGTCCATGTAAATCAAGCCAAATTGAGGATTTATGTCACGTCCTATGGGAATGCCAGTTGTATATATCAGAAAGGCGGAGGTGGTTGGCTCCTTTAGAAATTGCAACACTGGGAAATCCGATATACAGGAGAACAGCTCTGTGTCTTCAAGATAAGAACTGGGAAACCAGAATGGCACTTGCCAGGTTTTTATATGTGGCCCAACTACAGCGCAAGAAGCAGCTAAAGGAGCCTTAAAATTAGGGTTTTCTTAGGGTATGAAAGTAAATTGAAAGGAGAGGTTTGTTAGGAAATGTAAGAAAGGGGTTCCTCTGGTTCGGATATCTGCTCCGCTTTTTATTGAACACGGTTAGGGTTGGTATAGATGGTGAAAATTGTTATTTGTGTTCCTGGATGAAAATAGATTAAACCAGTCATGGTGGTAGTTTAAGCACTATGTTTTTATGTATATATTATGTTTCTGGTTTTATTTTTTGTATTAATTGGTTTTTGGCTGAGGCCGTAAATAAATCAAATTTTTAAAAAAATAATCAGACTTCATTTAGGCTGCATCTAGACCCTGCAAACTAGACACTGAGCATCTCTGCCTTTCTTGCGTCTTCTGTTTACAGTTCTCCATTTTCACTAAGCAGTAGATCCACAATTTTCTTGCTTCCCTCCCCTCCCACTTCTTACATATTTGAAAACCCCTTTTTTGTTCTGTTTAACATCTCTCACCAGTTGTAACTCATTGTAGCAGAGTCAGGCTTGCCTGGAGTGAGTCTTGGCAGGATCTGGTTGGTTTGATAAAACCTGTAGGCTAGCTAAACGCAATTTGAACCACTTGATCTGGGCCATGAAGGGTGGTTGTTCGAATAGGGCACTTAAAGATGCATTTCTTTCAGCAAGGAGAGAGTACAAAAATCTTCTAAAAGCAAAGAAAAAACAGTACCAACTTCCCCGATGGAGGTGGCTGCAAACGATAGAAATTCTTCTAAGCTTTGGTCTTTGATAAAATCAGAGTGGGCCTCGGGAGCTAGACATGTGGAAGCTCACATCCCTGTGGCCAAGTGGGAAACTTATTACAAGTCTATATTCTCAGTGGTATCTCCAAGTGTACGGGTTCTCACTATGAACTCGTTGGATATACTGGCCCAATGGGAACCAGTTACCCCGGAGGAAGCGGGTCTGTATATTGCTCAGCTAAAATTAAAGAAGGCGCCAGGGATAGATTTTATCCCAGCTGAGCTTTGGAAAAGTAATGCAGAATGACGGAGTAAGGCTCTGGACTCTTTATTTACGGTTATAAATTAATCTGGGAAAATACCTAAGGCTTGTCTACAGAGCATAGTAGTTCCCATATTCAAAAAAGGGGATCCCAAGATGCTGGCCAATTATTGCCCAATTAGTCTATTGAGTATAGTTTGAAAATTATCCGCAAAATATTTACTAAACAGACTACAAATCTGGGTTGATTCAAGGAAGCTTATTGGTATAGAACAGGCGGAATTCAAAAAAGGAGTTTCTACCATATTTTTGTGTTGGACCAGCTCATAGCTAAATATGTGCAGTTGCGCCCCAGATCGCATTTGTAAGACCGCTTTTGACACCGTGAATAGGGAGAGGCTGTGGCTGAAACTGGTTAATTATCAGACTGATTTGTGATTGCTTTACTTAATTCAGGCAATCCACACCCAAACATTATTATTATTATCAAACATTGATATAGCGCCAGCAATGTACCTGGCGCTTTACAAAGTAATTGAATAGACATGGTCCCTTCCCTAGGGCTTACAATCTGAGAGATGGGGGGGGG
>QEPC01013002.1:7231620-7245751 GCA_003113815.1 Sphenodon punctatus | reverse complement strand
GGCAGAGGAGACAGAGAGAAAAGGGCAAATCTTAGCAATGTTATGGAGGGAGAAGTGACAGGATTTGGCAACAGAGTCGATGTAGGGTTTAAAAGAAAGGGGTGAGTCAAAGATGAAGCCTAAGCTACAGGCTTGGGGGACGGGAAGGATGGTGACCCCATCGATGAGGATCGACATGGAAGAGGGAGAGGAAGGATGAGGGGGAAAGATAAGTTCAGTTTTAGCCATGTTGAGTTTGAGTTGACGTTGAGATAATCAGGTAGAGATGTCAGAGAGACAGCTGGTGAAGCAAGCTTGAATAGATGGAGAAAGAGAGGTGTAGATAGAGTTAGTGTCATCAGCGTAGGTGATATTGGAAGCCATGGGAGGCAATGAATTTGCCTAGGGAGAGGGTATAGATAGAGAAGAGGAGAGGGCCAACGACAGAGCCTTGGGGAACACCAACAGAGAGTGGAAAGGAGGAGGAGGTGGATTTGGAAAGAGACACATTGAAGGAGCGGTCAGAGAGGTAGGAGGAGAACCAGTCGAGGACAGAGCCACGGAAGTGAAGTGAATCCAGCAAGAGTGAGTGGTCAACAGTATCGAAGGCAGCAGAGAGGTCAAGGAGGATAAGAATGGAATAGAGGAGGTTAGAGATTTAGCCACAAGAAGATCATTGGTGATCTTAGTGAGAGCAGTTTCAGTAGAGCGAAGGGGGAGTAAGCCAGATTGGAGGGGGTCAAGGGAGGAGTTGGTGGAGAGGAAGTAAAGGCAGCGGGAGTAGACAACACGTCAAGAAGCTTGGAAGCAAAAGGAAGGAGTGAGAGAGGATAGTAGCTAGAAGGGTCAGAGGGGTCAAGAGTGGACTTTTTGAGGATAGGCGAGACAGTGACGTGCTTAAAGGTGGATTTGAAGGAGCCAGTAGAGAGGGAGAGGTCGATGATGTGCAGGAGGGAAGGGGCAACAGTGGGAACAATGGAGGTCAGGAGGTGGGAGGGGATGAGGTCAAGGGGGCAAGTGGAAGGGTTGGAGGAGGAGAGCAAAGAGGAGATTTCCTCAAGGGAGGTGGGAGGGAAGGAGGACAGGAGAGAATGAGAGGGAGGAGGAAAAGGGGAGGAGTGGGACGTGATGTTGAGGCAGATCTTGTCTATCTTGGAGGTGAAAAAGGAAGCAAGATCCTGAGCAGAAAGGGAAGAGGGGGGGGGAGGAGGACAGGGGGGCTTGAGGAGGGAGCCAAAAGGTGGAGAACAGGTGGCGGGGGTCCCGAAAACAGGACTCAATGCGGGAGGTGTAGTAATTCTGTCTAGTGAGGGAGACAGCAGAAGTAAGGGCGGAGCGACAGAATTTGAAGTGAAGTCAGCCAGCATGAGAGTGGGATTTGCGCCAAAGGCATTCAGCAGCATGGGTGCAGGAGCAGAGGTGGCGGATACTGTGGGTGAGCCAAGGACTGGGGTTGTGGGAGTGGGCAGGGTGGGAAGAGAGGGAGTCAAGGGTAGTGGAGAGAGAAGCATTGAAAGCAGACATGGCAGTCAGGGGAGGAGGAGAAGACTGGGAGGGGAGAAGGGGGGAGAGAGAGGAGGCAAAGTCCAGGGGGTTAATGGCCTGCAGGTCACGGAAGGGGCATGGGGAAGGGAGACAGTGGGAGACATTGAAAGAGGCAAGGAAGTGGTCAGAGATGGGATGAGGATCGAAAGAGAGATCAGAGACATCCCTTCAAGTCAGAGTGAATAGACAGGGCAGCTGTACGCAGTCTATTGGGGTTGTAAGGGGTGTCAGACAAGGATGTATACTGGCACCTTTACTATTCTGCTTGTATCTTAATGATATGAAGGAGGCACTAGCGAGCCCTGATCATCCTCCAGTGGTGCTAGGTAATCAAGAATTCTCAGCCTTGCTATATGCAGATGACACAGCGCTTATAGCACCAACACAGATTGATCTGAGGAGGTTAATGGCAGCCTTTAGCGCTTTTTGCGGAAAGGAACTATTAAAAATTAAATCACACCAAGACTAAGGTATTGGTGGTAAGTAAAGTAGAGGTCCACCACAAACGGACCATGGAGCCTCACATCATTGAACAAATCTGACAGTATAAATGTTTAGGAGTCATAGTTTCTGCTGCTCCCTCATGGCGTGCGCACTTCTTAGCGGCCCGAGAAACGGCAAGGGTCACAAGTCAAGGTATCTTTGGCTTTTACTGGACTAAAGGGGGAAAACTATTTGGCTCAGCACTGAGACTACTGAAAGCCAAATTGTTACCCCAGCTGTTATATGGAGCACAAGTGTGGAGTGTTTCTATGGGTACTTTCAGACGTTACGGGCGGCCGGTTCACCACAGCGAACCACCAGGGGGGGCGAACAGCGCAACCACGCCCGGGGTTTGGAAAACGACCCAAACAGACGTGCCGGGAACGGGACCACGGCCCGGAACCGGGCCGCACCATCACGGCCCGTGGCAGCACAACAGACGTGCAGCCGAACCCCCGGCGGGCGCTAAACCCCCACAAGGCACCGGGCAGGGGCGGGACACAGACATGGCCGACTGAGGGCAAACGAAGCCACAAGGCACACAAGGGAACGCCCACACAAGGGAAACGGGAAGGGAGGGGGGAAGAGCGAGAACAGGCTGACAGCCGGCTCACACAGCGGTCCCGCAGCGGGGCACAATGCACGGCCACACGCCCGGGCACACACACACACACACACACACACACACAAGGGAAAGGCCGGGAAGGGGGGAAGGGGCGCCCGGAACGCCCCACCCGGAACACCGGCAGGGAGGGGGGGGCACCACCACGGGGCAAGGCACGGACAGCAGCAACCCCCACACCACCCCAGTCCAGTCCAGTCCAAGGAGGTGCCCCCACAGGAACAGAGGCAGTCTCGGAGGGGGGGGGGGACCCCCGGAGCAAGGCACGTTGGGGGCCCCCAAAGCACAGCGAGGCCGGCGGAGGGGCGCCAGGAGGAGGAGGAAGGGGGCCCCACAGTCAAAGGCTGGCACAGGCAGGGCAGCCGGGTCCAGCGGTGCTCCTCCGCAGCACCAGCGACGCTCAGGCAGCACCCACGGAGTCACGGGGATGGAGGGGGCCCAGGACCACGGCCAGGGGCAGCAGCAAGCAGCGAGGCGGGCGGGAGCTCACCGAGGTGGGGTCCGCAGGTCGGGAGCGGCCAGCGGGGACCAGGCCCCCCCCCCGGGCCGGGGCGGGAGCCCACACGGGGGCACCACGCCGGGGGGGGCAGGCCAGCGACGCGGGGCTCACGGGCCGCTGCCGGGGGCCCCGCTGGCCCCAGGGCCCGGGTGGCCCGCCCGGTGGACCAGGTGGGGCCAGTGCAGCATGCCCCGGCGGTACCCCTGCAAGGACATGTAGTGGGCGATCAGGTAGTAGGCCTCGAAGGGATCGGGCATGGTGAGGGCCAGCTGCACATCCACACGCGCCCACACCGCCAACAGGGATGACATCTCCACCGCGGAGGGCTCCGGCACACAGCAGGCAGCAGAAGGGGGCCACGGAAGATGCCCCAGCTCCAGAAGCCGCTGGAACGCCGCCCCACGGGTGCGCTGGTACCCACGGGCCCCGTGAACACAGGAGAAGTAGGTCACGGCCAAGGCAGGGCCACCCTCGGCCAGGCACTCCGAGTAGGCGCCCAGACCACACACCACCAGCGCTGACACGGTCTCCGAGGCGCTCCAGGGCACATGGGCGCACAGCACCTCCGGGATGCGCCCCTCGGGGAAACGAGCCAGCCCCAGGGCCTCCGCATGCAGCCGGCAATCACGGGCGCTCACCACATGGCCAAAGTAACGGAGCCCGGAGCTCAGGCTCTCGTAGGCACCTGCACGGCTCCCCGGCCCGGCCAGGAGCAGCTGCACGGCAGGGGTGTGCCACAGGTCGCACAGAGACATGGTCTCGCGGAAGGCCCAGATATGGGGGGCCCCTTGGGGGCCGGACAGCGGGAGCCCCATGGATGGGCAGCCAGCCATGGTCCAGCACAACAGGGAATGGGACACGGAGCCCGGAGGGCACACAGACTGCCCAGGGCCGGGAGAGGCTCGGCCCGGCCCCCGGGACAGGGAACACGGGCCCGCACCGCAACATTGTAGCACAACAGAGCGAGGCGTGGGGTGCGGGCCCGGCACAGCTGCAGAGAACAACAGCGAGCTCTCTGTCTGCCTAATCGCACCTTCAAGGCCATCCCGCTACAAACAGCGAGGGGAGGGGGCCCGGGGTGCTGGGGGCGGGAGCAGCCGGAATGCACCGGCACAGGGCGCGCGCAGGGCCGCGAGGCCGACCCCCGGGCGGGGCCACCAGCACCGGGCCGGCATAAGCGCTCCCAGCCCCCACCGGGGCCCCAGCACCATGGAGCGCGATAGGGCAGGTGGGAACTGGATGTTCCTCGCGCTCGCGGCTGAGTGGCACCGTGACCACACTGAGCAGCTGTGCCTCCTGACCGAGAGGGTGCACCTGGCCGTCCGCCTGCGCTATGTCCTGGCCCTGCGGGCTGGCGTGCGCCTCCGGGGCCAGCAGGCCCGCAGGAGAGTCCGTGGCCGGCTCAGGGCTCGGCGCCGGGCCTGGGGGGCGTGGCTGGCCGCCTGCCGGAGCCTCACCCGGCCCGCTGCGCTCCGAGGGGCCGCGAGGCGGTTCCGCTGGGCAACGCAGACCCTCCGCCGGGCAGCGCTGCTGGCTATGCCCATAGCGCGGAGCCTATGGGTCACGGAGCGGCCCCAGGCCTGGTGGGAGCGGGCCCAGGCCCACTGGGGGGAGGCCGAGTGGGGGTCCCACTTCCGGATGGGCAAGGCCACCCTGCTGCGCCTAGCGGAGCTCCTCACGCCCTGGCTGGAGCGGCAGCACACCTCCATGCGGGAGCCCATCCCCATGGTCCAGCGGGTGGCCATAGGGGTCTGGGCCCTCGCAACGCCCGACTCCTGCCGCTCCGTGTCCCAGCACTTCGGGGTGGGGCTCAGCACGGTCGCCTGCATCGTGCGGGATGTGTGCGAGGCTGTGGAGGGCGTGCTCCTCGACAGGACCATCCAGCTCCTGGACCAGGGCGCTGTGATGGCTGGCTTCGCGGCCGGGGGCTTCCCGAACTGCATCGGAGCCGTGGACGGCACACACATCGAGATCCTGCGCCCGGCCGCGGGGGAGGCCCTGGAGTATGTGAACCGGCACGGATACTACTCCCTGCACCTGCAGGGGGTGGTGGACCACCGGGCCCGCTTCATAGACATCTACACGGGCAACTCCGGCCGGAGTCACGACGCCAGGATCATGACCATCTCCCCCTTCTATGCCCGCATGTACCGGGGGGACTTCGCGGACATGGGCATGAGGTGGATCGAGGGTGTTCCCATGCCCCCCTGCATCCTGGGGGACCCCGCCTACCCCCTGACCCGCTGGCTGATGAAGGTCTACCCTGTCCCGAGCACCCCTGCGGAGCAGGTATACAATACCCGCCTGTGTGCGAGCCGGACCGTGGTGGAGCGTGCCTTCGGGGCCCTGAAGCAGCGCTGGAGGAGTCTAGCTGGCCGCCTGGACTTCACCGTCCCCACCTCCGCCCTGGTGATCGGTGCCTGCTGCGTTCTGCACAATGTGTGCGAGACCGAGGGGGCGGCCCTGGAGTACCCCGAGCCCCACCGGCCCCCCGGTCCTGTTCCCCTGTACGTGAACGCAGGGAACCCCCGGGAGTACCGGTATGCCAAAAGGATCCGGAACGCCCTTGCAACCCACATCGCCCGGGGGGGCCCGCTGTGAGGGCCTTCCCGCCCCTGGGGGCCCCACCCCCCGTTCCGTGCCCATGCCCCTGTACACGCGGTCCCACAGCCCTGTCCCCCCCACAAACGGGCCGGGGACAACTGTCTCTTTACAACACTTTATTGCCCACACAGTGCACACAATCACCCTGTGCCCCCTCCCCACCCCCGTCCCCGTGACCCCGTCCACCACCCGCCCTCATGTGGCCCTCCCCCTCCCCCCCCTTCCCACCATCCCCCCGCGTTTCCTGGGCCGACCCCTCGTGCGGCCGCTTGGGCCCACCGAGCTCTGGGAGCTCCCCTCCCCCCCACTGTCCGTGTCCCCTGCCGTGTCCTGGGCCGGTCCCGGCCCCGGCAGGGGGCCGGGCGGCGGATGGGCAGCTGTGCCCGGTGCCCCGGTCGCGCCCCGGGGGGGCTGGACCCTCCGGAGGCCCGGGGGCACTGGGAGGCGCATGCGAGGGCCCTGGGGCCGGGGGGGCGCCAGGGGCGGCAGGGCTGGGCCCGGGGGCGCCGAGGGGCCCGGCATGGGGACCTGGGCGGGCAGGGCACCCGGAGGTGCGCCGGCCATCACGTAGGCACACATGGTGCCCGCATGCAGGAGCAGGGAGGTCCCAATGTCGTGGGACCTGTCCATCTTGGCACTGTGCTCCCGCACCATGCCCTGTATGTCCTGCCGGAGGCCCCTGAGCAGCCCCTGCTGCCGCTGGTGCTCCCGGCGCTCCCGCCTCCGCTCCAGGCGCACCTCCGCCTCCAGCCGGCGGTCTGTCTCCAGGGCCTTCTCCATGGACCGCTCTATGGCCGCCTCCATGCGGTCCACGGAGGCGATCATGCGCTCCCCCTGTTCCTCCGCCCTGCGGACGATGTCCTCCGCTTGCTCCTCCCTGCGCCTGCGGACCCGCGCCCGGTACTCCCGCATCCGCTGGGCTGGGGCCGCGGCCGGCGGAGGCGCCGCGCGCGGGGGCTGCCCTGTGGAAATGGGCGGGTGGGTCAGTGCAGGGCCCTGTCCCCTAGCGGGGTCGGGTCCCGGGGCCCCCTGCCCCCCCTCCCCCACTGAGGCCAGAGGCCCCCCTGGGCTGGCGCCCGGGGGGCCCTCCCGCAATCCCAGCCCTCCCGCCTTACCTGGGTCCGGCACCTGCTCTCCTGTGCCCTCCGCGGGGGCCTGCACCGTCTCGCTGGCCCGGTCCTGGGGCTCCCCATGTCCTGCGGGCGGGAGAGGGGGGAGCGGGTGAAGGGGGCTGGTTGTGGCCCCTGCAACATTCACTGTATGAATGTTAGGATTTATGCATTCCATGTTATATTTCTGATGCACCACGACCATTCATTGTGTGCATGTTAACACTACTTTCCATGTGTTTTTGTGCTCTTAAATTTCAGCTACGGCTGACTCATTTGAATAGATTATTTTCCTGAGAAACCAACTGCACGTCATTAAGTGTTTCTATTGTGCTGTAGTGTCATTATTTTGTTTGGATTTCCATGCTGTCATATGGTTGATTTTTACAAGTTCAGTTTTTGAACATTTGCTCAGTATTGATAGTAAATTTGTGCATGATTCATACCTCACAGTGTCAGTCCTTTCCTCTCACGGCAGTTCATCCTGTCCTTTTGGGCAGGGTGAGGGCTGAGGCACTTTACCTTTTTGCTTTTTTCCCTCTGCAGCCCCTGGAGCTAGTGATGCAGTTGGGTGCTGCATTACTGTTCCTTCATGTAAAGTAACCGTAACCCCGCTCTCCATGACCAGGGGAATAGGCTAGCAGAGCTGCTGTGGAACCAGTCCACACTGCCAAGGGACAAAAGGGAACCTGGTTCGCAAGGACAACGCCTACACGCAGACTCCTCTCAGTCCCCCGAGTGAGCCCTTGAAGCCTCTTCTACTGCAGGATGGGAAACAAACTTAGTATTTCCCTCCTCCACCCCAGCTGAGCAGTGTGTGGAAATTTCCACATGGTGACCTAACTGAGATTTCCTCCCCTCCCATGGGTGCTTGTTATAGAAAGAGAGGACCTGCCCTGATATTAGTAGCAACTGCTGCAATAATATCTAGCTACTGTCTGTAGCAATAACTGATAATATACTGTATTCTGTGGAATGCATCTTGTCTGAAATCTCTAAAGATCTTCAAAGACCCACTCTCATAAAAGGATTGTACACATGATCTGGAGTAAGAAATGTCATCACGATGGGGAAGGAAGATGATAAAGTAACTTACACGCTGCCTTTAAACTACAGGGCAGGGGTGGGGACCTCAAGCTCAAGAAGGCCAAATCCAGCATGTGGCCTTTTGTTATTCAGTCCCTTTCCAATTTATAAATCTGCCCCACGTATCCATCCTCTACCTTCCAGCACATTCCCTCCGTTCCCTCCTTCATTGAGCCGCCTATATCCACCCCTCCTCCTCTGAGCACAGGGATAAAGATGCCCCATCCCTGATTTAGGGGCTCCTACAAAACCAAAATGAGCTTTACCATTGACTTCAGTGGAGCCAGACTGTCACCCAAGATCTGATACACACTGAAGGCAACATTGGAACGAACATCAAGGGCCATTTAGCCCATGACCTGCTCCATGGCAAGATACCCCCATCTACAGCATGCTTGCAAGATGGGCTTGGAAAACCTCCAAGGAAGGAGATTCTACAGTCTCCCTGGGCAGCGTATCCCATTGCCCAGTGAGTATTTTCAGACAAGACACTCTCCACCTCATTACCCGCTATACATGTTGCAGGGCTGCCCTATGGGTGCCCTATAACATGTATAGTGGGTGGGGGGGGGTGTCTGAAAACGCCCACCAAGGAAGTTTCCCCCAATATGTATCCGAAACCTATAGTCCTGTAATTTAAGCTCATTCCTTCTTCTTTTGCCTTCTGTGACAGTGGAGAACAAATGTTCACCACCTTTTGCATCCTTGTAGATATTAACATTTCTATCCTAGTACCCCTTAGTCCTCCCCACCCCCACAGGCTGAACATACTAACTTCTTTCAGCCTCTCCTCATGTGGCTTGTCCTCCAGCTCCTTTATCATCCTATAGTGTATTTACATTGCGTGCACGCACACACACTGTATCACACCATTTTTACTTCATCAGAGTCACCCTGGAATGCAAGTGGCTTTAATGAAGAGAAAAAAAATCAGGCCCATTTTCTTTACTAGGCTTGCTCCCAATTTTCACTGAAGGAAATGCAAGAAGGATCAGCCTCTGTGTGTGTGTGTGTGGCCTAGCTAAAGTTTTCCAGGACTGTGTAAGAATCTCAACAAAAGGGCAATAGATGGCACTACTCAAGCTACCCTTTACCCTTGGACAGCAATTAGTTAGGTGAGGTGATAACATGGGCACCATTTCTTGGCAATGACTCCATCAAAAAGTATTAAAATTGAAGTAGCTGTCTAAGACCCAATCAAGGAACTCCAGAGGCACAGAGTTAAGAAACACACTGCTGTATATTTACCATTCCTAATTAAAGAGACATTCTTTCCAGTGAGCAGGACGTGGAAATATGCCAC
Source organism: Sphenodon punctatus (assembly GCA_003113815.1). NCBI lineage: Eukaryota > Metazoa > Chordata > Lepidosauria > Sphenodontia > Sphenodontidae > Sphenodon > Sphenodon punctatus. Next base: position 7,236,521 of record QEPC01013002.1, on the reverse strand, counting down.
TTTGTACAGAGGGCATATTCAATGTTTCCAGCAGCCGCAGACTAAGCAATTAGAGGGCCTCTGCACATATGGACGGGGGCGCGCGCGCACACACACACACACACACACACACAGCACTTCAGAATCATCACATGCCATTAAAAACAGGCACTCTGTCTAAAGTAGTGCGGAAGCTGGCTACATACAAAGCCTCAGGAAGAAGGTATAATAATGACACATCCATTCACTAAGAGGATGGGGGGGGGGAATTTACACCACAGTTAAAAACTGTTTTTTTTTGCTTACTTGTCCAAAATTCTAATACAGGGGTAAAGGAACCTTTTCCATTTTGTGGGCCACTTTGAAAATTAGCACAAGCTCTGTAATCCAATTGGCACTGGGGGCAGAGGTGCTTAAGGGATGTGCTCAGGATAATGGAGGGAGAGGGTCCAGATCACCAATCCATCTCTTCTCTCGTCCTTCTAAGATCACTTTTTCAGTGCTCCAATGGCAGAGCCTGAATCCTTGGGCCAGATCCAGGAACTGGAAAAGGACCAAATATAAAACAGCCATGGGTAAGAGTTGGCTGACAAGCCAGAGTTTTCTTACCTCTGATCTAATATATAAATACTGAGTGATGCATAGTGTTAGGATAAATGGATTCACAATGCAATCAGCATAAATACAAAAGCAGTCAGGTAGTTGCATGTGTGGGATTTTTGCCACTGAATTACCCATTTTTAAAAAAAGTGATAAGCTCTTTCATTACTCCATGTGCGGTTTGGCTGCATTAGCCAACAGTAAATCATCTAAGACCACACTTACACAAAGGTTTAGCATGCTATATTTACCCATACCCAATTAATACAGGTTAGTTAACTTGCATTAAGCACCCATATGGCTACAGATTAAGAATAGCTTTTCCCAAATCAAGCTTAACCCTCTTACTTAAACAGTTATTCCTTCCAGCAAATAGATCAAGCTCATTTCAGTACTTCTAGGATTGCTTGAGAGAGAGAAATCAAGTGGTATCTTGAGAAGAGGTAAAACTTTCTTCCTGATATGTATTTTGTACAGCTATCAGCATGGAGGCAAGAGCATGATAGCACCCCTCTGTTATGAAGTGAAAGAGTAAAAACAGATGTGATTTTTGTCCCACTTGGGCCTGAGACCCAGAGGCACATATAAGCACGTGCTGCCAGATATTGGCCTAGGATTGGCCAGTGCCATGTTGTGACCGTGGAAAGTCTCCAAGGTCACAGCCCAGGTTAAGCCTTGTCCGACCAGACCACCGCAGGACAATGACTAGCACATCTGTTCCCACACAACCAACCCAGCCTGGGCCGGGGGCTGCCATGGTCAGCAGTCATGGCAGTGCCTCATTGGCTGCCATAGCTGCTCGTTATAGTGGGAGGTGGGGCTCTGGGAGTACTGTTTGTTGTGCTTCCAGCTCTACTCAGGCTGTGCAGCCAGTAGGATGCTTCCCTGGCTGTGGGGATGTCAGTTCAGTGCCCCGGCCTGACCCGAGCCATGTCACCTGCAATCTTCCACCCCGAGGCGGCCGGGGGAACAGTCCCGCCAGCCACAAGTCTGTTTTTATTCAAAGTCGTTTCACAAAAGGCTACAGTAAAGAGATGAAACTCTCCGGCAAAGAACAGCACAACATCACTCTGCTAGTTTATGGGAGTCCTCCAAATTGTGTTAGAGAAACAATAACATTTTAAAAATCCAAACTTAAAGGGATGCTGCTGCCTTTAAAAAAAAAACAAAACACACCTTTGTGATTTGATAGGTTTGTACCATTTGTAGTAACAAGAAATTCCCAATATAATGGGAGAAGTTAGCAATTTCTTTCCTATTTTTTTTTCCAACTTCATTCTTGTATAGACACTCTTCTTGCTTCCTTTGTGTTTTTGAGATTCCATTGGTAGCTCTTCCAAAATATTGTTCACATCAGACACCCCCTGCAATAAGTTGATGACAACTAGAGTTTAACATAAAATTTAAGTGGCAGAGAGAGACCCAAAGGATGTCTTGACAGCACCCACCTCTGCTGCGCCTCATACCCAGTGGGCCATCCATTTAAAGGCAAAGCAGAGGTGGGGCAAACTGCCCTTGCTCTGGGACAGCCCTGCTGGCAGTGCTCTAGAACATCCAGGCGCTCTGCCAGCAGAGTGGGCAGCCCAAATTTGGGTCACCAGCTGGAGGCGAGACTGCCATCTGTCTGCTTGGCACATGGCTGCTGCAGCTCCACTCTTGGCTTGGGGTTCCCCTGGGCAACACCATGGAGTAGCAAAGCATCAGGCGATCCACTCACAACTCTGATGTAGGGGAGAGGATGCCACGCGGGTGGACCGTGGGCCACAGCAGCTTCCAGGTCAGTTTAAAATGGGGAGGGGGGCTGCAAGTGGGCAGATACAGGTATACATCTCTGGAGCAGGTCTGGCAGTGAGCTTTCTCACATCTATGTGAAAACACCCAAAGAGATCACTTTGAAACCAAGATTGCAACCTGTAAGCCAGAGATAGGGAACCTCTAGGTTGTGGGTCAAATGGGGTCCATTGCCCATTTTTATTTGGCCCTTTTCCAGTTCTTGCATCTAACCCATGGATCCAGTCCCTATCCTCAAATACAGAAAAGGTGAGCTTGGAGGAAGGGAGTAGAGATCTGTGTGTTCACTTGAGGATAGGGGATGGAGCTGTGGGTCAAATCTATGATCTGGCCCCTTCTCTCCCTTCCTACTCCAGTCCTTCTCCTTCAGCTTTTATCCAGGCCACACAGCTTGTGTCAACTTTCAAAGTGGCCCCTAGGGGGAAAAGTTTCCCACTTCTACTGTAGATATTGCTGAAGATGATATTATTGTCCAATTAAACCTCAGCCCATTTTTACAAAATATCATCTTGTGAAAGCACTCTTCTCACCATATAACCATTTACATGTATGAATCCTCTTGGTTTGAGGTGAGAATCTATCACAAAGTATTCTTGTGTTCTGCATATGAATTAAAACAGTGATTCCCAACTTTTTGCCCCTATGGCCTCATTTCAGACTTAATATAATCCTGTGAGTTTGGGAACCTCTGTATTGAGACTACGAAGGAAATCTATATCATTCCATCACACGCTGTCTTGTACGGGGCATGCCTGTCTAAAAGATAGGATTTTGGCAAATATAACTTAGTGGGCTTCCAAAGTAGTAATAACTGGAGAAAATTCAGTAGAACTGAGTTACATGGTATGTCAGGCTAGATGGCCTCAGTGGTCTCTTCTGACTTTTAACATGTATGGATCTATGGCGTAATTACCTTTTTACTTACTTTGGCCACAAGCCACTTAGTCTTACAGGACTTCAGTGGAACTACTCTGGAGTGAGTAGTTTGTGAATCACAGCTCTAACCTCTTCACAGAGGGGAAGATGTGAAATCAGATCTAACTAGGAATGAGCTTTAAACAATCCAGTTTCCAGAGGGAGTTGAACCTCATGTTGTTGACCCCTGTAAAGAGATTAACCCCTGCTCCCTTCTTTCAACATATCAGCTTTATTTTCCATTCTAAATTATTGTATAAACTAAGTCCCTGGTGGTATTTATAAAGAAACTCTATAGCCACTTGCCCTTATTGCTTCAATTTTGGGGATCTTTCTACCCTCGGCACTCGAGTCTCCATTTCTTCAAGTGATTACAGTCTTAGTTTATTGGGAACCTGGGGCTTGATGCTGTCCTCCCAGTTGTGTGTGTTAGTTGCCCAGTGTCTGTTGAGAGCGCTCTGTGCATTTCTCCCAGGGCACCAGAAAGCATTTCCTTGTGTTCCTTCAAATGCCACCCTTGCTCTGTCATTTTACTGTGTCATCTTGCTTTCTCTCTCTCCCACCCCATTCTGCTGCCAGCCATGAAAACATTTTACCCTCGTCACTTTTGTTTTCCTGAAATAAAACCAGTGACCTAGGGTAAGAACAGATGTGCGGGAGGCACAGAAGCTTTTCAACATGGCCTGGGGCAGGAAGCCACAGCCAGCATGCCCCAGGTCGTGGAGAAGTACAGAACAAATGTGCCCGCAGCCGGTGAGTTGTCTGGCCACTCACACAGTCCAGGGAGTTAAACAAACATGTAGGCAACTGGCCCCACCTCTGCCCTGCTCCCAGTGCCCCGCCTCCCACTATGACAGGCAGCCATGGCGGCCCCTGCCCTGAGGCAAGCATGACGGGGCTGAACACATGTGCTAGCCCGCATTTGGCCGACATCAGCGGCTCTTAGCCTGGGTTGCATCCTTGGAGATTTTCCAAGGCTGCAGCCTGGGCTAGCTGTCTACCCACCCCGGGGCAGTCCTGGGCTAACATCCGGCAGTGTGTAAACAGACGTGCTGGTGGGTCTCAGGCCACAGTGAGCTACTGCCACATTTGTTTTTACCCTTATGTTTCCCCTATACTAGTTGGCAAGATAGTTTTGGTAATATGTGGGCCTGTGCATGTGCACATCTGTGGCCTTAAGCTCTAGAGACTGTCCTATAGTAGAGAGGGTAAATGATCTACAACTGAAGTTAGGTCAGTTAATTTAAGATGTGATCCAAAGTCTGTTGAAGTACTACCAAGACAGAGAAGCGACTTGCCCATGGCCATCCAAGTTCATGTCCAAGGACTTTTTTCCACGGAAAGCGGTTGGGGGGGGTTTAGAAATGGGGGTGTGGCAACTGTGGGTGGAGGTGGGGGTGTGCCCTTTTTCATGGATGCCCCCCCCCCATTTCCACCCACCTCCACTCACTGAGCCTCCTCCATTTTTTCAGATGGCTCCATAGGTGGGTGATGGATGGTGATGAATGTGTGCCAGGAGCACACACTCTCAATGCCCATGGTGTTTCCACAGGCAGACACCTATCCCGCCACCTGCCACTGCACCGTTTGCATGGATGTCTTCCCCCCCCCCCCCC
>QEPC01013002.1:7190791-7231600 GCA_003113815.1 Sphenodon punctatus | reverse complement strand
CCCCCCCCCCCCCCGCATACCCACTCGCACACCCAGTAGGGTGTGGGACATTTGTGCAAAAACAGCCTAAGACAAGCTTGTGAACTCTGGTCCCCCAGGTCCAAGTCCAATGCCTCATCTACTAGCTCTCCTCACACTTACTCCCACTGACTTTTGTGGGACTGCTCATGAGTAAGTGGTTTCAGGATTATAGCCTACATTTGTTTGCCCTTTATGCAGGTATTAAGTCAAATCCTGAATATTGCATTTAGCCCCAGTACGGAGGTCCTTATTCATTCAAAAAACCCATATACCTGAAGGCAATGACAATTTTCCAAAGGATCAAATCTTCAGGCTGAGGAATTCAGGATTTGGCCCAATGTGTGTAAACAGACCTAGAAATGACACTGATCGATATGGAAGGAATTAAGAACATAAGTGCCATACTGAGTCAGACAAATGGTCCATCAAGCCTAGCACCCTGTCCTCTGACAGTGGCCAATTTTGAACACATGGGTGAAGAACAAAGTCACAATGGGCAATCCATTCCCTGTTCACTCCCAGCTACCAACAGTAAGATATTCATCCTGTAAGCTACTTGGTTAATAACCATTAATGGACCTACTCTTCAAGAACTTATCCAGGCCTTTTTTAAACCCAGCTATACTACTGGCCTTGACAACGTCCTCTGGCAACAAATTCCATAAGTTAATTATACGGTGAGTGAAGAAGTACTTCCTTTTATTTGTTTTAAATCTGCTGGCAGCTAGTTTCATGGAGTGTCCCCTAGTTCTCGTACTATTTGAGACGGTAAATAACCGTTCCCTATCTACTCATTCCACACCACTCAAGATTTTATAAACCTCTATCATGCCCCCTTTGTCTTTTCTCTAAGCTGAAGAAACCCAGCTTGTCAAGCCTCTCTTTGTACGGAAGCCATTCCATACCCTTTATCATTCTCATTGCCTTTCTCTGTACCTTTTCTAGTTCAGCTATGTCTTTTTTGAGATGAGGTGACCAGAACTGCACACAATATTCGAGGTGCAGTCACACCATTGATTTGTATAGCGGTATTATGACAGAGTTTTATTCTCCATCCCTTTGCGAATAACTCCTAACATTTGGTTTGCTTTTTTGACTGCTGCTGCACATTGGGCTGAGGATTTCAGTGTATTGTCCACAATCACTCCCAGATCCTTTTCCTGAGTGGTAACTCCTAGCTTAGTACCCAGCAGCATTGTGTACTCATAGTTTGGGTCATTTTCCCTATGTGCATCACTTTGCACTTGTCCACATTAAATCTCATCTGCCACTTAAATGCCCAGGCACCCAGTCTCGTAAGATCCTGTTGCAGTTCTTTGGAGTCTGCTCGTGTTTTAACTACCTTGAATAACTTGGTGTCATCTGCAAACTTGATCACCTCACTCAACGCCCTTTTCCACATTAAACAGCACTGGTCCCAATACAGATCCCTGGGGCACACCACATTCAATGTCAATTGCCTTGTTTTGCGCTTCATGGTTTGCTCCGATAGACGGATCATTACCTCCTGCAGACCTCGCTCCTGGCGTACGTCTGCTCTTGGAAAGGTGCTGAACAGATTCAGATGGTTTGCCCCTGGAGGATGATGGAACTGGAGCGGTTCTGGAGTACTCTGGGGGAGATACCCTCTGACCTTGATGACCATCTCAATGACCTTGTTGTGCTATGGAACACCTTGCTGACTGAGGCCATTGATTGGATGTCTCCTAGGTGTCCGCTGCCCAGGCGACAGCTTCGCAGACCTCCTTGGTTCTCAAAGGAGCTGCAGTCACTGAAGCGAGAGGGGCGGTGGTTGGAGCGACGGTGGCATCAGCGTGCTGAAGCCGAAAGATTGCGACAGTGCCAGTTTACGAACTTATGCTGTGGCTATGCGGGCAGCAAAGAGGAAGTTCTTTGCTGATCTCATAGTGTCTGCAAAATCCTGTCCAGCGGAGCCTTTACGGGTTGTGCGGGGCCTGGTCAGTCCGGCCTCCCTCAACCTTGGAGTGGAGTCGTCTACTGCTCGCTGTGATGTGTTTGTGGATTTTGTGGATAAAAATCGTTCATATTCACCACAACTTCAACACCACACTTACTACATTAGGGGAACCAGAGGTTATGGAAGCCCCTTGTCTGGTTTTGTGGGATCAGTTTCAGTTCGTGACACCCACCAATGTGGTGGATGTTCTTGGGGTGGTAAGGACCACTTGTGAATTAAATCCTTGCCCGTCCTGGCTGGTTAAGTCCTGCTTGGAGACAATGGGTAATTTCAGACTAAACGAGACCACCGTCAGCCACAGTGAATCCCCTGTGGTGGCCGTTTGTCCTGTAACATCTAAAAGATTCCTGCCAGGTGTTCACCATGGTGAATACCTAGCGGGAATAAAAATAACCACGATTCTGGAGGTGAGGCCAGCCTCACCTCTGGAATCGTGGTTAGATTGGCCACGATCCGGGATGGGCCAAAAGTTACGTCTGTAGCATTGGCCCATCCTGGATCATGGCCCAGATTGCGATCGGGTGCAGCGGCCACACTGGCCGCTGCGCCCGCCAATCTCCCAGAGGATGGGGGAAGTGCGGGGGCGGGGCTGTACGGCTGCACATTGCACTGCGCAGCCCCACACGCTCCCCGATCCCCAGTGAGAATCAGGCCAGCACATCTAAAGGATGGATGGCCCGATTCCTGACCAGGATCCGAAATGGATCCTGGTACACGATTCAGTGTGGCAGGCCTCCGGGCCCAGCACATCTGAAATTACCCAATGTGGCCGTTGCTGGCCAGGGTGGTAAACGTCTCCCTGTGGGAGGGCAAAGTGCCGGGCCGTCTCCAGGAGGTGGTGGTGTGGCCTCTGCCCAAGAAACTATTGCTTGATGTTGCTCCCATTATATTCCCTGCAGAAAAATGAAAAACTGAAATTTGATTCCCATTGCACCCTGTTTGAAAAAGAAAACAAGGGAGAGGTAAATTTGATGATATATAATCTCCAGGTGGAAGGCTTTGCCTAACCATCTTTATATTTCCAACAGATAAAGTGTAACATTGGAGCTGATCTTTATTGCTCTTTGCTGGTTTGAACAAAATATATATCAGTTTCCCTTATAGATGGAACATTGAATATTCTAGTTCCTCATGTCATCCACAAGGTAGATAAGAATTTATTTATAAAAAATATCACCATCTAAAGCAGGAATATTCCAACACTGAGTTTGGGTACTAATACATCATTCTTCAATATTTTTTCTACAGCTAACATATCAGTGTTACTAAAGATACATTCCTACTGAAGAAGGGGGTTGTTCCTCAAAATGCGTTTGGGTCCAATTGTATTTGTATTTCATTTTTCAACATTAATACAATAGAGGACGATTGTTCATAATATGAGATCAATCTATACATGCACATCGTGCATTTTGTATACAACAGAAGTACCTTGTCATTCTGTTAGGCATTTAATTAGATGCTGTAGCTTTCGTATTTTTTATTAATAAATTGGTCCCTTTCCCTCCTATCCTTGTTTGTTTGTTGCTAGCGGACTGTAGTCCTTAGATTTGGGGGAACTTCCATCTGTTTGAGAACTTCTGTTTTCTTGACGTTGACTCCCCTACCAGCTATTGGCCTGTCTCTAACCTTCCCTTTTTAGGGAAGGTTATTGAACGGTTGGTGGCCCGGCAGCTGCAGGAGCCTCCTGCAGATGCCAGGAGCCCCTTGATCGCATCAATTTTCTTGATCCCTCTCAGTCCAGCTTTCTTCCAGGGCATGGCGCTGAGATGGTGCTTTTGGCTTTGGTAGATGACCTACACTGGGAACTGGATCAAGGTTAGATCTGTCGGCTGCGTTTGACACTGTTGATCATGAGATGTTGGTGACACGTCTGTGGGACTGTGCAGGGGTGGGCAAGACTGTTCTTGAATGGTTCCGCTCTTTCCTGACTGGAAGAAACCAGCGGGTGGTGGTCAGGGATTATTTTTCATCGTACCAAGACCTCTCATGTGGAGTCCCGCAAGGTTCTGTTCTGTCCCCTCTCCTGTTCAACGTGTATATGCAGCTGCTCGGAGATGTAATTAGGAGGCTTGCTGTGCGGTGTCATCAGCATATTGATGACACCCAGCTGTACCTCTTTCTTAACAGACCCAGACCCGGTGGTCTCAGTGCTTACTCGGTGTTTGGCGGCTGTTGGGGACTGGATGAGGGCTAATCGACTGAGGCTGAATCCTGACAAGACAAAGATGATGCTAGTGGGTAAGATGATAGAGTTGGCTGCCCCCCATTATTGATGGGGTCTGCCCCCCATTGGCCTCCCAGGTATGGAGTCTGGGGGTGCTCCCCGATGCGCAGCTCCACCTGGATCTCCAGGTGGAGGCTGTGGTGAGGAGCACTTTCCGCCAATTACATCTGGTGCGATAGCTTTGGCTGTTTGTCTCAGATTCAGACCTGGCCACGGTCATCCATGCTTTCATCATCTCTAGATTAGACTACTGTAACGTGCTCTACGTGGGGCTACCCATGGTGACAGCTCGAAAATTGCAGTTGGTGCAGAATGCAGTGACCCGTCTTTTAGTGGGACCAGGCCGCCAGGAGCACATTACACCAGTGCTCCATTCTCTGCGCTAGCTGCTGGTGGTTTTCTGGGCTTGATTCAAGGTGTTGGTTTTGGTATATAAAGCCCTAAATGGCCTGGGCCCTGCCTATCTGCAAGATCGCCTCACTCCTTGGGTCCTGGATCAGCCCCTGCAGTCATCTGGGGGTGCCCTGCTCGAAGTCCCCCAGGTTTTTCAGGGGGCCACACAGGAGAGGGCATTTTCAGTGACCACACCATGGCTGTGGTACTCCCTTCTGGTGGAGGTCCAGCTGGCCCCGGATCTTCCCTCCTTTCAGAAGAGTTGTAAGACCTGACTATTCCGCCAGGCATTTGGCAGGGGAAATGGGTAAGGGGGTGGGATGGTGGCGTGGAATGTAATATTGTCCTCCGTTTAATGTTTTAAGTATTTTTTAAAATATTTGTAAGCCACCCCAACCTGCCTGTGGCAGGGGGACGGGGTAGAAATTTTTTTAAATAAACAAACATTTTCCAAAAAGGGAGAAAGTAGAACAGAAGGAAGATTACATTCTGTTTCATGAATTATCCTTGTCAATAATATGGTTAAGAGTAGTAAAAAAAAAAAAAGATATTAGGACAACTGAAATTAAGCTGCATATGTGTGGTATGGTGACTGAACAATGCTTATACGTGATGAGGAATGTATAAAGTTTAATTTCAATTGTCATTTTTTAATTAATGAATGAGAAAATGGATAATTGATCTAATATTTAAGAAAGTTGCCTTAACATACAATTTACTGTCATGTTAATGTTTGAGTATAATTTGTAATGATGCCATAACAAGTTTCTTAAACTGATACTGTTGACCACTCACTCTTGCTGGATTCCCTTCACACCCTTGGCTTTTGTGGCTCTGTCCATAACTGGTTCTCCTCCTACCTCTCTGGCCATTCCTTTAATGTGTCTCTCTCCAACTCCACCTCCTCCTCCTCCTTTCCCCTCTCAGTTGGTGTTCCTCGAGGCTCTGTTCTTGGCCCTCCCCTCTTCTCGATCTATACCTCATCCTTAGGCAAACTCATTGCCTCCCATGGCTTCCAATACCACCTCTATGCTGATGACACTCAACTCTATCTCTCTACTCCTTCTCTCTCTCCCTCTGTTCAAGCTCGTCTCATCAACTGTCTCTCTGACATCTCTACCTGGATGTCTCAACGTCAACTCAAACTCAACATGGCTAAAACTGAACTCCTTATCTTCCCCCCTCATCCTTCCTCTCCTTCCTCACTGTCAATAACTATTGATGGAGTCACCATCCTGCCTGTCCCCCAAGCCCGTAGCCTAGGCTTCATCTTTGACTCAGCCCTTTCTTTTAAACCCTACATTGACTCTGTTGCTAAATCCTGTCGCTTCTCCCTCCATAACATTGCTAAGATTCGCCCTTTTCTCTCTGTCTCGTCTGCCAAAACTCTTGTTCATGCTCTGGTCATCTCTCGCCTCGATTACTGTAACCTCCTTCTCACTGGCCTTCCCCGGTCTCACCTTTCTCCCCTCATCTCTGTCCAAAACTCTGCTGCCAGGGTCATCTACCTCGCCAGTCGCTTCGACCATGTGCAGCCCCTCCTCTCTTCGCTTCACTGGCTTCCCCTTCCTGAACGAATCCTGCACAAGCTCCTAGTCTTCACCTATAAAGCTCTTCACAACCTTGCTCCCCCCTACCTCTCTGCACTTATCGCCCTCCATACTCCAGCCCGTGCACTTCGCTCCTCCTCTGTCCCTTCTCTCACCCTTCCACGCCTTCCCTGCTCCCCTAAGCGCCTTCGTCCCTTCTCACTTGCTGCCCCCCATGCCTGGAACTCCCTCCCTGTCCACATCCGCCTTGCCCCCTCCCTTCATACCTTCAAATCTCTCCTTAAAACTCACCTCTTTCGCTCTGCTCTGTCTGACTCTTTATCCTGCTGAGCCACTATTCCTATACCTACGATCTGTTTACCCTTATCCTTGCCACATGGACCTGCCTGCTGTCATTCTCATCGTAACCAAGCCAAGTACGTGCACCTGAGACCTCGCATCTTCATGAATGTTAGACCCCTTGTCTCTCCCTCTGTTCCCCTTCCTGTGTCTCTTCCCCAGTTTCTGTCTCTCAGATTATAAGCCCTAGTGGCAGGGACCGGGTCTATTTTATTACTTTGTAAAGTGCCAGGTACACTGCTGGCGCTATATAAATGTTTGTTAATAATAAATAGCTGTATTGCCACCCCCAAGCATTCGGAATCTTAAGTCAAGCCACACTAAAATCGCAAGTTCAAAAAAAGAGTAAGGGTTAACTCTTTGTAGTTGCCATCTTTTTTGCACACTCTAATGGACTAATGTTTCTAAAACCATAGGGAATAAATTCTTATATTTTGTTAACACTAATGCAGAGATTCTCATATAATGACCAGAAGCTGGAGCTTTAAGAAAAACTAAATAGCTAGACGTGTGATTTTTAAAAAAAAAAAAACCACCACAAGAGGCAGCAGTATTGGATTCAGATGCATCTTTCAGGTTTTTCTGAACTGATAGTACTTTCCCTTCAGTGTCTCTGATCCTGCAAGATACCCCCATCGAGCATCAAATTAAGGGGGTGGCTCTTGCACAATGCAGCTCGTAGGATCAGGATCAACCTGTATGATCAGGAGGAACAAAGTATCTCACCAGTACAAGGGAAGCAAACTTTTTAAAGCTTGGCAAAGCAGTTTCAAACCTACAAGAACTTGTAACCTGCTGACACACAAACAGTAGTTGCTTTAATTCACTTTCCCTGCTCCAGGCCCCTACCCCATCCAAGGGGGAAGTTGGAACATTGAAATTAACAAAAACCACCACCACCAGTCACCTTGCTTGCTTGAGTTGCTTTCATTACACCACTCACTCTGATACCAGCAGCCACCTCTCTCCTCCTGACTCCAGCCCCAGGCTCCCGTGCTGTGCAGGGTGGGTGGGGCAGCACTCAGTTCAACTTCAGAAGGATGCTACCTTGTAAAGAAGGTTCTTCGAGATGGTACCTAACATTCTCACAACCACCACCCTTCGAGCCCCACGTGGATTTTTTTTTCTTATATTCCTAGAAAGGGTAGGATGGAACTGTCATTCTGAGGGGGAAGAGTGCTTTTTGTACTAGAGGAGCTTGAAACTATCACGTGGCCTATTTTAATATGGTGAGCGTGCACAACCCAGTTGAGAATGTGCAGAGCCATCTCGAAGAACCTTCTTTACAAGGCAACAACCTTCTGATCACTCACATGGGGAGGAGTTACTTGTAAACAAACAGCTTTATCTCCCAGTCTGTCCCACTGTTGCTGCAGCACTACTAGCAGGCAGAGGCAGGTGAGGGATGGGGGGACACCCCACACACACACACACACACCTTCAGCCCCTGGACTCCCCTTCATTGTTTATAATCACGGAACACATGTGTTGCTGAAGGAAAGCTAGAATGGACGGCAACTGGAACTTTTTGTTCTACTGACTCCCATTGAACAGCATAGGGGCAGTTCAGTTAGTTTGCTACCACCTTAACTACAGAACCATGATTGTGGCTCTATAATGGGTGCAGCCACATGAGAGGTTATTTCACTTTGGGCAGCCTTATCCCACTTTGGGCAACACTACCACACAATGCAGTGGCTCGTATGCCCTGTGGCCACCAGATGTTCACGGGGCTACCCCAGGGCAGGGTGGGTAGCCAGTTAGTATGTGATGCATCCTCTGAAAAAGGCCAGGGTTGCAGCATGTAGTAACGTTGCCCAAAGTGGGATAACACAGCCCAAAGTGGGTTAGAGGACCTGCTCCTGTATGGCCGGGTGTGCAGCCCTGCCATGAGGCAGGGTCTCTGGATCAGGCCTGGAGGAGCACCCTCTTCCCCACTGCCTAACAGCTGATCATGCACTCTCTTCCCAGGCTGCCCTCCCCTGCAATCAGCTGTTAGGTGGGTGGATCTGGATCTGTCCTGTGGCAGAATGTACTTCCTTTCCACATGCCCAACAGCTGATTGGCAGACAGGGGACCTGGGAGGAGCATGCATCTTATTTATATTTTATTTATTTTATTACATTTATATGCCACCCCCTCATGCCCACAGCATCTCGGGGTGGCTTCCAACATGAAACAAAACATTTTACAATATAAAAATTAAAAAGTCTACACTAGTATTAACAGTTTTCACACACACACACACACCACAAAAGTTTAACCCACCCTCCCCTCCCTCCCTCTGAAGGCCTGGGAGAACAGCCATGTCTTACAGACCTGACGGAAGGTGAACAGACTTGGGGCCAGCCTTCTTCCCAAGCCTCCTCCATGATCAGCTGTTAGGCAGGTGGGAGGAGCACACACAGCCCTCCCAGACCCCAATCAACTTTTGGGCGGGAGGGTGTGCATGCTCCTCCTCTCCAACAGCTGCCTAGTAGTGCAGCAGGAGTCCAGGTATCCAGCATCATGTGGCTGGCTCCTCGGCATACCCCTTGATGGGTCTACTCTGAAGTAGGTGGTTTGAGAATTGCAGCCTGAGTTTCCTTTGTTCCAAGAGCACACTCAAGCCCCCAAGCTATCCCTTTACCTTGGTGGAGTATGCTATTGGAATGACTCCATTTTTCATTTTACACCAGACTATTTTTCTGAGCAATTTGGCAAACAATTGTAACTTTGTAAACATTGTCACAACTGTTTAGGGAAAGAGGGGAGTCTATTCTTTGTTATAGTAGGACCTCCAGTGAAGTCAGTAGATTAGCAGCAGCATAAACTTAGACTTACTTCCTGTTTATCTAGTTAAGAGACAGCCAGGAGCAGGTGCACCCATACCTGGGCTTCATTATTAATAATTTCAGAGGATTCCTAGACTCCTTAAAACAAACAAACCATTCACATTATTTATATTCAACTTTAGAGGTATCAAACGTCTTGTGTTTTAAGCTATAGCTTTTCTTTTTTTCATTTAAAAATAAAAAAATCATTTTCCTTCCCATGGTAAGAAAGGTCTTCTTGTCAACTCAACCCTGATTGCTAGGAGGAATAAACATGCACAGACTGTTATAGTTCAGAAGAGCTTTGACAAATAATAAAGGTTGTAAAGGAGAAGAAAGGGATCCCAGGAAGATGTAATTATGGGAAAAAATCTGCCAGGGTGGGTGGGTGGGAAGAGCTGGGGAAAAAGTGGAGATATGGTTGTGGTTCCATGGAGAAGTTGCCTGCTTGGAGGGTGGAGGAGCAGGAAACTAGAGGAAAGCAACAGAGAAATGAGCAATGACTTTTCTTCTGGGCCTTTCACTTTTCATTAGGATTCAGGACTGGCGTGCTCCAACTTCCTAGGGGCCTCAGGGTTTCACTTTTTCCTTCAGACTTAGAGGAAAATGTATGAGAGAGGGGGAACAAAAATCCATTTGCCCCAGGCCTTTTTTTAAAATGACCCCAAGTTCCACCTCTCAACATCTGTGGTTATGGCTGGCCAAAGGGGTAAATCAGGACAACCACAATGAGCACCAACAATGCAGGGTGTTTGGCAGCTGCTGAATGCCAAATTCAGGTGAAGGGGTCACCTGACAGTGCCAGCCTGTTGTACAAAGTGGACTGCCTATTTGGGGTGGGAGCCTGGACTCTTCAGGTTGACCAAGAGGGCTAGTCTAGGCTCCTTGGGGGCTCCAGCTCCCCACCTCAGCAGTGTAGGTAGGAGAGAGCTCTTTCTCCCCACCAAACAGCCAGGAGTAGGGCTGCTCAAAGTGGGGGCCAAAAGGAGCAATTTGCTCAAGGCCTCACACAAAAGAGGATCCCACAATCTGGGAAATAGCTAGGTTGAAATGGTGCAGAATGTTCCCTCAACCAGGGTCGTCTGTCCTAGCTATATGTGCAGACCGTGCATGTAGGCTCCTGGGCAGTCCTGCACCACTTGCACATATGTCAGCTGTGCCCCTGTAACCTGAAATTGGGATGTAGGTTTTAACACAATGGACACAAATGAGGAGGGCCCATTTAGCATTTTGCCCTAGGCCCCTCCATTAACTTCTGGGTGGCTCTGCCCAGGAGCACTAGCTTTGGCCACCAAATTCAGATTGACACACCACCATTTTGGCAGAAAGAGCACCTATTTCATCCTACTGTCAAAACAGCTAGGGCCTGTCCTGCCTGCAGCAACCAAGAATGTACTGAATTTCAGTCAACTTATTTACAGTTAATTCCAGTTTAGGTACTAAATGTCTCCTGGCTTGTTGACACAGTTGAGTGAATCCAGATTAAATCCCCACATTCACACAGTTCAGTTTAAAAAATCAAGAGTATGCAAACAATGTTAAATGCCAAACCTGAAACTGAACCCACATACTAAAGGTAATTTGGAAAACTAATGCTGATGAGGCACTAGAGTAGACCAGGGTTTGGCGGCCCTAGGGTAGGGGAGATGAGGAATGAGGGCACAGAGGTGGCACCTGCTCCTGGGGAAAGCACAAGAAACTCCATCAGAGATAATGCAAGACATTTTGATGCCTCAGTGGGGCTGGCCCTCCTGGACACCCCTGAAAGTCTTGACCCTGGGATAGTGGCCCTACTTGCCCCACCTGTAGCTACACCCCTGAATGCTAAGGCCCTTTTAAAATGGGCTGCAGATGGGGGGCAGTGAGGGGGTGCACCGCTGCAGGGGGGCGGGGGGAGAGAAGGAATGTACCTGGACTCCAACCCTTGCACGAGCAACCTGCATTTTCACTGGTTGCTCCATGCATGGGGAGTGGGTGGGTGTGGGTCATGGGAGTGCGCACCCACGCACTTCCACATTACACGGGATACTCACCTGCATGGACGATGGGTGTCCATGAATGGGAGCTTCTCGTGTAAAAAGGGCCCAAGTAAGCAGATCTGTTTTTAAATAGGGTAAAAAAGTATTGTGAATTAAATCCATAGTATGAAAAAGGCTTGCACTTCTCTGAAACCTCAGAACTGCACTACAAGAAGGATATTGACTGCTGACAAACTGAAGAGGATTCCAAGAAGAGCAACCAAGATAATAAAGGGTCTAGAATGCCAGACAAATGAGGAAAGGCTGAAACGACTGGTTATGTTTAACCTACAGAAAAGAGGACTATGATAGCAGCTTTCAGTCTAAAAGAAGGCCACCAAAAAGAGGGTGAACTTTTGTTCTCCACTGTCATGGGGAACCTGAAGGAATGGGCTTAAACTGCAGCAAAGTAGATCAGGTTAAATATTTGGGAAAATATCTTAGCTGTGTACAGCACTGAAGCAGTGAACTAGGCTTACAAGGGTGGTTGTGGAATCTCCTTCTTTGGATGTTTTCAAGAACCAGCTGGACAAGCATCTGTCTGTGATGCTGCAGGTATAGGGCATCCTACCTTGGGGCAAGGCAAGGGGTTGGAGTAGATGGCCTTTGTGGTCCCTACCAACTCTACAGGTTCCTGCTTCTATTTCTGTTGAATGATGCAACTAAAACTTACCTGTTGAAGAAACTAAAATGATGAAAGATCTTAAAGTTACAAACAGGCAAGGTCCCATTTGAGAAGCTCAAATCTAGAACCTGAGCCAAGTCTGGGTTTCACCAAAGAGATCTAGAGCAGTACCTTCCGGTTCCGTTCCACCCCACCCCCCCGCTTATTCTACTTGCATAAACCCCTTTGTTGCCACACAGAAATCAAAACATGCACAATATATCAATAAGCATCATGATGTGACTCCAGTTGGGGCCCTCCTACCCCATAATTTGGGATGCTCTGCTTTAGTGTTTGGCTCTTTCCAATTGCACCGTATGTGGAGATGGTGGTTGGTAAAGGACTGCACATCTGCTGAGGCAGAGTCATCACACCCTCTCTTGGAGCTTGGTTGAAAAAATGAGAGTTTTTCTGGCAGCAAGCTATGGGTGTGCAGGGCTTCCCCCAGCTTCACACAAGCCGAGTGGGCCTCTGAAAGTGTAAGATTTGTTGCAGAGAAAAGACAGGCCCAATAAATAGCAATCATTGTACAGTGTTGTAAGGAGACTAAAGCATTCACAGGCTTCTGTTTGGTTAAGTGCGTGGGGCTGGCAGTGACACCTTTTTTATTTCTAATGCATGCAGAGTGCCCAACAGTACTTTCAAATGCATTGGGAAACATACGCATTGTACTGGATAAAGATTTTAGCTTAAAGTACTCTTGGGCGGGGGGAGGAGATACAAACATCAACAAACACTTCTCTTGCTCAAACACAGAGCCATCTTGTTTAGAGTGTTACAAACGGACCTTTTAAAAATTTTCTAGAACAGTAGAGTTTGCTATTATTAATGCCGTTAATCAGTCTGTAAGGATTTCCACTTGGACGCTGTATCCAAGAACGCTTCAATTGGGGTAAAAAAGTCTTATTTAATTTATTGTTGAAGGGTCCAATCCTGCTTTCATGAGGGTGGGAGACACTTCCATTGTCTGCCTGGTCAATTAAAGACTCTCTTCAGAAAGGGAAGTAGACAACAGCTGATAGGTAGGTTGGATTAATGGGTTCGGTTTTTCAGTCAGGAATTTTCCCATTTAATAGAGACTTCCCCCATGTTCAGAGGTAAGCACAAGCTTCAGTGATTTGCAGAATCAAAGCTAGAATGTTGAGCACCTCAAAGGGTGAACTCTTCTCAGTACACATTTGCAAGATTGCAGTGCCCATATTGTAACTTGCTCTCGTGTTCGCCATCCAACACAGGACTCGGGTAAGTCAATAATTGTTCTTAAATAACACAGATTGAAATGGTGAGGAGAGAAACTGGTCTGCTTCTCTAGAAAATGAGTAATAAAACACAGAGCACACTAAATCTTCAATACAGAACTCAAACAAGCTAGCATAAAGAAGTGATTTTGGAACACTTCATATCATTAGTTTTCAACAGAACAGCTTAAAACTGAAGGCAAAGGATAGTCCTAGGAATTTACTGTTCCTTGCCAATACAAGTAATTATATAAGCAGATGTTACGCTGTATAAATAAAAGCTGGATTCTATTCCTTCTGTGATTTAATTGTCTCTTTCTTTAAAGATATTTTAAAAAATAATGTAGTGTATGATTCTATATTTCAATATGTGGAATGCCAAATGTACCCATCGCTTAAAACCATAGTGTAAGCAGCACAAGCTATCCTTGCATGGTAATTGATTTTCAAACCATGTATATGGGTGATTAGTAGAAGCAGGCTTGTGGGATAAGGAATTCATAAAAAAATAAGTTATTGCACATTACTTAAGGACAAAATCATTTCTGAAAAAGCATAAAAATAATTTCTCCCAATTTTAATCCATTGCAATGCTATTAATTCCTTCTTCCACCTGTAACTGCAAAACTCAACTCACCCTTAATACAATACAACCATGGCTAGTGGAGGAATAATACATAAAAATAATAGAATCTTAAAGTTGGAAGGGACCTCAGAGGTCATCTAGTCCAACCCCCTGCTCAGTGCAGGAAATCCACAGCTACAGCATCCCTGACAGATGCCTGTCCAGCCTCTGTTTGAAAACCTCCAGTGAAGGAGAGCCCACCACTGCCTTAGGCTGTCTGTTCCATTGTCGAACAGTTTTTACCATTAGGAAGTTCTTCCTAACGTTTACCCGAAATCTGCTTCCTTGTAATTTGAACCCATTGGTTCTAGTCCTGCCCTCAGGAGCAACAGAGGACAAGCCTGCACCATCTTCTCTGTGACAGCCCTTCAGATATATGAAGACAGCTGTTATTTCTCCCCTTAGTCTTCTCTTCTCCAAGCTAAACATACCCAGCTCCTTCAGTCTTTCCTTACAGGACTTGGTTTCCAGACCCCTGACCATCTTTGTCGCCCTCCTCTGAACCCATTCCAATTTGTCAATGTTCTTCTTAAAATGCAGTGCCCAGAACTGGACACAGTACTCCACATGAGGCCATGCCTAAAACACCCCAAATGACTAATAGACTCTCTCCAAATACACTTCTTATAATGGAGTGTTTATTGCTTTATATTATGTACAGTGCCAGAAGTTGCTAAAGAGAACTGTGCATTGATAAAGGGACATAGAAGACTCACTAGTCTGCACAGTGCAAACTTTAGCAAACTTTCTCTATGTGACCGGAGTCTCCACCCCTGCCATCCAAACCACTCTATATATGCAGGGAGATAAAATGCCAAGACTCCGGAGGCTGGATTTGTTAATATATAAGAAACACATCTGTTTTTTAATGCATAAGTCATTGCCCCAGGACTGCATTATCCCAGCTAATACCTCACTGCAGCAGGCTTGCACTTGCCACTTATAATCACTTCTTCCCATCACAGCCAAAGCTTTTGCCTTTACCACAGGGTGACCATCCTGGGCTCCAATATATTTTCTACTTCCAGGGGCCCTGCAGTGGCCCTTGTTTGCACCAGGGCAGGTTGCAGGACCCCTACTCCCTCCCACTGGGGCCCAAAACATGTGCACCTCTAGGGTTCCATGGAGGGTGCGCCACAGGGAAGGGTGTGGGCCCCACATTGTTATCTTCGCCCTGGGACCCGCACATTCTACAGCCAGCCCTGATCACACTTTTCTGTTTATCAGGACCTGTCTGTCCCAAGCCCTGCTTGTCTCTTTCATGAGAGCTACTTCCACTTGCAGACACCAGCAGAACTGTGCTCAGGGAGGGGCAGGGGGCCGAAGAGTCACTTCTCCCACCCCTTTAAGACATGACCTGCCCCTTTCTGCATGTCATGAAGGGGATCCCCACCCCTTTATGATGTGACCATCCCCCTTTTCTGAGGCTTATGATGTCACAACACTTGGAAAGAGCCAAGCAGGAGCCAGGGGGGGTGCCCTTGTGCCCCCCTCCCAACAACCACGCTTGCAAATAACTGGGTACGGTAACAAGCCATCTTCACTTAAGGGTCAGTGAAACCCTCTCAGCAGTTTCCTAATGGGATGGGGATATTTTTCTATCCCAGGCAGTGCGTACATGTGTGGGAGTTTCAAACAAACATGGGCTGCCTGGACTCAACCAAATCTACATTGTCAAAAATGCACTGCCTATGTGTTCTGTGTGTGAGCAAAGGACAGTGTACGTATGGAAGCTCAGACTTGCATGTACAAATACACACCTATGCAATCAAACCAGGACTTGCTTTGTGTGTACAAGGTAAAGCTTGCACATGCCCAAGTCAGTCACACACTTTTGAATATTTAGCCCCTTAATTGTTGGGCTATGAAGAAGCAGGAGGAGGCATTTCAAACAAAAGTCTACTTTTTTTTTTACAGAGTTCTAAGCGTCTGTAATGTGAGTGCCTCCTTAGTAACTCTAATATCGCTTTCATGATGGTAAGTACAGTTGAAAGAAGTTTACCAATCAACATCAATTTGATTGGAGTGGAAGCTTATGCTCTTTAGAGATGAATAAGTCTTTGCTAAAGCCTGGTTCCAAAGTGATGAGTAGGCAGCCATTCTAGTAAAGAAACTATAAGGTTCCAGAAATAAAGAGCAAAGGGTGTTAGGCCATCCAAGGAAGACCACACAAGATTACTTTATTAAGACTGTAATGGGTTACCTTTGTACCATTCCCATTCGCATTACAATCAGTGCCACTAGAATGGATTCATGTTGTGCCATTTTCTGCATTGGTACAATGAGAATGGAGTTTTTAAACCCACATACACTCTTTGATTGGTTGGTCATTCCTGTTCTCCCTTTCATACAGCCTTGGCAGCCTGAAGCAGCGAAATTGTCAGAGAGTCAAAATGCACACTTGCTAGGGGACAGTTTTGTTCTCTCCTTGCTGCTTTTGCCTTCACCATACCTCCCAAGGAGGCCTAGGAGCCAACACGTTTACCCTTACCTAGCCCTTGTAAGAAAATGTAATATTTTCCAAAGTGACTATTCAAACTACAATTTAAGCTATCCATTATGTCCACTAGATGGCCTCAGTTCAAGAAAGGAAGCTGGTACTTGCATACATGCTCGTCCACCAAGGCTTTCTTCTCCATACGTTTCAAGTGAGTCCCTCTGTACAGCACTCATTCCTCATCTCAATCCTCCATTCCCTGCCAGCTCCTTGTTGCTGCTCCCCAAAGTCTACCAATATTTTCTGACAAAAGCATAGATGGTCAACTTGCAAAAATGTTCATATAGTTTCAGTGCAACCTTGTTATAATGCACATCATTCTAGCATGAATTTGGCTATACCATGGTATGAGGGATGGCTCCCGACATGTGCCATCAAAAATACAGTGCACTTTGTTTTTCAATTAAAATCACAGTGCACCCATACAGTGCAGTCAGACACAAAATGTAAGCATCTTTGCTAGAATACGAGTTTAGTTATAACATGGTTTGGGGCACAGATCCCAAATGCCATCTTATAACAAGGTTGCACTGTATATAAAGCCAGGCACATACCATCAGAAGCACATAATGTCTAGTTGTAAAGGTATTGTATAACAGCCTGCAACATGAGACGAGTTCATTCAACTCAGACAGTGTGATAGGGGCTATCAATATAAAAAAGAGCCTGTTGATAAAAATAGGGCTCTCTGAATTCTGTGTAACTGCGATTGCAACAACTTTTGTGGAATTTGGTAGTTGCGCCAAATCTCACAGGAATTGCCTCCAACAGCACAGATTTATGTCCTGAGTGGGGAACACTGTGAGATAGCCAATCGGATGCCAATACTGATCTCTGTCAGTATATATTCTGGGACCAGGAGGCCCCTTACCACAGCTGCTAAAGAGAAACAGCCTGCAATCCTCTCCCCTCCCTGTTGGAGAGAGGAGCCTCCCAATAAGAGGTATAGGGGGTATCTTAGGGAGTTTTTAAAGACCCAAAATGTCCAAAACTGATGGAATAGTGTGCTGGGAACTCATTTGCATTAAAAGTTACATGATGTATGCATATTAAATAACTTGTGTGGATGGGACCTTGCTCTCCATACCCTGCAGAGTCACCGGACAGCCAGTAGGAAATTAGCTTACTGTCCCACCACACTCATTCCAAGGTTTCTGTTGACTGGCTGCTAAGTGCTAAATTTCTCTCATAGGGTCTCAGACTATTGTAGATACTTCCCAATCCTGGTCTAAGTATCCTGGGTTGGGTGTCTGGTCTCCTCCTCCCCTTATAGTCAGCCCAAGTCTTCAGTGTCCATATCCAGCTTTGTTAAACTTCACAGAACTGATAGTCTAGCACAGTCCTTATGCAATCCACCCCTCTGAACATTAAGACTTGGAAGGTCCTCACCTGGGGTTATAAGCCACCTTGACTGTAGCCAAGTCAATCTTCCCAGTCTCCAGTCCAGCTGGAAGCCTTCTGAAGCAACAGCTCTCCATATCTCTGCTGCTTTGCTTCTCAGCCGATCGATCGATCGATAGATAGATAGATAGATAGATAGCACTCTCTCTACACTCCTCCCCAAACCCACCTGAAGCAGCTCCTTATATAGACCCTTTGGCTGTCCCAGCTGCTACCATTTAGATTCTATCCTTCAGATGTTTGGCACCTACACATTTGGCACCAGCCCCAGCACAATCCTTTAACAACTACATGCATCTGCTCTACATGTAGTGCTGTCCCCTTTGTTTCCTTCTCTTTCAACCTATACACCTGCACACTTTGGCTTGTGCTAACTGCTTCCCTTCCACATACCTCCTCCCTCAACAGAGATGGGTCTCCAAAGTGTGAGTTTATGTAGACCATGCTTCCCTTACCAAAAGAAGGCTACCAATGTGACCCTGTTCCCCAAGGAGAAAGGAACGGGGCTGGGACCCTTCCTCTGTCTGGATTCAGACGTTCTGATTTGTGCGATTTTTTTTTTTTAAAAAACGAATGTTTCATGCCTGTCTGAACACTTAAATTCGATTAAATGGAGTCAATATCGCACTAAAGCAATGCGTGTTGAAAAGCTACTCAAACCTACCTTTTTGCTGTCCGTTTTCAATAAATCCGCACTTAACAGCAGTGTGAAAGCAACATCGTACTGGTTTTAACTAGTGTATAATCTTTTCTGATGTGAATGCAACCGTGCTTCCAAGTGCGCTGTTTTACTCCTGCCCCTACCGGAAGCAGTGAGACCAGCTGGAGCCCTGTAGTTGCCTCGCTGGGTGCAGGCTGCAGCCAGCTTCTCCCCAAAAAAGTTCTTCCCCTCCATGCTTCTCCCCAAAAAAGTTCTTCCCTCCAAGGGACTTTCAGTCATCTGCCTTTGCCTCTACCGTAGTGCTGCAGCAGTAGCAGCAGCGGGATACCGGAAAGAAACCAGGGAGAGAATGCGAGGGGCTTCTTTCCAGTAGCCTCAGGCTCTCGCTCTTTACTCCCTGATTCTACAAAGTAGCAACCTTTGCTACAAAGGTTGCAAAGTTTGCAAAGTTGCAGCAAAGGTTGTAGCAAAGTTGTAGCAAAGTTGTACTTTGCTACAAAGTAGCAACCTTCTGGCTCCCCACAGGCCACTTCCTGTAACTGAATCGCACTGAGCAGCCGGGTAAGCACACACTACAAGAAGGTCTGAATGCATTATTTCGCTGTACTTAAAATCGGTATGGCATGCATGTGAATGCAACAGGACTTGTTAACAGCGAACTATTGAGAACCAGTTTTTAAAAATCCGGATAATTGCTGCACGTGTGAATTCGCGTCTCGGCATAAAGATCTCTGGGCAGTTATTAAGGAAACATCCCAAGGTGTCTATTTTCTACAAGTGTTTTATTGTCCTGGTATTTCTTTTTAACACCCCCTCCTGAGGTTATTATGTAAACCCCTGTTCCCAGTTTTAGTTTCTTCTCTACATTGTCAAAAATCCTTCTGTCTGACAGCCACAAGCTACTAAAGTTAAGACTTCTGGCCCTGTTCCTCATTCAACATTTCACCATTTAGTATGTATTTCCCTCTCAACTCCACTCTTTCAAACAATCTGTTTGACAATCAGTTTCCTGCGTAGAAGGCCAGATCTTTATTTCTGTGTCTTGGACATTTTTGTTATGTTGCATTTGCACCCCTCTATCTACCATTCTTTTCCACCAGGAACAACTTTTCTTTTCTATTTCTTTTCAGGAAATAGCTTTTCTTCCATCTTTAAAATTTTGAGTCTGCACTGTTTGGGTACGTGGATTTCCTTTTCCTTTTTAATAAACAGAAGATATTTTTTCTATAACTGTGGGTCTAGATGGTAACTCTATATTTTGTGTCATCCTTTCTTTTGAGTTTCCTTGTTCGGACCTCCTGACTTCTTTTTGTCTTCAATGTGTTTTCCTAGAGTCAGATTGATATCGGTTTCCAATCTCGGATCCTTCATCCCCACTCTTGTTTGAATGCCACCCAATCTCCCCAGATTAAGTTGGGTACAACCCCCATTTCCATAGTGTATTCCTTTTTTCTTACCTTGATCAGTACCCAAGCTACTGAGTACTCTTTTTTGTCACCATGAATACTTTGTAACTTAACCTTTTCTTCTGGGACTGATCCATTGTGGTTTCACTAATTCCAATCTGACTAAAGCTTGGTTGGATCCAGAATCAAGCATGACAACTGAATGTCCCTTTAACGTAGTCCACCGGTGGTATATCATTTCAACCTCACCTCTTGTGGAGCTGACCAGGTGGCCAGAGCATAAAGGCCCCACCCATGCCATCAATGGACACATGCCATCAATGGACACTCACATTGGATGTGGCCCATCTCTCCACACTGGAAACACTGTATCCTATTTGAATCTTCTCCTATTCAAGATCCAGTTTGGTTTTCTTCTCCTGATGGGATCTCTGTTGCTTCCCCCCGAGCTAGGCCAGGTCTAGTCTCAAAATTGAGGCTGTGCCTCTCCCTTTTCCTGGAGTTTTAATCCCTAAATAATGGTTTTTAAGTTGAGCCATATTGCTCTTTAAACAAGTGCTTACATTAGCAGTCAGGTGGGGGCTCCGCTTCTCTCAGGGAAAACAAACAAAAGAAATTTCCACAGCCCCAATAGCCTCTTCTAAACTCTGAGGTTTTTGGTGCTTGACCAAG
The DNA here is from genome assembly GCA_003113815.1 of Sphenodon punctatus. Classification (NCBI taxonomy): domain Eukaryota; kingdom Metazoa; phylum Chordata; class Lepidosauria; order Sphenodontia; family Sphenodontidae; genus Sphenodon; species Sphenodon punctatus. The sequence continues at coordinate 7,211,097 of QEPC01013002.1, read as the reverse complement.
GTTCTTAGGTAAAACATGTAAAAATTGGTCTAACGTGACTACCTGGAATGAGTATTGGGCCTCTGGCGTTAGCCAACAGGTGGTCAGATTGTACAATTTCTGAGCCAGCACCCACAGTCTCTTTTTCTGGTCAAATGTCATGGTTTGGAATTGGCTCCGGTACTTTTCTTCTGAAACCATGAACCTTTGAAATACAGCCTGTTTTACTTTCTTATAATCTACAGCATCCCTTTCATTCAGTGCTCAATAGGTAGCCCAAGATTCCCCAGTTAAAAATAGGGCAATTCTGATGGTCCAGGGCCTTTCCAGCCACTGTGCTGCCTCAGCAGCCCTTTCAAGTGTCATTAGGTATGCCAGTCAGGCTCATCATCAGCTGCCATTTTGGTCAAGGCTAAAGTCCCAAGGCCTAAGTCCCGTAAAATAACCTCAACTTTAGGCTGAGCCCAAGTCACACTCTGCATTAGTGTGCACCGCAACTGGCTATGATCCACTGGTGAGACCTGCTGTTTGTGTAATAATTTCACCAAAGCAGCCTGTTGCTGAACCAGGGTCATCAGCAGGCCAGTCACTGTTGGGCTGGATTCCATATCCCTTCCACGTTTCTCCTCTATCACGTTATTACGTAGGTCAAGTTCAAGAGCGATCTAGTAACTATGTTCTTACAAGGCACATGGCGCCTGTAGCAGGCCGGTGTCCTGGAAAGGTGAGCTTTCTACTCACTTGTATCCTCTACTGGTCATTGGGGACGTCCCTGTCACTGGTCACAGATGTCACAATAGGGAATTGGCACCCAGCTGACAGACAGTCCCGTGCGCTACTCAGGCCTCCCTCCACCTGAAGGTCCAGTCCTCTCTGTTGTTGTTACCCCCCTTCTGGGGTAGGAGTGTGGGCCAGGCTGTCTCAGAGTAAGGCCTTCTGTGTTCCCATAAAGTGTCAGTCCCCCAGGGTTGCCCAATCCTGGGAATCCACAGCCCGTCACTCTCGTGCAGCCAGGCACAATCCGGTTCTCCTGAGCTGGTGAGGTGTTGCATCCAGGGTCGCCCAGTCCAGGCCCTACAACCCCCAACTTCCCCAGCCAGACAGCTAGGCCCTACTGGAGTCCTCACCCTGCCTCTGGGCCATCTTAGGGATTTGTAGCTCCAGGCCAGGGTCCTGAGTGTCCACAGCCCCCGCAACTCATAGGTGCCTCCTACTCTCTTCCAAGCCAGCCAGAAGCAACCCTCCAGGCAGAGCCCTCCCAGGCTCCTGCCTGTATCATCTCTATCCCCCCTTCCTTGGTTACCTTTCTAGATCCTTCTCTGACTCTCAGAGCTCAGCTTCCTGAGCTCCGGGATGGCTTTTCCACACCCAGCTCAGCTAGCCCTAATCAGCCCTTTCCTTACGCTCCCTACTGGTGTTACTGTGGCTGGTGCTAGTGTTCTTAAAGGGCCAGGCTCATTTCTAGCCTGTCCTACTACAGCGCTCTTACGCAGAGGATTACTGCCTTTATCAAAGGATGGCACCTGAATTCTCCACCACATTGGGTGTAAACAGATGGACAGCAGCTCCGCTTTGGCCTGAATCAGCCCACTTTATCCCCAGGTTGACCTGTCCATTTAAAGAGTGACCGCCAAATGTGCAAAGTGGATCAGGCAGCAGCTGCTCTGGGGCAGCCCCGCAGACAGCACTCCGAAAGATCCTGGAGCACATCTCACCAAGGGAGCTGGCCAAACCTGCAGCAACAGGCAAACATGGAACCTTGTCCATCTAGATGGGCCTCTGAGCCCCAGCCAATCATGGTCCCATCTAGATCATAGATGTCAGTGGGCCAAACGACCAGAGCGGCATCGTCATGGTTACCAGAGCAAGCCGAAGGGCCAGAGCGTGGGGTTGGTTCTCTTGTTTGTGTGTTCTCAAAGTGGGGCTTTCCCGGTGCAGGGGGGAAGATGTGTTTGCTGCCTTTGTACTCAGTTCACCCATGCGCTGGGCTGTCTAGAGGCAGGCAAACCCGTGGGTGCATGCAGCTCCAGTTTGGGTCACCCATGCACCTCGCCAGAACTTCAGCCCACTTCCTGTCTGTCTAAAAACATCCACTGTGGCAGTGTCCAGGGTCACTCCTCCTAAAGGAGTGTCGCCAGTCCTTGGGAAATCTAGCTCTTGGAAAGCTGCCACATCACAAGCCTGTATCAATCCCCTTATTAATGGACTTTGCCAGGCTTTAAAACAGATATAGGACTTTTGTTGTCTGACCTCCACCACCCCTACAGCCAACCCAGTCCTCCAGTAGGGCTTCTCCTGTTTTGCCAGGCCTTCAGCTTGGCTTCCTTGCCTTGGAACTAGGCAGCCTCTTCTCCTTACTGCCCTAGCCAGGCTCCCAATCAGAAAGCCCTCGTTCTCCGCCTCCGATCACAACAGCTTCCAGCAAGTGGCTAACCCCCCTATTCAGAGTTCATCAGTCTCTCATATTTGGCTCAGGCATCCCAGTTGTAGCATCTTAAGAGGCCTACTTAGGGCTTTGCAGTTGGACTCTTACAGGGCCAGCAGTCAATCTGAGCCCAGCTTGCTCTAGGAGCTAATTCTAGTCCAGACTCACCCTTACTCCAGGGTCTGGTTCTGGAAGTACTTATGTATCCTTTTGAAATGTTCATAATTTATTCTGATTGGGATTCTTGGTCACAAAATTTGGAACTGGAAGAGGGTGGGAATCAGAATGCCAAAGGCCCTTTTATAAATCCAACAAATAAATAAATTTCCATGCTCCTGATGATTGCTTACAGAAAGAAAGAGGGCATGCAGTGTCTCTTAGCACCACACTCCTTAAACACTCACTAACCTGACTAACAAAAAGACAAAAGGAAATGGAGAAAGCCACACTGTTTAAGCCAATGATATACTTGTGTTGTCAGAAGGACTGAAAAGGATGTCTTCCAAAATACACTGCCCATTTTTCCTGTGCAATAGTGTTTGTTTTCTGACTTCAGGGAACAATCTGAAAAATTCCCAATCTGAAAAACTCTCAGTTAAAATGGAATGAATGAGATAAGAGAGCTGAGCTATAAGGGACATTAAAAGAGAGGAATATTTGATTAGAATTACATCTGCTAAACAAGGCTAGAGCATCTGAATTTGAATATAAATGTTCAATAGAAATGTGGCTCAAAAGCTTGTATACTCTCACCAATAGCAGTTGGTCCAATAAAAGTTATCATCTGAACTACCTTGTTTCCATCTCTTGCATTTGGGACCAATACGGCAACTCCACTCTTTTCTAGAACATAAATTAAGACAGATGCCAGGAGAACAGACTGTATCTTCAAAATATTTCAATTTCATGACTGTTTCTTCAGAAACAGATACCAACCATTTCTTATCTGTCCCCCCTGCACTGAGCCTTTGGGGGGGGGGGGGGGGGGGAAGGACCAGATACAAAATTAACCGGCTTTCTACTCTTGCTTTAGGGTTGGATGCCCCCACTAGTTTTCATACATTGAGGGTTACCAGGCATAGTTGGTAGCTGTACACCTTTCAAGCATGTCTTTAAATAAATTTATATTTCTTCTATTGGCATAACCTAAGACTCCTGTCTCGTTCCTGTTCCTGCGTGACAGGGAAAGCTGAGCCCTGGACAGGGGGAATCCCCAGCAACAGGGATGATCCCCTGGCTTCCACCTGAATGCTAGATCGATATACCCGTGCATGGTCTCTCTGCTCCCTTGCTTCTGGTATTGCACCTCTCTACTAGTTTGTGTTGACTAGGAGAAAATCCGTCAATGAGAAAAAATGAGGGAGAAGGGGAAATCAATGCAACTCCCTCCAAAAAAAACAAACAAACCAAAATTAGATCTGAAAATCAAGAAGAACCAAAACCAAAAATGAAATTCCACCCCGAGTGCCATCTCTAGTGTCTACACTAGAGTCCTTGCAGAAGTTTCTCTTCAGCATATCAATATTGCTTGTTGAATTTCTTGGTAAGATTCCCTCACCAATGTTCTCCTACCAGCATGGTTTCACTAGTGACAACAACTGTGAGAGCATAATGCTGACCACTGCTCATTGGCATGTCTACAACCATGTCATCTAACCCCACGTCTAGCAAGTTTGTGCTATCAGAGCTGAACTGAATAGCAAAAAAATTATCCATGGTTAAAATTCAGTATTCCAGCTAGTTTAGCAGTTATCCAGTAATGAACCAATTACCACAATGGTTAACCATGGAACCAGATTACCAGAGGATACTGTGAAAGTTAACTGGTTTATCATATTACCATAACCAGATTAGCAGATAACTGAATGTTAGTTACTGCTCTAAAACCAGGGCCAGAGCGGGGGGGCAGGGAGAGAGCAATAAATAGGAAAGGAATGTGAATAGTAATGCAGTATACGGTACAATACAGCATCTTGGTAAAATGGTAATTGGGTTAACCGGATAATCTGCCGAACACTGATACTGCAGTTCCATCCAGATACCAAATAGCAACCATTATTTGTTTCAGCTGTATTGGTAAAAATGCCAATTTAAGCTGCTTGTGCACAAGATGGGCGTGGGGGAACTGCCGTGACCCAAAGTCACGGCAGGGCGATCACGTGGAAACTCCACTTGTATGCATGTGGATACAGAGGCCCTTCAGTTTTTTTTTAGCATCATCAGCCTGTTTCTTACGTGATTTCATTCATGGGAGACAGGACTGGATTTTGAGCCCTGTCTCCAGAGAATAAAATCACAGCAGAAAGAGGCTGGTGACGTTAAAAACCCCATAGACACAAGCGGAACTTCACGAGTCACAGAATCACTGCCGTGATTTTGGCTCATGGCGTTCATTGCCCCCTCCTGTCTCATGTGCAAGCCCCCATAGTTTCATACTACAGCAGTAGAAGTATTTCAGAAAATCATTTTCCCCTGGAGATTTGCCTGAGCATTTTCTGGAGGCAATGTAAGACCCATTTATTTGGGAAGGCCTTTAGCAGGCAGCGATAGGGTTTGAGGAGTTATTCTAATGGGAATTTTACGTTGTTTATATTTTTATGGGTTTTATTTTTGTGTATTTTATACATGCCTATACTGGCTCACTCACCATTTTTGTAAACCCTTCCTTCTCTGACTTTTCAATTTTCTGGTTGGGCATTATAATAATTTTCTCAAGCAGATCCAATGAGGAAATAAGACTACACAATTGAATTCACGCTAATAACAAGTATCACTTGTTAGACCTTCCAAAGAAGGGTTAACAGGTGAAGCGATTCAAAGATCCCTTCCCACAGACTCCTGCCTTTTGTTCTAGATGAAACAACCCTCCTCAAAACTATCACATGGTGTGCAATTCTCATTGCATTGAAATGAATAGGCTCAGGATTATACCCATGACACTTATTATATTTTCCTGCTTGTTGTTCCTTCCTAAGAGTTACTACTTATTCTTTGGGAATTGGGTCACAAGCCAGGACTAGAGCATGTCACTGCTCCTGTCATGCTCACAAGTCTCAACAAACATTGGCTTCTTCCTTTCTAGTAGTCACCCTTTCTAGCCTATTTTGCCCAGTGGGCTGCATTACTTCTTCCAAGTGCATGATCTCTCCAATAAACTAATCATGATCTTGGCCCCATTTAAAAACAAAAACATAACAGAAAGATGTGGGGACATGACTGTACCACACACACAAGGGTGTTGCTACAAACAGAGCTGAAACAAGTTCTATCTGGCATCCTGCCAATATTGTGCTATCCATGGTATCCAGTCAGATGCCAGTATCTCGTATAGTATCGGCTGGCTATCTAGTTAACCAGATTACTGTTTGCTGCAGACTATGGAATAAATTACTATTTACCAACTACTGTTTACCACGTTGCCATTTAATTACTCTTTAACTCTTTTCCCACTCCCTCTTTCTAGTCTGACTGGTTTGGTTATGCAGTAAACAGTAATGTGGTAATAGTATCCAATATTCCAGTTTGACAGTTGACCTCCACAAAGTCCAGACAGTTACCAAATAACCCTCGAGCTATCTGGAATACTGGCTATTAACTGCAAATCTTTTTCTTCTTCTTCCTTCCCCCCCCCTTTCAGCTCTAGCTACCATAGGGACAGATGGTGCAGCTGCAGTGGGGGCCCACAAACCTGGGCCCCCCACTCTTCTTGGTGCAGCTAAATTCCTTGCCACTGGGAGAGAGCATGTTCCATCTTCTGCACCAGGGATCCATTCCCAGAGAAAAACAGATATTTTGTCTTTTTTCAGAGAATTTCACAGAAAATGACAAAAACTTACAGGTTTGGGACACGGTGAACATGGGGCAGCAAGGATGCGGAATGGAGCTGAGGGGAAGCAATCTGAATGCATGTGCTGTGGAGTGGCAGGGGCTCTGCATTTGGAAGGGTGCCACAGACCTCGGATTTTTTATTTTTATTTTGACTGTTGGTGGGATAGCTAGCAGCAAAATTGCATAAATATGAAAATATTACAATAAAATGTGGTTTTCTAACTCTTACCTAACTCATTTCTAACTCATATTGTGGTAAGGGAAAGTCAATTAGCACTTACATTTAATCACAGGGGAAAAAAGATTTGGGGGGGGATGGGGGGGTTAATCAGAGAATTTGTGTTTTTAACATAGAATTTCTCATTTTTTGTCCCAGAAAACTAGAAACCCCGGTTATCAGGTAGCATTAATGTAGCACTTTAAGTCCTCCAGACTTACTCGTTCACCCTCACAACCACCCTGGGAGGGTTCCCATTTTACAGAAGGAGAACTAAGAGGGTGAGGGGAATAGTGACTTGACCAAAGCCACCCAGTGAGTTTTGAAACCTTGGTGTAAGGACCCTGCTGTCCAAGTCCAACCCCTCCATCTGCCAGACTGCAGCTCTGCCAACCACCAGGGGAGTGAGGTTGGATGGGTTTTTTAATTGGCCCAGCCTCTGCTGGGGAAGAGTGTGCCAGCTTTCCCGCCATACTGCTGCCTCTTCCTCCGAGCTTAACTCGAGCCCTGGTGCGAGGCTCCTGGAGCTGCGCAGCGTGTTTGCCAGCTCACTCCCTGCCCGCGCCAGGGCTGCACTCCTCCCCGTCAGGCTCAGGCCTTCGGCCTTGCACTGAGCCCTGACTCGGACGCAGAGACTCCCGAATGCGGCTTGACTCTTGAGCAGGCCCCGGAGCCCAGTCTCATTCCGCTAGAGCACAGATCGGTTCTAGCCTCCTCCAAGCAGCTCCCCGGCTAGGTACCTGCCTGGGAGCGCCCGCCGCCGCCGAGCTTGCAGCCTCGCCCCCGGCAGAGTCCCCGCACTGGAAACGAGGCGAGGAGGGAGCGGATGGGACACGTGTCCCCCGCTTTCTAGGCCTTCGCAGAGGCCCTTCAGCCCCCACTCTGCTTTGTCTTAGCTAGAGAGGATCGCCGAGATCAGCCCCAAAGTCCTTGATCCGTGACAAGTGCGGCTGTTAATGCTGGGAGGGGGCGATATTGTTCAGGTGCCAACACTCCAAAGCAGAAATTCCCCACCAACCCCCCACATGAAAAAGGGGACACCCCCCAAAAAAAAAACCTTTGCAGACAATTAATATATTCGCGTTTCCTCCCACTTTCCCAATGGGCTACCAGCTGCAGGACTCCTGAATAGCGAGCTTAATTGTGCTTTGTCATGCAGAGTGCCTCGCTCCTCTATAGAAGGTTACAAAGGGCCATTGGAAGATTTGGAGTATTTAGTTCTTTGCTAATACTGCCTCATTTGCATAGATCACCTCTTCGCCTGCCAGACCCAGGTAGCAGCCTCAGTCAAAGACACCCCCAACCTCTTCGCTTAACATAATTCAGCCTAGCCTACTTCCTTAGAATAACAGTAACACCAATAATAATAACTAATGGCACACCGCTTGCAACTCACTTTGTAGAGTGACTCTATTTCAAAACTGGACAGTTGGGTTGGTTCCGGCACATTTCTCTTAAACGGATGTGGATCTCCCAGCTATTCTTCTATCCTAGTTTCAATCCCACCGATCTAACTATTTAATAACACGGAATCTAATTAAGCAATCTGCCTGTTTGATAGCAAATGAAACTGACGAGGCGCTTGGTTCATTACCAGACCTTTGAATGCCAAAGAAAGCAACCATTACAGGCTAATCATACATTCTCTATATGATATAAATAGCATATAGTGTGCGGTGCAGATATTCACTGCCAATTACAGCTAATTATTATTTGGATCCCAAGCTACTCCTTCTCCCAGTTGATTGGCACTGCTGCCTTCAGAATATCTTTTTCTCCCTCCTCCCCCACCCTTGTTACTTGTTTTGACAGTTTAAATCCAGATCTAGGAGACATAGGAAGCTAATAAAATTCTCATTTCTTTGTTAATCTGATTTCATTGCGGTATAGGTTTTTACCCTCACACCTGCGTGGCAGGGTGTAATTCCATTAATAATAATAAAAAAATCAACATATTCATTGCATGCCTTTTCCCTGATGATATATTGTGAGCGGTGTGAGTTGAAAAAGAGCCATTTATTCCCACCGTGAATAAGCCTGCATGGGACTGAGGCTTCACCTGCCTCCTCAGTCAATTAGGAATGTATCGAAAGTTCTACCAGAAAACGAGTTAAATTAACCGTTAGCTAATTTCCTTGTGTCCCTCCTACATAATCCCCCCTTTTCAGTTTGCCCCAGAAATTACCACATGTTGCAAGGTTCAAATAGTGCCTAATGAAACAGTGACAAAATGGTTCTCTCAAACCCACGCTGGAGCCCTTTAGCTGCGCCTTCAAAGCCTGGGGGACTGCAGCCGTCGGGGGTCCCCATCTTAAAAAATACTTGTCTATGGCAGCAAAATCTAACCTGTCAACTGCTTTGCCTAGCCAGTGTAGCAGCCCCCCTCCTCCGCCCCCGCGTTTCAAACGCGCGGCAACATCTCCAGACTTTAGCCCAGCAAATGTGCCTGCTCTGCAGTCAGAATTACAGAGAAGCAAAGCCATGGGGGAAATCTAGAGAGCTAGCAATAAGCCACATCGGAAACTGACAAACTCGGGGAAGGAACTCAGTAGAAACTAGCCTTGGGGTTTCTAGACAGCCCCAACTTTTTCAACGGGACTTTTCTGCTATTTGATCTAAATTCGATTGCTCAAGAATTCTCTCTCTCTCTGAGCCTTTGGGGGGTTTTAAGAGTCCCTGTTGGGTTAAGCAGGAACATGCTCCAGTTGACAGGCATTCTTCCCCCAATAAAGTCAAATTGCCACTGACTTCAGCGGGCGGAGGATCGCAACCACCAGAGTTTGGTTCTCAATAGGATCCCTGGGCATACCTTTGGGCTAAAGTTTGTGGCGATGCTAATTTACATAAACTTTGCCTCCATCCATGTCCCTGGAATTGCGGGAGAAAGAAAATTTGTGGAGATTGCGCGGGGCACCCCACTCTGTACTGTTTTCCCAGTCTCACTTGCTACAATCCTCCAGCAGCTTGTTTGGGCAGGGGAAAGCAAGGAGCCCGAGATCTTTCTCGCCTGCGTGGGTTGGGAAAAACTGCTCCCCCCCCCCCCCCAACCAACATTTTCAGGCTCCTTGTCCCCGCCCACTTCAGTGGCCCCGCTGAAATGTCACCCCCCTCCGCCGTCCGTCCCGCATTTGGTCGCGCTCTCCGAACTAGGGAGTGGACTGGAGTGAGACCGTGAAGCTAACACAAAGTCATCAAAGCGCTCTGGTTCTTGTCTTAAAGTGACAGGCCGCTTTATGGGCCTGTTTGAAATACGCCTCCTGCTTTTCAATGTCTCTCGATCCATCATTGTCTGAGTTTCAGAAAAGGGAACAATGTAAAGCCAAGCCTGGCCAGCTCCCCACGCTCGGGCCTGGGCAGTGCCAGCCTCAGCTTTGGAACAGATTGAAATTGTCACCGCTTCATTCATCCCGAAACCAGGCCCTCTCCCAACACCCGGCAGACATTTCCGATCCATTCGGTCGGGGACACTTGCAGCAGCTTCAGTCCCTCCCCTGCATCTGCTGGGACGTGCGGGAACTAAGCGTGTGGGAGGTGGGGTGGGGAGGAGGATGAGAGAGCAAGCTCCTGGTATCAAAGCCTGCTGCTGCGAGGATGTGCGTGACAGGGCAGCACACACTGCCCTAGAGGGCAGGCATGGCTCCCATGTTGTGGATGTTTTCACACGTGGCAACGGCAACGGCAAGGGTAGGGAGGGGTAAAGCTCACAGGAGAAATGGGATTCATTCTGTGAACTAGCCCACCACGTGGTGGAAGATCTGCAAGGTTTTGTAGAAGAGATTCTCTGGGAATATTTTCCAGGGAGGGATCATCCCTGATTTACCAAGTGGTCGAACTGTTCACATGGCACAATTAAACAGGTGTGTGGGCATTCGCCATGGGGTTTCTGCTGTGGCTTCTTTAGCACTCAAAATCATGACGTCTGAAAGGACCAGACTCAGGCCAACGGGTTAAAATGTCTCAGAGTCATTACAGTATCAAGAGCTCAAGTGCAGTCCCCTCTCAACGAAAACGCCCATTTATAAACGAGAGCAGTGGGTCCGTGACCGCTGCGTGGGATGGGTGCAGGGCATCCACCCAGGGGAAGTGCGTGGGGAGGGCTTCACATGAGCAGCTCCCTGCATGGCTGCCCCATCCAGGAAGGCGGCCAGTTTATCCCACAGGGGGCACTCCTGCGTGGCCATGAGTAGTCCGTGGATGGATCACAGCAGCGCGGCCACCTCCTCACTCACCGATTCAAATGAAGGAACTGTTTGCCACGGGGCATGCGTGGAGGCATCTCATTTAAAAACACCCTTTGTCAAGAGCATCCTTAGAGTAGCATGAAACAGAGGGACAATGGAGTCCAATGTGGGGAGGGGATGAAAGTAAGACCTGGCGAGTAGGAACTTCTCTGTTCTTTCCTTATTCTAGAAAGAAGCTCTAGCCACACAAGAGTTGCAGAAGGCTCTCACATGGCAGGAAAAAATAGTGAGCAATAAAGGACAGATGAAATTCAATGTTGATAGGTCTAGGAAATAAAATGGAGATTATCCTAATGTCACTATAATATATCCCTACAGTGTGTCCACTGTTGAATATTGTGTGCAGCAGCTCTGGTTTAGCTCAAACAGGATATTGGAAAAGATGCAGACCAGGACAAATTGCCTCTGGCTCAATACGTGAGAGATATTCAGCTTATAGAAGAGAAGACTATGATAGAAGATAAGAAAATCATGAGTGGGGTGGAGCAGGCAAACAGGGAATTGATATTTAACAAAAAGTACTTTTCCACTCAGTGTACAATTAACTTGTGGAACTTGATGCTAGAGGATGTTGTAAAGGCCAAGAATATAACTGGATTTTTAAAAAATAAATAATAATAATTAAGTATCGGATACATTCTTAGAGGATAAGTCCATAAGTGGCTATTAGTCAAGTTGGTCAGGGTGAGACTTCTGACTGTCAAGGTCTGGGAGTGAAGAGCAAGAAGCTTCATTGTGCTTCTCTGAAGCAACTGAAGAGAGAGGCTGCTGGGTTAGTTGGACCATTGGTCTGACCCAGTATGGAGCTTTATATGTTCTTACGAGCTGGGAGTGGTGGTGTCTGATTTAGAGGGGCCGGGGAGCAGACACAATGATACCTCAGTCCTGAATATCCAACTCCACCCCACAAAAGCCCTTCATTTTGGACCCAGCATTGTCTCTGTCCCACACAGAGCAATCTCTAAAGCATTACTGCAAGTTCTGTACATCACAGATCCTGACTCGTGAAACTGACAAAAGAAGAAATGCCCTGTTTACAAAAAGGCATAGATTTAGCAGCATTTAAAGCAGGGATGGAGAACCTGCAGACGGTGGGACAAATACAGCCTCACTCCCTTTTAAATCTACCCCACTATGGCTCCCCCCCTCCCCCCATGGCTGCTATGGATGCAACCCACTATCAGGGGTGGGCTGGTCCAGGATGTTGGAATGGTGAGTGGGAAGGTCTCTATTGTGGCCTTCCTCCAGCGTTCAGGCTCTGCCCAGCCCCACCCTCTTCCCCAGCTGGGGTTGGAGCTTCTTTGACGGGCAGTCAGAGAGGGCACAGTTGCTTCTGAGTAGCTGATTGGTGAGGAGCAGTACCACCATTTGCCAAATTGCCAGTGAGGTCCCTGACTGGAATGGTTCCATGCTCTGAGTTGTTTCACTTTTTGTATTTGCATTGCAATTTTATGCCCTATCTGGCAAAATGTGTGCCTCTGCCATCTCTTTCAGTTAGCCCACACAGAGGATAACAGCCTACTGCTGTCGCCATGTTTACTAAGTTAACATCAGCGGGTGTTGATGATTTGTTGTTTGCCTGCTGCAGGTTAATTTGCCATTAGCCAGTTGCAGTCTTTAGTTTGGTCCATGCAGCCCACACTCACAGTCCCCACTCACATGTTAAACAGGCAGTCCCTGGCATGGCTTTCATGTGCTTACAGGCAGCCCCCACTGGCAGCACCACTGAGAGCGAAAGCAGAGAAAGGGGCAGGAAGCATTCACTCCTCAAACACTCTAGGATTTTCACCCACAACTCTGTGGTGCGTAGGCACAGAGGCACAGCACTCGGCCTAATTGATGGCATCTGGACATGTGGGTACATATTAGCCCACGTTCACCCACACAGCAGGTTCCACATTCTCCGAGACCCTGCCATGAGTGGGGTCCGGTGTGTGGTGGCCCCATGTCTGGTGGGGGTAAACACCTAACAAACAAGCAGGTGGAGACCCACGTAGTGTGGGCTAATGTGGGCTATTATCTTGTTTGTTAACACCCAGCAATAGAGAGCTGTGATGAGGGGTCCCACTAACCCTCACTCCTGTGTGCTGCTGCAGCTAAATTTAAACCGGTCATTTGGGTGCCTATGGATCATTCACTTATTTGCTTAAACAGAATTTGATAACTGATTTGTAGGTAGTTGCTGTTATGTTTTAAATGTGCCTAGTGGTTTAGTGACCCATCACTATATGGCAACACTCAGGTCTGTTTAGTTGCACACCAGCCTCAGCTGTTGTACAGACAGTACGCTAGAATTACCTCAGGTAAAAAAAAAGCAGGAAAACTCTAGGGGTATATATCCACAGGCTGAGGTAGGGAACGCTTAGATATGGGGAGACACAGGCCCTTTTCACACAGACACTCGAACACTGATAAAATGGGTGTTGCATTTTATTATATAGGTTGCAGGGCTGCCGGTGTGCTCTATGGGTGCCCTGCAACCTGTATAATAAACTGTAACACCCATTTTATCAGTGTTCGAGTGTCTGTGTGAAAAGGGCCACAGACAGACACACACGGAGACACACAGAAGGTGTCGTACTGGGCTCGCACTCTGCTGAACCAGGGTAGATCCAGTTAGGGGGTCTCACTGACGCTCTGGCCACTTGCACACAAAAGAGGACAGAAGGAACTGCTGTGAGCGAAAATCATGTCGGGGGATCACATGAAGTTCTGCACGTGTGCGTGCCACTGCTTGGTGTTTTTTTTTTAATGTGATTAGCCCATTTCCTCCATGATTTCAGTGACGGGAGACAGGGCTGAAAATCCAGCCCTGTCTCCCATCAATGAAATGATAGCAGAAATGGGCTAAATGTTGCTGCACATGAGATTAACTTCACGTGATCCCCCATTATGTGATTTTGGCTCACAGCGGCTTCTCCCCACCCATCCTTCTTTCTCATGTGCAAGTGGACTCTCTCACACACACACTTAAAGAGAGATGGGGCTACTTGTTCCAAACCAAGTAAAGACTAGTCACTCACTGGTATTTTGCCTTGAACCAGGGAAGGTCCAGACAGCCACTTACACAAGTTTCCATCCACACACATTCACAACACACACACACACACACATTCATCCCTGCTCACAAACACTCATACATCTACTTTTGATGCTCACCTGAACTAAGGACAGTCAGGGAGAATTTTTGTTATTACCAACTCACTTCCATACATTGGTTGTGCTAGCCAAAAGACAGGAGAGCCAATTTCTTGTTTATGTAATTATTGTGTTGTTATAATTTTGTTCACTTAATATAGTCTTGTCATTCTCAGTTAATTTTTTGTGGAGAGTGTTTCATTTTGGGGGTCAGTCTTGCCAAGGTGGGGAGTAGAGACAAATCAGGGCTTCACCTCAAACCTGGATAGGGTTTTGAGACTTCACCTTGCCACTCCAACAAATTTGGGTTGGGAGCTAATAAGTGTGCAACATGAGATAAAATCGTAAGAATTGCCATACTGGATCAGACCAATGGCCCTTCTAGCCCAGCATCCTGTCTCTGACAGTGGCCAACTCCAATAACTCAAGAGAAGTACATGTACAAGTCATGAAGGTGTGACCAATCTCCTGCTGACCTCTCCCAACTACCAGGAGCCCCAACTAGTAGATGTTTATGGCTCTATCCTCTAAATTTATTCAATTTCTGTTTGAAGTCAGTTATGCTGCCGGCTTTCACAGCCTCCTCTGGCAATGAGTTCCACAACTGTATTGTCTGCTATGTGAAAAAGTACTTCCTTTTGTTCATTTTAAATCTGTTGCCATTTATTTCCAGAGAATGTTCCCTTGTTTTCTTATTGTGGGAAAGGGCAAACAATTATTCCCTATTTATTTTCTTTGTGCCACTCAGGATTTTATAAACTTCTATCATATCCCCCTTAATTGCCTCTTCTCCAAGCTAAACAGTCGAGTCTCAAGCTAACCTGTTGAGCCTCTCCAGGGCCAGCCTTACCACAGGGCAACCTGGGGCAGCTGCTCCAGGCCTCACTCTTTCTGAGGTCCCTGCAGTGGCCTCTATTTTCACCAGGACAGGTTGTGGGGGCACCACTCCCTCTCAGTGGGGCCCCAAACATGACCACCTTCAGGTCACCACAGAGGCTGCCCCCAAGGGGGAGGGGCCACTAGGGGCTCCACATGTTATCTTCACCCTGGGCCCCGCAAATACTAAGGCTGGCCCTGAGCCTCTCCTCCTATGGAATTCAACCCACCTCTTTTATCATCCTTGCCCTTCTCTGAACCTTTCCCAGTTCTATTATATCTTTCTTGAGATGGGGTGATTAGAACTGCACACAATATTCAAGGTGGGGTCATACCAAAGATTTATACAGTGGCATTATAATACTTTCCCTTTTATTCTCTATTCCTTTTGCAATAATGCCTAGCATTCAGCTTGCCTTTTTGACTGCTGCCGCACACTGAGCTGATCTCTTCAAGGAACTATCCACAACGATCCTTCTCCTGAGTGGTTACACCCAGATTAGAACCTAGCATCATGTATGTAGTGTGAGGATTATTTTTTCCTGTGCACTTATCAATATTGAATTTCGTTTTCCATTTTAATGCCCATTCACCTAGTTGTGCAAGATCCCTCTGTAGTTCCTCACAGTCTGCCTGGGTCTTAACTATCTTGAATAATTTGGTGTCATCTGTAAATTTGGCCACCTCACTCTTTACCCCTTTTCCCAGATCATTAATGAATATGTTAAACAGTACTGCTCCCAGCACTGACCCTTGAAGCACCCCACATTCAGCCTCTCTCCAACTTGAAGAATGACCATTTATTCCAACCCTTTGTTTCCTATCTTTTGCTACCAATCCATGACAGGACTTTTCCTTTTATCCCATGAGTACTTAGTTTGCTCAAGAGTCTCTGGTGAGGGAACTTGTCAACTGCTTTTTGAAAATCCAAATATACTGTATCAACTGGATCACCCCTATCCACATGCTTGTAGACATTCTCAAAAAAATTGAATAGATTAGAGAGGCATGACTTCCCTTTCCTAAAGGCAGTCTGGTTTTTATCCATCAAATCATGTTTGTCAATATACCTAGTAATTCTGTTTTTAACAATGGCCTCCACCAGTTTGCCCAGTACTGATGTCAGGCTTACCTGTCTGTAGTTTCTAGGGCCACCTCTGGAGCCCTTCTTAAAAATTGGTGTTACATTTGCTAACCTCCAATCTTCTGGCACAGAGGAGGATTTTAGTTATGTTACATATTACTGATAGCAGTTCAGCAATTTGAAATTTGAGTTCTTTCAGTACCCTTGGATGAATACCATCTGACCCAGGTGACTTACTACTGTTTAAATTGTCGATTTGCAATAAGACCTCTTCTGGCATGACATTAATTTCAGAAGATTCCTCTGATTGATCACCAACAAAAAATAGTTCTGGTGCTGGTTTCTCCCCAACATCCTCCATAGTAAAAATTGACTCAAAGAACTGATTTAGTTTCTCAGCAATGGCCTGGTTGTCTCTGAGCACCCCCTTTGTTCCCCGATCATCTAGTGAACCAACTGCCTCTCTAGCAGGTTTCCTGGCTCTGATGTACTGGGGGAGGGAGGGAAGGGGGGTTGTATTGGATTTTGCATCTATAGCAAGTTGTTCCTCAAATTCCCTCTTGGTCTGTCTTATCATGGTTTTACACTTTCTCTGTCAATGTCTATGCTCATTCCTATTTAACTCATTTGGAATACTTTTCCATGTTTGGAAAGACAACCTTTTTTGGTGCTGATAGCCTCCTTAACATTTTAATTTAGCTATGTAAACATTTGTTTGGTTTTCTTCATACCTTTTTTTGATTTGCAGTATACATTTAATCTGGGTGCCTAAAATAGTAGCTTTAAATAGTCTCTATGCCTCTTGCAGGCCTTTGACCCTGATGCCTTCCCCTTAACTAACTTCCTCATCTTTGCATAGTTCCCCTTCTTGAAGTTAAACACCTTTGTGGCAGTCACTAAGTAATCTCTCTTCTAATAGCATATTGAATCTAATTATATTGTGATCACTATTAGCAAGTGAATCTGCCACCATTACTACTTCCACTAGAGCCTCTGCTCCAGTTAGGTCAAGATCTAAATTAGCTTTTCCTCTTGTGGGATCCAAGAGGCTGCTCCAAGAAGCAGTCATTTATGGTGCTGCTAGGAATAGGGCCAGCCTTAGGGATTGAGGGGCCCAGGGTGGGGGAGAAATGTGGGGGCCCCTTCTGCTGCCGCCGGCAAAGCCGCCACTGACTAGTGGGCCTAGGGGTGCTCCCCAGCTCAGGGGGTGCTCCCCGACTCGGTCTAGGGGCGCTATCAGGGCCTGGAATCAGGGATGGGCAGAGGGGGCACTCCCCTCCGCCCATCCCCTATCCTAGCTATTTTGGGGGGCACTTTCCACCACCCCCACCCCACTGACCACGACTCTGCCGCTGCTGGACTGGACCCCGCAACGGGCCCACTCACCGGCTCCCAGGTCGTGCTGCACACTGCTGCAGCATATTAAATTTGCAACCATATCCACCACCACTGGAAGTTGCTACGGGCCAGGGAGTGAGGGAGAGGCGGGGCCTCTGCCACTCCCTGCCAGACAGACAGTGGCCGGGAGCTGGGGACCGTGAGCGTGGGGGGGCCCCAGAAGCAGGACCCGGGGCAACTGCCCCGAACTGCCCTGCGGTAAGGTCGACCCTGGCTAGGAACTTGGTTTCTGCAACACATCCCGAGGAGGCATTTTCCCAGTCAATTTGGGGGTAGTTAAAATTCAACTATAAGGGTGGAATCACAATCGAAAATACAACACAAGAAGTACTAAAAACAATTTTCTGTATTATAATATTCATATAAAAAACTAATATAATCATTGTCATAGATCATATATCCAAACAATAATGCCAACAATACAAGGTATATTTATCCAAAAAATCAGAGTATGCTCATGAGATTAATCAATGGATTCATATCATACAGGCATTCAATGTGAGAGCTGAAACTGACTGAATAACATTATCTAGTATCCCTCCAAACTCATCCCAAGGAGAGTGATGGATTTTATAGAAGCCCTTCTGTTTCAAAAAAATAAATTAGAGGATACATAAAACTTCAGTGTTGGACACAGTCATGTTCCTGACCAGGTATCCTAGTCTTCATCAGCAAAACAAATCATAGCGTAATAGATTATCAAAGGAGCTTCACCATGCGGTAAGCCTGTGAAATACAGATGAATCTGTGAAGTACAAAAACACATGTCGTTACAACAACAGATACAAGACACCAAAGTGGTGTATGTATAGTTCACAACCATTTACCTGCCACAGTTCTTATATTAATGTATTAATTTTATTTCAATCCCCAAATATCTACCAGGGAAAAAATCTATTCATGACTCTACTCCATGAATCTGAATTCTTATATAAACCATCTGCTTTCCTAAATCACAGACTCACCAAATGTCTCAAGCTCCCAAGGGCTCTGTAGTAACAAGCCAACAGATATATGAACAAACAAAAAGTTCCAACCACATTGAGATTCAGTCCCTCCATCCAATTTATATACCATGAGTCCAAACCCAGATGTAACTAACATCTAATTACAAATCAATTTAAAAGGTGCTTCAATACAGAGGCAGGACAGCTGTCCATGTGAAGATACCTTTTGTCCCATTGACTGTCCTCATTCCACCATGTTTTTGAGATGCCTAGTATTATATCAATGTTCTCACTTTAAAGTTAAGTACTCCAATTCTCCCGTTTTACTTTTGAGGCTTCTGGCATTGGTATACAAGCATCTAAGCATTTTAATACCCCTGGTGCTTGTGATTGCATATTTTGTTTATTTTGGAAGTATTCACGTTTGTCTGTTCCATACCATTGCCCACCTGATCTTTCTATTGGAAGTCAATATGCTTTCACACGATGGAATTTCTTGCCTTGTTAAATTTTATTTTATTTTATTTTATTTTATTTTATTTTATTTTATCATCATCATCACCATCATCATTCTTTCTTCTTCTTCTTCTCCTCCTCCTCCTCCTCCTCCTCCTCTAGGAACTTAATTACAAAAAAAGAGTAAAATATATTTTCAAAGATCCTCAAAGTGCTCTGCTAGTGCAAGCCTGATAGGGGACAACATAAATATCACATTTTTTAAAAAAATACAGATCAATATAGCTTGTATACACTTGTGGTGAAAACACTGGACTGTGGTTCAGGAGATCTGGGTACCAGTTTCTGGTTTTACCATAGGCTTTCTATGTAACTTCCCAGAAAAAGCATCTTTTCATCATAGCTCTTTGTCTGCAAATGAGGATCGTGATTTATTATTTATTTATTATTTATCCCACCCACTATACAAGTTACAGGGCACACATAGGGCAGCCCTGCAACATGTATAGTGAGTCGGTGACGGGTGGGTGGAGAGTGTCTTGTCAAAAAATGCCCTTTGTTTCCACTTTTAAAGGAGTTTGAAAAGTAGAAAGAAAGAAAGAAAGAAAGAAAGAAAGAAAGAAAGAGTCACATATTTCTCTGGAGATGATGAGTATTTTCATATGTGATGCTACCACCAGTGATCACACTAACTCTGGCGTGGCAACCAAGTGGTGGTGTCACATCTGTTTCTGCCCACCAAATGTTCACCATGTTCATAGGCAGGAGGAGAGTACGCCACGAACTGTGGCAGGGCTAACTCTGGGATGTGCCCTGGGTAGGGATGGGTGAATGCGGTTCGGAAGTTTGGAGTTCGGACCGAACTCAGCCTGTTCGGATGACCGAACCCGAACATGAATCCAAACACGAACTGACCAAATCGAACTAGATTCTTAATGTCGAAATGATTGAACAGTTCGGTCAGTTCAGATCGCGTTCGGGTAAGTTTGGGTGGCAAAAATGTGTCACTGGAAGGCAAAATGTGACAGGGAGGGGGAGTCATCTGAGGAGCAGACTTCCAGGCACCAGGGGAGCTAATGGGGCTTGTGTTGAGGCAGGCGCAGCAAGAAACAAAACTGATTGCCTCCTCCCTTCCCAACACCTTCTGAGCTAGTCACTGTTCCTGAACAGCAGGTGTTTCAGAAGGCTCCCTCTCTCCCAGCAGTTTTTGTTCTTTCCTATTCCTAATCCATTGTCATCCTCCTCCTATTTCACCCAACCAACTCATTTACCTCCATATTATCATTTATTTAGATTAGATTAGATAGATTTAGGTGTTATTTTTTGTTTTTACCCCTCCCTGTGTTCCCTGTGTACAATCTTCCTTCCTCCCTCCCCCCTCGATTGAATCCTTTCCTCCCTCTTATTCCATCCCTGATTCCCTTCCCCTGTTTTAAGTTTTGAATTTATTTAGAGTAGAATTATTATTAGATTGATTTTCATTTCAGTTTTGTACCCCTCCCTGTGTAATATTGTATATAGAGATAGATAGTTATTAGATAGATAGTTACTAGATAGATATACATAGTAGTTAGCTTAGTTATAGAGATAGATAGAGATACAGTCTGTTTGTAGGACACGGCCTTTGTAGTTAATTATTAGGATATTCCATTTAGTTCAATAGGTTTTAGGATAGTTAATAGTTAGATTGTGTGTGTGTGTGTGTGTGTGTATGTGT
>QEPC01013002.1:7162806-7190670 GCA_003113815.1 Sphenodon punctatus | reverse complement strand
TGGCCAATATCTAGAAGCTGCCACTCTAGCCCCAGGACCCACCATCATGGGTCTGGGGCCATCATTCCTTGCACAGAGGCAATGTCATTCCATCGCATCAAGAAACAGCCACTCCAGCCCCGGGACCCGCCATCAGGGTTCTGGGGCCAAGTTACAGGCAGGGAGGGCTGTGGCTGGCCAATATCTAGAAGCTGCCAGTCTAGCCCCAGGACCCACCATCATGGGTCTGGGGCCATCATTCCTCGTACAGAGATGCTGTTGTTCCACCATATCAAGAAAGAGCCACTCCAGACCCAGGACCCGTCATCAGGGTTCTGGGGCCAAGTTACAGGCAGGGCGGGCTGTGGCCAATATGTATCTAGAAGCTGCCACTCTAGCCCCAGGACCCACTGTTATGGGTCTGGGGCCATAATTCCTCACACAGAGAGCCTTTTCCCAAACGTCCAAACCAAACCAAACCCGACCGAACGGCCAAACCCGAACGGGCGAACTGAAACAGACCGAACCAAATGGCCGAACCCGAACCATGATCTGTTAGCCCATCCCTAGCCCTGGGCTCCTGGCCAGCTCACATCCCAGTTATCCCTGCCACAGTGCAGGAGGGCAACTCTGGACTGTGGTAGAGCAGACCATATGTCTGATGGTCCACTCTACCTAACTCCAGCTGGTGGCCAGAGTTTATCCAGGTGGGCACGGTGGTCTGATAGGCCGCTGCACCTGCCTGTCAGGAAGGGGGCTGCGCCATGCTGAGCAGGGGGTGGAGCCATGCAGACCACATCTGCACATCCCCCTGCCCTCTCCCTTCCCTCTCCCCAGCTCCGGCTGCCAGCACGTTTGTTTGGTGGCTGGGCCTAATCCTGCCTGTGGTGAGGGCTCTCACCACAGGTAGGATCAATGTGTGGCGGTGCTTGGCACCATCATGTGTGAAAATACCCAATAAATATGAAAGAAGGAAAATACTTAAACCTTTATATTTGTCGCATCTTCCCATTAATTGATGTGAAGCGGGTAAGTTCTGTCAAAGAAACATGCTTACAAGTTGTTACCTTCTTTCTCTTTGATTTTAGTGCCTGAAAATATTAATGTGCTGACTGGTCCATAGAGTAGGACATGGGAGAGATGACTTGTGTAGAGGTCTTTGCAGGAAATGGTCAAGCGCTGTTGCTACGGCTTCACTTCCCCCCCCCCCCCTAGAACCACATGGAAAATTGTCACTGGGAATTTGGAAGCAAGCCACAGGCAGGAGGAGTGGGAAATGGAACCTGCTGCTCTTTTGTCTCTTGTCCCACCAGTTCCATAGATATCTGATTGATAGCAAATGCTTCTTGAATCAGGATTCTGGCTGAGTCTTCTCAGTTGCTGTTCCACACTGCCTGAAATAGAAGATATTCACTGCCCAAGAAGGTGGCTCAGAATGTCCAGCTGTCTGTGAGGAGGCCCCCATATCTTGAGACTGGGGACCCCTCACACTATGAAAGCTTAGGATTCAGGCCCTTGAACCCCACACACTCCCTACTGCCTCCTGACTAAGAAGAAATTCCCTGAGGACAACATTGGTGAATTCCATCGGGTCTGTGCTTCTCTCTAAAGTCTAGAAAGTATTTACATTGATAAAGGGCCATTTATTGCAGGGGAAACCAACCTTCCATTCCCACATTCACTTCAGCGGAAGAAAAACTGAGCTCAATGAACTGAAACCTTTGAAAGTTCTTAGATTCCTGGGTTGGAGAAATATAGTTATTCTTAAGTATGTAAAGAATGGGAACCATCTGATTTGGTTGACCTTTCGTGAATTCTGTCATGACCAGTACAGCTGTGTGAAGGCTGAAAGTGAAATTTCTTCTGATTATTTATTCTTTCAGATCTTGTATCTCATGTGATGCACAGGTACTGGCCCTTTAAGAGCAGCCCACTTATTACTCTAACCCCACCCCTTTACAGGGGTCTAAGAAGGAAGCCAGAGGAAGCTGGCTTTAGTCTGAGCTGTGAAAGAAGACAGAGCTCTAGGCCAGAGAGCCCACTTGCTGCTGGCCAGGGTGAAGCCAAGGGCTCTGAGAGCTGGCCTAGAACTGTTGCTGCGAGCAGGAGGGGAGCTACTGCAAGGAGTCAGGAACAGAGGTATAGAAGCCCCCACACGGGGAAGAGAGTGTGCTTGGGTGGGAAAGTGAGGTATTGCCTCTGTATGATCATTGGAAAGAGATATCTCTACATATCTGCATGATGAAGGAATAAACTTGGTGTGCAACTGAATGTGGAGCATGTTGTGTCTGCTGGTCCCTGCTGAGCTGGTGCCTGGCCCTGATCCTCCAAAGAAATAGCCCAGGTGACCGGGCATGCATCACATCCACAAACATTTGTCTGTACGGTAAACTAAATTTCCAGCTCAGTAACCTTATATTCCTGGAAACACAACACTCTCAATAGGCCTTGGGTGAGGTCACCATGGAGTTAACACCTTGTTGTAACACAAGTTACAACCTTGCTGCAAATTAACTGTGTACTTGTTCATATATATGCATTCATGCCACCTATGTTGGTGAATGCCATAGCCCAAGATCTCCCAACATGCCAGACAGGGATATTTATAACACTGAAAGGAAAATGAATGAGTACTATCTGTGTACGCTGAGGGTGGGGAACATGTGGCCTGCAGGCTGAATTTGGCCCTTTCCATCCAGGGATCAGCACTATCCTCAAGCACTAAAAGAATGAGCTCTGGGGAAGAAAAGAGATGAGAGCATGCACTCAAATATAAGGGATGAACCAATGGCATAAATCCATGATCTGGACCCTTCCCTTCCTAACCCAGAGCACCCCCCTTGCATCCTTGCAATGCTTAATTTATTTTTTAAAATGAATTGCTGGGGCCCAAGCCTGCCCATAAACCATGCCCCCTGCCCCAGAACTTGTCATAGCAGGGAACTGAACTATAGTTCTCTGGATAGCATTCCAATTACTGGACCACCCTGCCTCTCTACAGTTAAACATAGGACAGGAGTTCCTGTGATTTAATCTCTATGATGTACCACACAGGGGGCAGGGCAAGAAAAACATTAATGGAAGCTAAATAAATCATCCAGGTTTCTTTGGCTTCCGTTTCCAAGCTTGAAATGGCCAATATCAGCCTCTTCCTGATCTGTCACATTTTGGAGTGCGCACTCCTACTGGGAATATTTTGGGACTCTGTCCCCCTCCCCTTATCCCCCAATTAAGTCCTGCAGCCCCCAACTTCTATCCTGCCCATGGAGCTTGCACTAATTTTCAAAGTGGCCCATGGATCCCCACCTCTAGTGTGCACACTCTATTGAGCAGTAGATAACAGCACTCCAATACTGCCAGAGTGAACTGTTCATGTGTCTTTGGCCTTATTAGACAAGAGCTCCACACAAAAAGTATCAAAAAAATGTGTTCTATCTTTTAAAACAACTTCTTTAAGAGTAACCGCACGGTCCCTTCAGCCACAAGGTCCTAGGTGGTCACCTATGCCTAAAGCAAAATGGGGAACCACAGGTCCAGGGACCAAATGTGGCCATAGCTAGTTTTCACTTGGTTTCTTTCAAGTTCCTAGAACTAGCCCCCTGGATCCTTGGAGCTTGTACTCATTTTCAATGTGGCCCTGGGTGGGAAAAGGTTCCCCAGCCCTGGCCTAAAGCCACCTCTGATCTTAGGAGTTTTGAAGCAGTCCTGTGAGAGCTCCTTCTCCTCCCACCACACATTTATGCCAACTGAACTTCATTAAGGTTACGCTTGTTTCACCCTGGAGTAAAGGGAGAGGAGAATGAGGCTCATTGCTTTAGCGGGAGATAAGAGTGCTCAGTATCTTGCAGGATGAGACCTTCAGCTATTAATAAGACACATGCATAATAACTCAATTCCTATTCAGTGTATAACTTGTTCATTGCTGATTACCATTTTGTCAGAGAGCACCTCTTGAGATATCATCATGTCTGTTCTTGTTTTGAGGACTCTCAGAATGTCATTGTTCAGGAGTGCATCTGCCTTAATGCACCAGGTAGTGTTATTCGTTCCCTACAAAACAGTGCATTTAGGTTGTTCAGTTATGCTCTGCAAACAGTAGGGAACCGTATTATCCACTTTCTGATTAAAAGTGGAGCAGGCAATTGAAATTAGAGACCTACATCCAAGCTTAGAGACTCTGAGGTTTTCTTAAAGAGGAAACATATGAATGCTTGTGACAAAAGACAAATATTTCCTAAAGGTTTGTTGCAATAAGAGGAAACAAAATAAGCAGTCATTTTGAGAGCAAACTGCTCTCCAAAGAAACTCAGGTGATGGCAGGACATTCCAACAAAAGAAAATATACACACTTAGAAAATACTGCACAAATAATGGGCATGACTCCTAGCCCTGCCAGTTGTGCCAACATCAATTGAAAGCAAGGATTGCTGTATGATCCTTTACTTCAGAGGGGGCTCTGTCTGTCACAATATACCAGTGGTAAGGTGGTGAAAGATGGAACAGGGAGATCTCCCCCAGTCAGTGGTGTGGACCAGCCATCTCCACTGAAGTCAATGGCAAACCTTCCAGGCAGGCAAGTCACCATCACCTTGCCTCAGTTCCCTATCTGTAAAATGGGAATTCTAATGACCTACTACACAGTGTGGGTGTGAGGATAAACTAGATAAAGAAAATGCTATTAAAATTGTTAATAATACAACTACAAAACAGTGGAGTTTGAGTATCTTCAGAAGGTAATATAAGACCTACTTATTTGGCTGGACTTTTAGCAGGTGGGGATAGGGTTTGGCAGGTGGAAGAGGTGGAAATAATTTTAATGGGAATTTTATATGATTTTAACTTTTTATATATGTTTGTATTTTGCGAGCCACCCTGAGCCTGCAGGGAAAGGGTAGGATATAAATCTAAATAAATAAAGTCCCGTTCCTGCAAGCCTTAAGTAGCACTTATCAGAGACGTCGACTGTTGATTTCAACCTGAGTCCTCCTGAAAAGGGGGGGTGGGGTGGGGAATGCCAGTCATCCTCAGACTATCCACTTTTTACCTTGTCTGTTCTCTCTTTCCTGCATTCCTCTCTAAAAGGCTCTCCGGGGCCGAAGCCTGCCCTGATGAGACCAACTTACCTGGCAGCTCGGCTCCCCCAACCCAGAAAAGCCCGGATCTTCCCCTAGCGGTGTTTTCACCCCTCCTCGGCGGATCTTTAGGAGTTCAATCCCAGTGGCTGCGGCAGAGAGTAAGTGGCAACGTTGCTTTAAAGGGACTACTAGCCAGCTTAGGGAAAACTTCGAAACCCGGGAGTTTGGCTGCTAGGGGGAAGGCAGCTTCCCTAACTTGTGGGTGCAGGATCGGGCCCTATCCGCCCATAGTAATCTGTACTGGGGATCCTTCCGCAGTCTGTCAAGCTGGCTCCCCATAAGCAGCGTCACAAATATTGCTGGAGGCGGGGGAGGACTCGAGTAACAATTCAAAGAACCCCCAGGATCACAGCAGCAAAAAGCAGCTCTTTCCATTGGAACGCTTGGGAAAGTTGCTCCATACTTTGTTTAGCTCAGGCTATGGGAGACTTTTAAGACTCAGGTTACAGTCGAATAGGAAATAGGTTTGTAGCCAGGGCATCTGTTTACACTGGTTTAAAGATTTCAGAAACATTAAGTAGAGGATTTCCCCCCCCCCCCTCTCCAAAAGTACGCGTCTCCATTAAGCCCCTCCCCCTCCCCATTGTTTGAACTTGGCTAAGACCATTCATAAAAACAAAGCAAAACAGGTACAACTCTGGTCCGAGACCTCGTTTATTTAAATAAATATAAATAGAAATTTTATATAAAACTATTCACATACAAAGGGAGGTCCGGCTGCTCGGAAGTTGGTTTAGCTTCTGGACAGACAGTTACACTTTCTAAAAGTTTTCGTTTGCTTCCTAAATTCTTCCCAGCAACTCGGTGTAAAACCAAGGAAGGGACTTTCTCGAAAGGAAGGGGAGGAGGGAAAAACAACACTGAATAGGTGGGAAGGAGCCGTTGGGTGCACCTAAGAAACCTCACGGTGGGGTGGGGCGCCTGCCTCTGGAACAGAACAGCTCCTAGCTGCCGCCGCCGCTGCTGCTGCTTTTGTTACAGAAAGAAGCGTTCAGTGGGGCGCAGGGCGCGAACGCGTTTTTTCATTCAAACAGACCTAGAACTGCGAATCAAATTAAAGAGAGAAGCCACCTTTAGGGGACATCGAGCCGACCCACTGATCTGACATAGGAAGACTAGGGGACAGACAGAGGGAATACGCCCTGACGGCAGCCACCCTCCTTAGCTAACAGCTTTGCTCCCTCCGGGAGCCATGGGAGGCCAATTTTAAGGAGCGGGGCTGCCGCTTGTGCCCCCAAATCAAGCGGGTGGTGCCACTGTAGCCCCAGACGCGGGGTGTGGGGGAGGTGCCCCTTTACGCCCCCTGGAATACATCGCATTGGCAGGCAGTAGGGACCTAGGGGAATCTCGGGGGTCTGCCTTCTCCCACCGGTGCCAGATCTGTGTGCGGCTGGGGGTCTCTCATTCGCTTCCAGGTGTGGGTCCGGCTTCCTGTGTGCTTGGAAGGCGCTCCAGTCTCCCAGCCAGGTGGTCTGTTATAAAGGGGAAATCTCTTTGTCCTCGCTGGCTGATGCTGGGGATAGAGACTCCTCATCTTCCGAGCGGGGATAGTGCCCCTGGTTGCTTGTGCACTTGCAGCCCCCGTGGCTATTGCGCTGAGTCCCCTTGCCCTCTTTTTTGTGCTTCACCCTGCGGTTCTGGAACCAGATTTTCACCTGCTTCTCGGAGAGGTTGAGGTAGGTGGCAATCTCGATTCTCCGGAGGCGGGACAGGTACATGTTGGAGGAGAACTCACGTTCCAGCTCCAGGAGCTGCGTGCTGGTGAAAGCCGTGCGCATCCGCTTCCCGTTGGGGATGGGGCTGCTGTCTGAGCCGCCTGTAGAGAGGAGAAAAACCCAACACCGTGAGTTGCGCCGATCGGGGAAGCGAAAAACTAGCACTCTAGACAGACAGACGCTGTGATCCGGATCCCAATGAAGCTTACAGTGGCTGTTCCCCTATTGACATGAATGGGCCAGGGTTGCACCCACCCACCTGGGATGATGAGGTATCTAAGGGGCGAGCCTCTCTCCGCTGAAATTAACGTGAGCTTTCCCGTTCACTTGAATGGGTCACGCTGCACCCAGACAAAGCTGAGCCGGATGAAGGAGGTAGCTAAGGAGCGATCCTCACTCCACTGAAGCGAACTGGAGTTTCCCCTTCACTTGAGTGGGTCCGGATTGGGACACACGCATGCGCCACTTAGCCAGTCTCACTAGCCTGTCCCTGTTGGAGTCTGGTTCTCGGGGTAGCTAAGGGGCCAGTGGGAGCTTGCTGGCTTCAACGTGGTCAGAATTGCAGCCCAGGGAAATGGCAAATGACTCCTGACTGGGATGAGGCTTTGGGTCCTGGGTAAAGCAGCTCCCCTTTTGCCTTGCTCCAGCCCCCTAGCTAGGACATGGGGGTGGAAGAGGGGGGGGGGATTTCTTCAGATTAGGAAACTCAAGGGAAAAGTCTGGGAGCAATTTAGAGAATGGGAGCAGTGTTCCCCCCCCCCCCCTTTGCTAGGGACCTGCCGTACTCTCTGTTCTTTGCCATCCCCCTCTCCAGTGAACTGCCTGACATCCTGCCCGCTGCATCCCCCGCCCCCAACCCAGCCCGGGGAGCGGGACGGAGCCTACCCAAGCCGAGGCAGTGGAACCTGCGCGGGTCGCTGACGCTGTAGGTGGCGGCGGTGCAGACTGGGGCGTGGTGCCCTGGATGTCCCAGCGCCGCGGCGGCGGCCACGGAGCTCTGCTGCGGCGGGTGCGGGTGCTGCTGGGCATGGCCCATCCGCGGGCAGAACTGGCCCTCGCCGCCCGAGGGGAACTGCCCCGCCTTCAGCAAGGGGTTGGCCCCGCCGCCCCCGGCCCCCGTTGCCCGGACCGAGTGGAGGTGCGAAGTGACACACAGCGGGCACACGCAGAAGGTGCCGCTCTTGCGGGAGGGGCAGGCCATCACCAGCGGGGAGGGCATGCCCAGCGGCAGGAGGAAGTCCTGCCCGGCGTGCGGGGGCTCGGGCAGGGACGGGGCTGCCCTCGAGGAGTCCTTGATGATTAGCGAGTCCACGTAGAAGGAGCGGGACATGGTGGGTAGCCGGGAAGGTCCCTGGAGAGGGCTGCTGGCAAAGTCCCCCGCCCGCATCCCCTGCCCCGGGTTTTATAGCAACTACCCAGCACGTGATGCCTGCGAGCAACACGGATCGCAAGCGCCTTGGCTCCTCTAGGCAGGCACATCTCAGGATAGGCTGCCAGGGGCGGCAACTTTGCCCAGGGCGGGCGGGAGATGGGGAGGGGAGGGGGTTCAATCGCACCCCCCTACACTCCAGCCCGCCTTCTCCGCTAGTAAGTTACGGGGGGAGGGGAGCAGCTGTCCCGCTTGCATTGCGCTTCCTATCGCAGCGTCCCGCAAACAAATACACCTACTTGGCTCAGTTTCACCCAGATTCCCTTCCCATCTCTCCGCTAATGACACCCAGCTCTCCGGCCCCAGGGGACAAGGAGCTTTATTGAGTGTAAGTGCCGGGGTAGCCTCGGGATCGTTTTAGCCCCTAATGTCTCCCCTTGAGCCCTGACACGTGAGTTACACCCAGCCACACTGAGCAGAGTTATTACTCCCCTCTCCCCTTCTATTTCCCGTTCCTTGGCCACTGGCTCCCGATAGGTTCAGGATGGGCCTGGGCTGCAGTTGCTCTTAGGAGCGCATCTTGTCAAATTGGCAATTAGTTCAACGGACAAAGCCTTAAGATATCTGGACACTTCTCAGCCAAAACCTTGTCAAAACGGAAGACTTTCAAAGTGAACTTCCCCGAGCATCTCGGGACTTCAACCCAAAGCCCCTAATGAAAAGAGAAAGTGCCAGGGGGGGAGGAGGCTTTGATCTCCACCAAGTTTGCCGAGGCGATCATTCAAAGGAAAATTGGATAAACAGCGAAATACGCTCGGTGGCTCCTAAGCATTTGAGAGAGAGACAGAGCGCGCGCGCTACAGCTAAGGTATGCGCAGCGCCTTAGCCGAAATCCCAACGCGCCCTGGTTTCGGGGACTTTAAGTAGTAGCTTAGTTAATGATCGAAGTAATATTGCACCGTCTTGTTTAGCGCGGAGAGAGGATTGGGGATCAGATTCCATTTGACTTTGGGAAGAGAAGTGACAAAAGGGTTTTAAAGCAGAAAAAAATGCCGAGAGCGAGCTTGGGAAAGCAAGACGGGAGGGGAAATCAATAGACGAACGGCTCAAATCTGTCTAAAGGATGTCCTCGTGTGAAGGGGGGGAAGCAACCAAGGATCCTACAAGTGCCTGCCAATGTTCAAACAGCCATCACGCTTTAAATGGCTCTTAAAGCCAAACCAAATTGCTTTGCTCATCTCTTCGCATTTTCATCCACATATTCCTGCAGACTCAATGGACCAGAGTCTCCCGCGGTTGCTGTTAAAAGGCCATTTCTCCCCACTTATTATTTAAAACAAACAAAAAACCCATAACAAAACAGCCTCGATTTTTTTCTGCTGCAATCATGCCCCGGCTAGAGCTGTTAAACCGAGGCAGCAGGAGTAACTGGGAGTTTACAATCTATAGCTAGTCCTCCCGAAGCCATCCCGTTGGAGTCTAGCGAGCGAGGGGGGGCAATTGGGTTGGAGGGACGTGGCGCACACGAGGAGGGGGGGGGGGCGGCGCAGGATTTATGGATGACAATTAAAGTTTTATGAATTGCAGCTGAGGCTGGTGATAGAGCTATTTGAATGTGATTAGAATTCAATTAGAAAGTGTTTACTGGACGCTAGGTCTCTGGAGTGTAAACAGACAGCTATTCCAGAAATGTGCTAATCCAACGTCTTGTGACAACCATTAGGCGCTTGCAAGGGTTTAAGGCAGGTCAACCCTCCACCTCCACTCTCCCTCTCTCTGCAAAGCCAACCCAGAGCTTGCAAGATCAAAGCGGCCCGAAGGAGAAGAAGAAGATCGAGAAGCAAGAGAGAAAGTCAAAGGATCGCCTCGCTTGGAAAGAAAAAACAGAGGAGCAGTTTTGGAGAACTTCAGAAACTAGCTGCTCAAGATTAGCAAAGCTATAATGGAACGGATCTAGGAGTGCTTGATGGGGCCGTGTAAGTGGGCTTTTTTAAAGTCACAGAAGCGATTGTAGGTTGTCAGAGGTAAACACATATAGACAGAAGTTAATTGGGATTTCGTAGTACCATGGTCGCGATGATCCACAAACCATTTACTCTGGGGTAGACCCACTAAAGCCTGCATGGGCTTACTCCGGAGTAAATGGTTTGGCGCTAGACAGAGAAGACAAATACGCTTTTACATGAGATGCAAATGACCTTGTCGTAGATTGTCCCTAGTGTGTGTGATACTACAGCTGACCGTACCCGTGTTCCAGAAGTTTTTGGGTGCGTCCATGGATGCATGTTTAATTGACCAGACGCTGCTCTTCTCTTCCTAGGAACTATTCCCCTCTCCCTTAAGCGAGACAAGCTTTATCTGTTGAGATAGATGGGATCGCAAGGGGGAAATTGCCTTACTTAAGCGAAGTCAGAGGGAGTGAGGATCAGATCAGAAATCCAGTCTGTAATTGTTATAATAAACCAAGGGCAGTGATAAAAGAAGAAAAGAGAGGGGGGGGGGGGCGGTTGGAGGCAGAAAGATCCCAACCCAGGCGGAATGATGCAAGGCGTGCGCCCACATCACATCGACCTCGTTACAATTTTATTTTTCAATAATTCTGTCCGATAAAATTTCATTGTCCATTAAGTAATCTCCGCAATGAGCGCTCTTATGAGCCTATAATGAGCTCTAATTGCCACGACTAGTCGAGCCACGTGGAAGGATTTAGAAGGTATTAAGCAGTTGGGTACAGAGCACAGGCTGTTACCTAGCCATTACTTTCATAATTCAAGGAGAAAATTAGTCCTTTTAAGGGAAAATCCTTTGATTCCCTTCATTCTGCTCGGGGTGACACAGGATAGCTTTGTCTGCCTTTAGTGCAAGACAGTGTAACAAATGAGAATGTAGCCAATTCGGCCGCGTTGGGAAAAGCCAGAGCAGAGTCCTTCAAAAAGAACATCAGATCGCCCCCTCCACACACACACCCCAATTTGTAGGGCCGGATGCCTACGATTCTCCCCCAGATGGGCTGCGAC
This sequence comes from Sphenodon punctatus, assembly GCA_003113815.1. Lineage (NCBI taxonomy): Eukaryota > Metazoa > Chordata > Lepidosauria > Sphenodontia > Sphenodontidae > Sphenodon > Sphenodon punctatus. Next base: position 7,179,455 of record QEPC01013002.1, on the reverse strand, counting down.
ACCTTCCTTTTAGCAGAGATCTGCAAGTCTGGCTCCAAATGCAAGCACAGGGCATCGGTTTCTAACTCCAACTTTACGGAGTTGTCAGTTTCCTCCATGGGAGTAGTTATTGCTGAGGTGGAGGGGGGCACATGTTCCCTGCAAATTCCCTCTCCTCTGCAGTTCTACAGATACCGGGCGGAGTTTATCTGGGGCAGCCTCCCCCTTCCCCAATTTTAGCCCCAAATTACTCCCACGATTTCATGATTGCGTCCAAATTTGCACCTGTTTGTTATGGGAAAGATACACGCGCACACGCACACGCACCTCCCCTTAAACAGCTGGGACGTGTCCCCAAACTTGCCCGCAATATTTCCCTGGAGCCCTTTAATCTACCATTGATTTCATATTAATTTGCAAAGCAATCCATGATTTCCACCCCCCCCAAGCTGGTTTTTTTTGTTAGGGGGAAGGCCAAACACAAGGCAGGCTTTGCCCCTAGCTCCCATTAATGAGGTCATTAGGAAAGCGTGAACGAGCCTCTGAAAGCGCATCGTTAACTTGTAGCCATCTTTCTCCCCCCCCCCCCTTTTTTTTTTTTTTTGCTTGAAAGTGGCATTGTGATATTGCTGTCTGTGGCACATCTTACCCGATATAGCCCGAGATTGCTCCATTCTCTGTAACCAAGCAACACTTTCTGAATACCCAAAATTGAAAAGAACCGCTTAGTCTTCAAGAAAAAGTCCTCAAGAATAGTGGGGGGAAAAAAGAACAAAGATCCAGGAGACAACAAAATGCCACAGGGGTGACTTTTCATGAGCAATTATCTCTCATTAATCAGAAGAACAGCTGCAATATTAATTCTCTCTCTCTCTGGCAGTCCCCAACATTTGAATAATCATACATTTGGATTTCACAGAGCAGCCGCCGCCACGGTTTCAGTGCTTGGAAGATACAAGCCATCTCGCTGGCCAAGCAACTCGGGTCGCGAGTCACAAAGCACTTACTCTGGAGCTCCAGTGGGGCTACTCCGGAGTAAATGGTTCGTGGCTCCCGGCCTCGGATTTTAAGGTTGCCAAAGAGGAAAGGGGCAAAAAGAAGGAGAGTCCCGTCCTTTGCCCCCTTTTCTGTTTTGGAAAGCACCGGGGCAATGGAGCAAGTGTCTGGAGTGGCTGTAGCCCGGGAGTTTCCCCATCCCCGCTGTCCGTTTCCCTTCCAAACATGAAGCCAAGCGTTGTGGATCTGTCCAAAGAGACCATCTTGGGGCGTAGCAGGCTTTATAGCGGATCAAAAGGGCCCAGCGTTAAGCAGTGCATTCAGCAGCAATGGGGCAGGCTGTGTTAGCAGGGCATGTCGCCGGGGCTGGAGGACGAGCTCCCCCCGGAGCTGACATTAAAACGCGCCTTTGGGACTTAAAAGAATCTCATTCGGGCCGAGGCTGCGGGGATGAAAGAGGAGCGCTTCACTGCGGACCCTGCCCAGGGCGGCTCAGCCACTAGCCTAGGAGCCAGAGAGCACATTGCGGGGAGGGGGTCCTGGAGCCTCCCCTCCCCCGTTGATTTGTTGGCAGCAGCTTCTTAACCCTCAACTCCTCCCTTTTCCCCAGAATGGGGCCAAGATTTGTTCCAAGCAGGGGCCAGTGACAAGGGAGCGCTTGCCTTGAATTTCTACTCTTTCCGGGGCTGATTTCTAGGCAGGGTGCTGATCTCCCAGTCACGGTGCTGATCTTCCTGGGAACATACTAACACGCAGTTCCCAGAGCGCTCCTGGTACTATCCGAAGCTAAAGCGAACTGCGCGAAAGAGAAACTTCCTGCAAGCATGAGCCAAAGAGAGGGGAATCTGCTGGCTGGGCTGGGGCAAGCCAGGAGTAGTAAGATTTGAGCTGGATGGGTATGGGGGGGGGGGGGGAATACCCCAACCCGAGGGCTAAATCCATCCAGCCCCTGGCTGGCTTTTCGGGGCCCCTTTCCACTTCTTGGATCCAGCCCTTGAATCTAACCTCTACCCCTCAAGCACTGAAGGGGTGCACTCAGAGGAAGGAATAGCAGACATGAGGATAGGAGATGGATTGGGGCGAGGGGATGGATTCGTAGCATAGACCTAGGATCTGGACCTTCCCCTTCCTTCTCCCACCCTGAGCACCCAACTTGCACGCCGCTTACACACGCCTTCCTGTCTGGCTGTAGCGCTTGTACTAATTTCCAAAGTTGTGGGAGGCAAAAGGTTTCCCTCTCCTGAGCTAGACTGATTGTCCCATGCCTGGAGGAAGCATATGCCCAGGGTTTGCTCTTTGTAGGGAAGACAGTCTGTCTTGTCTGTAGACCCCAGAAGAAGAAACACCCGTGGTCAGTGAAAGGCTTTGGGAGCAGGCAGGCAGAAGCATGGGAGAGCAAATTCCCCGAAGCTGCCCTTCTAGAGGGCATTTATTAGCCCAAGAGGCTTTGAAAGCTCTCCCTGCCCCTTGTGAAGCAGGGAAGTCTGGGTCACCCTGCCCTCTAAAAATGGCACTCATATGGAACAGGGTTTTTGAATCGCTGTGTAAGTGAATTCTGGGTTCACGTAAGGCTCCCAGAAGGGATAGCTGCTCATCTTAACCTGGAGAACAGGAAAACATCTTGTCTCAAGCCCTTGCCAAAGGCAGTACCCCACAAATCCATCTGGATAAGAATGCCATCAGTGAAATCCCTTTTGGTAATGAGGTGCTCCGTCCTGTCTGATTGGCAAACCCATAAGAGATGGGTCACAGTCTCTGCCTCCAGTAAGCAACAGGCCACCCAATCTCTCAGCCAGCAGCAGGAGAGCTCATCTAACAAGAGGAAAACAGGTGAGGTGGTCTGCTAATGCATCTTGTAAAGACCAGTAGCAAAACTTCTTCCCAGGGGACAAATGAGGCCAGGTCTACTGGTGAAATCTGTAACAAGCCTGGTGCAGGCTGTTAGTATCTGCTGCCAGAGTCCAGATGGAGCAGCCAATGGAAGCAAGTTGGGGGGTTTGAAATGGCAACAAATGACCTTGACTTCCCCCCCCAAGGGGGTGGGGGTATGACTATGGAGAGGGCATTCTTGGCCGCATCAAGGCTGTGGAACTCCCTCCCGGCGGAGGCCTGGGTGGCCCCGGACTTCTCCTCTCTCCAGTGCCAATGGCAAGACCTGGCTGTTCCACTGGGCATTTGGCAAGGGAGATGGGGGAGGGTGGGTTTTTATTCTAAGGGGTGGGGTATTTATTTTTGTTTGGGTTTTTTATGTCTTTTTACATCCCTCTCTTCCCCCCTCTTTTCCTCCCCTTCTTTTTTTTTGGGGGGGGGGGAGAGGATGTTTTCTCCTGTTTTTCCTCCCCCCCCTTTATATTGTTGTTTATAATGATTATATATTTTTTATTTTTATATATTGTAAGCCACTCCGAGCTGCCTAGGCAGAAGGGGCAGGATATCAAATATTTTAAATAAAAAACAAACAAACAAATAAATAAGAGTTCTCTTCTAAGCAACTGATTCCATATAGACGTCTCTTTTTATTTGCTCATTCTGCAGGTCTCACTTTTACATGCCTAAGGAAGGGCCCCATGTGGTCAGAAAGTGTGCACTCTCTCACCAACAGAAGTTGGTCCAATAAAAGATCTCATCTGAGCTACTTTGTCTCCATCTGTACATTTGAAAAAGGCAGAGACAGGGGACCTCTGAAAACTAGCATAAAAGCTGGCTGCCTCAGCTCTCCAGGGACTAAATGTATGCATAAGCATTGCTATGGGGACCTACGTCTACTGCATAGAGATGACATGAATATACCCCCCAAAATGGGTGTATCTGTCAAAACCTGACCCATTCATATTGGATACTAATTGGTACCCGCTGATAGGCTACCCAATGTACCAAAAGACCATTTCTCATCCCAATTTCCTGACTCCCAGGATCAATTTTCCAACTTCTGGTACCAATGTTTTTACTTTTCATCCCAACTCCTGTACTGTTCTAATTGGTAAATGATCAGTACCAATTAGAACAACAGGAAATCAGTAAATCAGGAACGGCAACCAAGTATTTTTGGGTAACTGGATGCCCAACTGGTATTTGGGTAGAGTCCACTGGGCACCCGGCACGGTACTTGAAATGTCAGGTATTACCCATGGGTAGCAAATGAGCTGCCCATTTCTGTTCTGCTACTGCATCAGCTCCATATTCCACCTAGTCCCCTACCCTGCCTCTGACAGGAGCACACCCCAGTGCTTCACTGGGCTAGAGCCCCCGAAGAGGTAGATTTAGAATCATCTGCCCGCAGAAAGATCTTACTTAGGTTTATGCCCTCCACCCCAGTTTGGGCCTCAGGGCAAATGTCCATCCTCTCCCTATGATAGCTCTGCCTCTGTTTATAGCCCTATCCAAAATGTGTGAACCTTAACTATTTTAGCTCTTCCTGTGATTGCCATCCACAAGAACTTCAGTTCCTCTTTGAATCTCTTAAAAACTGGCCTCACTCACATCTGGAGGGTGTCCCATCCTCTCTCTCATTACACGTTGGGTGAGCAAGCATATCCTTTGATCAGCGCTGAACTTGTCACCTTTCCATTTTATTGACTGTCCTCTTGTGAAAGCAGACATGGATAGGTCAGTAGCCAAAAGAGGACCAGGCAGGCTTGCCTCTGCTAGGAAGCAATTTATTAGTTGCTCAAAGCAAAGGGCCATAATCTGCCAGCCACTTACGCCAGAGCAGCCCCATTGAAGTCCATAAGTCAGGGATGGGGAACCTCAGGCCTGGGGGCAAATGTGGCTCATATCTAGTTTTTTGTTGTCTCCTTTCCAGTTTCTGGATCTGGTCCCTGGCTCTATTTCCTTCCCACAAGCACTGAAAGACGGAGCTCAGTGTACAATGGAGAAGAGACAAAGGAATGCACACAAGGATAGGGGACAGATCCATGGCACAGACCCTCTCCTTCCTGAGCTCAACTCTTTAAGCACCTCTTCAACGCAGCTCTTGGAGTTTGTAGTAATTTTCATAGTGGCCCTGGGATGAGAGAGGTCATCCACCCCTACTGTAAGCAGCCGGGGGATCACGGCCAAGGAGTTTATCAACAGGCTTCTCATAAACTCTTAAAATGAACTGTAGCATTTGTTAAAAACATTCATATTTTTAGTGAGACAGCAAAACTCCTGTTGTGTTACTGCAATGCAATACAATACACATATAATTCTTGTTCCTCACCACTGCAGCCTTTTAGCCTTATTTGATACTTTATAACTGAAAGGGAGGAACCCAATTCCCAGTGAAACCATAAAACAGTACAAACCAACTTTTTCCTTTTTCATAATGATGAAGTGATGGGAATGAATACAAGTGATACTAGCATTTTAAAAAGGAAACAAAATACCAAGAATATTAAAATACCAGGGTTGATATTTGTGTGGTCTAACCACTCCCCATTTTCTGGTTCATTTATTTTCCATACACACCCCAAGCTCCTGATCTGAGTGCTTTTGTAGAAATACCGAAGCTAATCAGTTTAAGTGGTTTTTAATAAGTGATGATATTTTGAGGTTATGGAAATACATACATTGGTTCAAAGTTTATTTAATTTGTAACAGTTTTGAACCATGCACAAAAGTCTACTGGGAATACAATGAAAGAAGGCCAGACAATCTATTTATTATGATTAGAATGCTCTTCTTACTAGACATAAAATAAATTCAAATGGAAAAGAAATAAAACTGGCAGCTGTCCATGAAAAATGCCTGAATCAGTCAGTAAGAGACCACACTATCAAGGAAAAAAGTGACCAAAACCAAAATGATAGCCATTATTAAAACTCCATTTAACATGAGACAGGGCTGAAAGTACAGTATTTATAGACACCCAACAAATGCCAACAAGAAAGAAAGAGATCAGCTTGGCTGCTAGCTAACACTCGTAGCACTCACTGACTTTTCACACCTGCTTTCATTATTCTTCATGTAAAATTTTAGGGCTGAAACAAAAATGTATTTTTATATTCCAAAGGATAATTTTGCATAGTCATTTCCACAAAGAAATGTCTGTAAATTATCTCCATCATTGTGGTAAAATTTGTTTCATCATTATTTCATTACCGTCTCATTTTACTATTGTGGTATTCAACTTGTTGGACGCTGCCCCGGGCTGCTTTGCAGGAGGGGCGGGGTATAAATTTATTAAATAAATAAATAAAAATAAATAACTTTCAACACAGTTATTTTGGTATTGGTACTCTGTTGACTTTGGTTACTTGGTTTAGTACTTTGTAGACTTTCTGCTGCATCATGTCACAGAGATAGACTAATCACATTCACATGCCAAAATGAAAAAAGCCCTCCAAATACTACTGCTGAAGACACAAAGTACCGAATAACAAAATGCCCCTCCCCCCAAACCACTCAACCCTGAAATGCTAAAGTGAACAAAGTAATGAACACTGAAATATCAAGGTGACAAATACCAAGGTGACTGAAATCCTGAACAGAAGGACCAAAATGAAGACATGAAACTGCAGACAAAGATGTAAATCAATCCTATCTTTATATTTGCACTAGAATGAATGTGAATATGCCAGATTGTAAGGGTGTGTAGAAAGGACCTCATTTTTGTTGTTGTTTCATTTTCATTTTAAAATTTCATTTGTTTTCATTTCCAAAAATTAGTTTGTTTTTATTTTTCATTTAAAAATCCATTCATTTTCATTTTACATTCGTTTCACATTGAAATCAATGGGAATCACCTGACAACGCTTGATAGCGGTTTTATTGTTCTTCTACAACATTTTCCTTTCTCCCAAACTTGCACAGACTGCCCCAGGGGGCAGAAATATCAGAGACAGACTGGCATGCAGCAAGTGGGCAGAGGACAGAGCAGTTGCTGGCAGGCAGCGGGTAACAGGCACTGAAGCTGCAGGTATTAGCATAGGAGACGGTGGTGCCTGAAGTCTAGAACTTTCCCTCAGTGAGAGGAGGGAAGAGGTTCCTTGAGGATGGGGTTGTTAAATCCTGCCTGGTGAGAGCAGGGGGGATGGGGGACTTGGGCGTGGGGATCTCCTTCGTTGTCTGGGTGGAGTGGCTGGGGGGGTCCAGCTGGGGGGTGGAGGGGGGAGTCACAGCCATTGTGGTCATGATGGGATGGGGAAGATATGGTCCCTCTGGAGGGGGGCATGAGATCTGTGAGATGGAACAGGTGCTTGTTGCCTGTCCCTCTCACTGCCCCCCAAGCAAGTGACAAGGTAGTTCATGATCAGAGGACCCCCGGTCTGAACTTGATGCTGTTGAATGCAAGGTCAGTGGTTAACAAATCCACCACTGTCTGGGAACTCATCCTGGAACATGACGCCGACCTTCTGTGCATCATGGAGACCTGACTGGATGAAGAATCGGGGACTATTCTGGCTGACCTTGTTCCAGTCAGGTACTCCGTGCAGCATCAACCTCAGTTGGAGGAATGGGGGTGGGGTGTGTGTAGCCATTGTTTTTTTAGGATTCGTGGTCTGTCAGGAGGTATCCAGTGCAAGCCATTTCAGGTGTTGAGGGCCTCCATCTTGTGCTTGATTTGGTGGGGGACAGATTGGGGGTGCTGCTAGTATACCGTGCACCTACCTGCAAAGCAGCATCCCTACATGCTCTGATGGAGCTGGTGTTGGATGTGGTGTTACACTCCCCAAAGACATTAGTCTTCAGTGACCTTAACGTACTGATGCCAGTCTCGGTGGTGCAGAGCATGAGTTCATGGCCACTGTGGGCCAGTCCCAAGTTATCAACAGTCCAACGCATGATGGGGGACATACCTTGGACCTGATTTTTTGCACTGGCCTTGAGGTGGGGGATCCGTTGATGGGGGAGGTGACTGCAGAGCTTTTGTCATGGTATTAGAGCCTGCCTCCATCACCACCATTACCGGCCTGTGCCCAGTCACGGCCGGGCCCAACGGGTGCCCCACAGCAAGGGCGGAGGTAGGAGAAATAGTCCAACTACCTGGTGCCTTAGGCGGGGATACAACCCTGCAGGTGCCACAGAGCGGTGGCCGGGATACACCCCCGTAGTCGTCACAGAGTGATACACCCCCACAGGTGCAGCAAAGGGGAGCGGAGTCACCCAAATATAGGAAGAGGCCAAAGAGCACAGCATTGCCGGTGAACAGCAACGCTATGATACTGGCCCCCTCGTGTGTGGATTAGCTGTAGAGTGAATCTAGAAGCCGGAAGCTGTGAGAGTGCATGAACAAGTGGAAAGCTGAGTGGAGAGTGAGCGTGTGTGTGAGCGGAGGTAAGAGTGGTGTGGTTGTAAGGTGTGGTTCCACTATATCCTTCCCTTCTTGTGCGGGTCCGTCCTTCCCTGTGTACCAAGGTTGTGAGTACTCTTGTTCCCTCCCCTTCATTCCTGGTTGTACCCTGCTTCCCTCACTGCTCCTGCATCTTCTCCCTGTTCCCAGAGCACTGTGTGGGTGAGTGGGGGTGCAATAGAGGGTTACGGCTGTGGTGCATGGTGTGTGAGCAAGGGGGCACGCTCAGGGCCTTGCTGTTCCTGTTACCCCTGTGATGATCTGGCCTTCTCTCCTACTGGAGTAAATGGGTCAAATAAGAACCTGAGGGGTTGTTTGTCCCCGCATTTAGAGCTAAGCCCCCTAGAGCGCAAGAAGTGTGTCAGGGTGCCTGTGATGTGGGGTGTCAGGGGTCCATTTCCCTTCCTTTCTCTGCCTGTCCCTAACACATGGATGGATCATTACCTCCTGCGGGCATGTCTCCTGGTGCATATCTGCCCCCAGAGAGGTGTAGAGCCTATTTGGATGGTTTGCTCCCAGGGACTAACAGAACCTGAGGGGTTCCGGAATGCTCTAGGGGAGTTACCTGATCCTGACGACCGCCCGCTTCATGACCTCGTGCCTTTATGGAATACCTTGCTGACGGAGGCCATCGACTGGACGGCTCCAAGGCGTTTGCTCCCTTAGCGATGGCTCCTCAGGCCCCCATGGTTCACAGAAGACCTGAGGTTGTTGAAGTGTGAGGGCCAGCGGTTTGAGTGATGGTGGCGTCATTCATGTGTTGAAGCCAACAGATTTTGATATAGAGCCAGTTTATGTGCCTATGCTGTGGCTATAAGGGCAGCAAAAAAGAGGAGTTTTTTGCTGCCCATATAGCCTCTACTAAATTTCATCCAGCGGAGCTTTTCCGGGTGGTGAGGAGGTTGGTCGGTCCACCCTCCCTCCATCTGGAACTGGAGTCATCTAGTACTCGTTGTGACATGTTTGTTGATTATTTTGCAGATAAAATCTCTCGGATTCACCACAACTTTGATGCCATGCTTATTACAATGGGTGAACCAGAGGTTGTGGAAGCCCCGTCTTGTCCAGTTTCGTGGGATCAATTTCAGTGGGGGTCGCCCATCAAGGTGGGGGATGTTCTTGGGGCTATTAGGGTCACTTTTTGTTAACTTGATTGATGTCGGTCTGGCTGGTTAAGGCCAGCCAGGAGATATTGGGGCTACTGCTGGCAGGGGTGGTCAATGCTTCCCTTCGGGAGAGCAGCGTGTCAGGCTGCCTCAAAGAGGTGGTGGTGTGGTCTCTACACAAAAAACCAACACTTGACATTGACTCCCTTGCCAGTTATCGGCCGGTCTCGAAGGTTATTGCGCAGATAGTGGCTCAGCAGCTTCAGGGGCATCTAGACTGCACTAATTATCTGGATCCTTCACTGTCCAGCTTTCATCCGGGCTATGGCACTGAGACTGCACTTATGACTTTGGTCAACAACCTCCACCATTAATTAGATCAGGGTCATTTGACCCTGCTAATTCTTTTAGATCTGTCAGCTGCTTTTGATACCATTGACCATGAGAAGTTGGTGACTCGCTTACGGGACTGAGTCGGGGTGGGAGGTATCGTTCTTGAATGGTTCTACTCTTTCCTGGCCAGAAGAACTCAACTTGTAGTGCTCGGGGATTGTTTTTCATCTCCTTGAGACCTCACGTGTGTTGTCCAGCAAGGATCCTTTCTGTCCCCTCTCCTGTTCAACATGTATATGCAGCCGCTTAGTGAGGTCGTAAGATGGTATAGCGGTGTCATCAATATACTGATGACACCCAACTCTATATCTCTTTTTCTTCTGACCCAGACCTGGCGGTCTCGGTGCTTACCCAGTGTTTGGCGGCTGTGGGGGACTGGATGAGGGCGAGCCGGCTGAAGTTGAATCCCAATAAGATGGAGGTGATGATGGTGGTAAGGCGGTGTATGTGGCAGCCCCCATTATCGATAGGATTCGCCCTCCGCTGGTTCCCCAGATTTACAGTCTGGGTGTGCTCCTCAACCCGCAGCTCTGCATGGATCTCCAGGTGGGGGCGGTGGTGAGGAGTGCATTTCTTCAATTACATCTGGTGAATCAGCTTCAGCCATATGTTTCAGACAGCGACTTGCCACTATCATCCATGCTTTCATTACCTTGAGATTGGACTATTGAAACGGGCTTTATGTGGGGCTACCCATGGTGATGGTTTGGAGACTGCAGCTAGTGCAGAATGTGGCGGCCTGCCTCCATATGGGGTCAGGTCACCCTGAGCACATTACACTGGTGCTCCGGGCTCTGCATTGGCTGCCTACAGTCTTCTAGGCCTGATTCAAGGTGTTGGTGGTGACCTATAAAGCCCTACATAGTCTTGGCCAGACTTACCTGTGGGTTCGTCTCACTCCCCATGCTCTGGAGCGACCCTGAGGTCTGCCGGGAGTGCCCTTCTCAAGGTCCCCTGTGTGGCCCGGGAGGGCGACTATGGAGAGGGCGTTTTTGGTGGCCGTGCCTAGGCTGTGGAACTCCCTCTCAGCGGAGGCCCAGATGACCCCAGACCTCCCTTCCTTCCAGTGTATGAGTAAGACCTGGCCGTTCTGCCAGGCGTTTGGTGAGGGAGATGGGGTATAGGGTGGGAGGAGTAGGTTAGGGAGGGGGGGGATTTATTGTTTTAGTGCCTTCTCTTTTAATGTGTTGTTTTTAGTTTTGTATGTTTTACTTATTTTATGTTGTAAGCTACCCCGAGGTGCCTGGAGCAGGAGGGGTGGGGTAAAAATCTGTTAGTAAATAAATACATATATTTAACATTCGTTTCTATTCATGAGTGACAGGGCTGGATTTTTAGTCCTGTCATCCGTGATGGGAATAATGTGAGTTTTCCCTGCGAAATGAGGAACGCTGCTTGCCCACGTTACACAATCTAACATGGTTGCTCTCATCACCCCAAACACCTCCCCCACATTGATGGGTGATCCTGATTGAAACTAATCCCAATAAACAGGAGAAGACCTAGCTTCCATAACCCCAAACTCTGATTCTGCAGATAAAATGGCAGCACCCAATTGTGGTGAATATGAGTGATTTTGTCTGCAAATAAAAATGTCACAGTGGGCATTAGATTACTCAATTTCTGGGTGGAGAAATGGTTTGTCTGACCACTGCTTAAGAAGTCATTTTTGGACAGTGACTCCCCGACCAGCTTCAGGCCTATCTCTAACCTTCCCTTCTTAGGGAAGTTTATTGAATGGGTGGTTGCCTGAGAGCTCCGGGTTCATCTTGATGTCATCAGATTCCTGGACCTGTTTCAGTCAGGCTTTCATCCTGTGTCTGCACTTGTGGTTTTGGTTGATGACCTGTGCCTTGCGATTGACAAGAGGAATTCTATCCTGTTAATCTTGTTAGATCTTTCGGTGGCCTTTCATACAGTTGATCATGAGGTGTTGACACAACTGCAGGACCTAGTGGGGTGGTGGTGGTGCGGGACCGCACGTGAGTGGTTTCGCTCCTGCCTGTTGAGGAGGTCCCAGAAAGTGGTGATGGGTGATTGCTCATTGTCCTCTCAGGACCTCCCCTGTGGGGTTCTGTAGGGTTCTATTCTGTTTCCCCTCTTGTTCTGCGTATATATGAGGCTGTTGGGCGAGGTCGTTTGGAGGTTTGGAGTGAAGCGTCATCAGTATGCTGATGACATCAACTCTACCTCTCTTTTTCATCTGACCCAGGCCCTGCAGTCTCAGTGCTCACCTGATGCCTGGCTGCTGTCAGAGACTGGATGAGGCTAAGGTTGCAGCAGTGGCCAGTAGTGCTTGTCACCAACTCCATCTGGTAAGGAGGCTGCAGTCTTTTCTTTCTGATTTGGATCTGGCCACTGTCATCCATGCTTTCATCACCTTGAGGCTAGATTACTGCAACACGCTCTACATGGGGCTGCCCTTGATGATTGTTCAGAAGCTGCAGCTGGTGAAGAATGCAGTGGTTCACCTCCTTTTGGGGACAGGGCACTAAGAGCACATTACACCAGTGCTCAAAGTCTGCACTGGCTTCCTATAGCTTTCTGGGCACAATTCAAAATGCTGGTTTTGACCTTTAAAGCCCTCAACACTCTGGGCCCCACATATCTGAACAACTGCCTTTCCTTCCATGCCCCATTGCAACCCTTATGATTGGCCAAGAGTGCTTCCCTGTGGGTACCGTCTGTTAGCTTTGTCCATATGACAAGAGCTCGTAGGGAGGCATTCTTGGTTGCTTCCCTGTTGCTATGGAACTCCTTTCCCCCGGAGTCCATTTGAGCTCGGGTCTGGGCATCTTTCAGAGGTCGTATAAGACTTTTCTATTTGAAAAGGCATTTGGTGGGCAGGGATAGGGAGTGGGGTGGTTTTTGGGGTAGAGGTGTGGGGGGGGGTTGTGTATGGGAAATGGGGAGGTGGTATTGAGGGGTTGTGGGGGGATTTGGTTTTTTTTAAGGTTTTTTTTGGCATGGGTTTTAATGTTTTTATGACTTGTGAGTTGCCCTGAGCCTTTGAAAAGGGGTGGCATATAAATTTAAATAAATAAATAAAGAACATTTTTGTGATGCCAATTAGTCATCGGAGATGGTCCAGGATCAATTGGGGATTCTGTTGGTGTACTGGTTACCCCATTGCACAACAGATTCCCTGACTGATCTGGCTGAACTGGTCTCGGGTGATGTTGAGGGTGCCCTGACTTATTGTCTTGGGTGACTTCAACATTCACATTCAGAGACAGAGTGGGATTTTATGGCCTCCATGATAACCATTGGCCTATCCCAGATAATATCTGGCTACATAACCCAAATTAAAAAAAAAAAGTGAGCTGTTATTTCTGAAAGAAAAAGTTACTAGCGTTCTAAGATTGCTTGGAACTAATAGGTAACAAATATGTTACCCTAGTATTAATGAACAGTAAGGAAAGTCTATGGGAAATCTTAGCTTGGTGTGTTTTCACAGTTTTGAAAGTTGTCGTCATCTGCTACTCCCTGTAGATCAAAAATTGTCATAATAATTAATGGGAAAAGAATTAGAATGCAATTTATCATAGCGATTTGACAGGCAAAGAATTATGCATCTGGAAGGAATGTATAGTTCTAGTTTTCCAGAAGACAGACATAGGTGGTGAAATTCAATGCATCTGTTTCTAACAAGGCTCGAGACTGCATTAAGAATTAAAACATTGACACCTTAAACATCCGAGGAAAGATGGATCTGTGTACAAAAGTCAGGGGCTCCAAAACATTTTGCCTGCCTGATCCCATCTTTAGAACGAAATAGAATCCTGTGGCCCCAGAAGTCAGCAAAAGACATCCAAAGCATGTTCGGCATCAGGATTGCAACCCCATCTGCAAATGGATGCTGGCAGAATTACATTTGAGGAGGGGTGACAGGAGAGCTGCTTTGCTTTGCCCCTTCCAACCACCAGGACATTCAGAAAAGGGGCATGAACATGTCAGAAAGGAGCAGGGCAAAGGGAGTACCTCCCCTTTCTGAAGCAACCACACAATTTTTCTGAGTGTCATGATTTCACACTTGGAAGAGTTGGGGCCAGGTGAAAGCCCACGGACAGGGGTGCAACTGTACCTCCTTACACGTCCTTTATGGTTCCAACCCACAGTTTGGCAACTTCTCACCGAATATACCTGCAGTGTATTATGCTAAAGGATCAAAGCTGGCTTTGTTTTCACTATAGGCCTTGTTGTCTTAGAAATCAACATGGTTGTTTTTCCACAGTGTTGTTTATTATATTATTCACTTTAAGAAGCAATCATTTTGCAGCCCAATTTGGGGGTTTACGCAATTGTCAATATTCCAGTTTCTTTCTCTCCAGTAGAAATGGGGCCTTGGTCTTGGAGGACACTGGGCTCCAGTCTCTAGCTTGATCCAGTGAAGCAGCTAAGTACATGATTAACTTTAAGCATACAAATAGTCCCAAAGTCAATGACAGCATCAGGGGAAATCTGGGGATTGAGTCTGGGACACAGGAGAGTAGTGCAGGATCAAGTTCAGGTGAGCTCACACAGGACCAGGATCCAAGGGCCCATGGCAGGCTGGGAACAACCAACACACAAACCAGGGGGAGTGAGAGAGAGGTTAGTGGGCTGGGATGGCAAGCCATGATGCTGGGCAGGTGGGCAGGGTACGAGGACTGGCAACAGACAGAACAGATACTGGGAAATAAGTTAAGTAGGGCTCCAAACAGGGCCAGTCCAAGGGTCAAACAAACCAGGGTCCAGAGAGCAACCTGTAGGTCCAGCAACAAGGGGACCAGGAAACAGATGATCCATCCAGCTTCCTCACAGCCAACCAGGAAACTGGGAACATGAAGCAATGGTGAAGGAGGCGTGTGGCCTGACCAGCACTGGAAGGGTCTTTGGCAAAGCCCCTGGGCCCTGATCAGAGTGCATCAGTGGTGCTGAGGTGCCAGCCACCATGCTCAGGGCTAGGGTTGCCACTTATACAAATTTTAAGGAACACTTATGGAAAATACATGTTGCAGGGCCTGCATTGGCACCTAAGGTACCAATGCAGGCCCTGCAACATGTATTTTCATAAGCGTTCCTTAAAATGTGCAGAGGTGGCAACCCTACTCAGGGCCCCAAGGTCACTGGTGAAAGCCCCAGTTCCTTACACTATCCCTGCTTTGATTTAAGGGTGGATGTAAGCGAGGGATGGAAAACTTCAGGCTCAGCGGCCAAATGCATCCCACAGATAGGTTTTTTGTGTCTCCTTTCCAGTTCCTGGATTTGGCCCTTGGCTCAAATTCCTACCCCCAAGTACTGAAAAACTGACCTCAGGGTAGGGGAGTAGAGATGAGGGCATGCATAAAAGCATAGGGGACAGAGCCATGGCACAGATCCACAATCTGGACCCGTCACTTCCTGGACAGACCAGCCAGACCCTTTTAGCACTCCTGCCCTGAACTTCTATGCAGCCCTCAGAGCTTGTACTAATTTCCAAAGCGTTCCTGGGAGGGAAAAGGTTCCACACTCCTGATTTAAGCAATACCCAGAACAGGCTGGATTGGAATGACTGGTGGCTCCCTGTCCTAGTAATTAAAAGTTGCTAAAATAACAGGCTTTGTTTATCTTGCTTATTTACAGTTTCCTACTTCCTGTTTTGGTAGTTGAATAATTCCATTTTGGAGACTGGGCTTAATTACATTATTGGATCAGATGGGTTGAGTATCCTCCAGGATCAACTTGATCCTGGGGGATACTCAACCCCACTGGCAAATAAACAGTAGTGTCTTAACATTTTACAAAACGTGAAAAACACCATCTTTGGGAGAAACATGAACTATTCGTGTCTTGCTGCTCCCTCCCCCATCTCCCTACATTCGCCTCCCACTACACTCCTATCCGAAAGCTCTGCTCCTTCTGTTCCATCACTCTTGCCTGCTCGACTCCCCTTCTCCTCAAAGCGTATTTGTCTGTTCCCGCTTGCTGCCCCCCATGCTTGGAACTACCTGCCCAAACACATTTGCTCCTCTCCCTCAGCCTTCAAGTCCTGCCTGAAAATCTACCTCTTCTGTCAGGTGTTCTCTAGCTCTTCATCCCCTTACTCCCCTCCTGATTTTCCCAACATCACCTTCCCCTATGTAACTAAGCGAAGCACGCGTACCTGCAACCTCACGCCTTCATGAACCTCACTCTCCATCTGATACCCCCATCCTTCATCTCCCCTCCCTTGTCTCTCTTAGGGTATTTTCAGACATGACAGGGCCCAATTCGCCCCGCCACGGAAACACCCTACTGATTCCCCGCCGGGGCCAACATGTAACGATCAACAGACATGTTGGTCGCTCCCGGCGGGGAATCCGGCGGGGGGGGGCGGGGCCACGTGGCACAACGTGCGGCTGCACAGCCCTGCCCCCCATGCTCCCTAGGCCGCCTGCCCTCTTGGGAGATGGGCGGGTGCCACGGCCAATGCGGCCGCAGCATCCACCCGCACTGACCACGGCCTGGAATCCCGCCACTGATTCCGGCCCGTGGTAGGGGGACAGATGTTACAGTCCCCTTGATCATGGGGGGAATCGCATTCAACACGCAAACGGAGATGGTCCGGCCAAACAGACGTTCGAGCCACAGTGACCACAGGTGGGTATTCACCGTGGTTGAGCATGATCTTGTAACACCTAAAAATACCCTTAGACTGTAATCCCCCTGGGGTAGGGACCCTGTCTATTTTCAACAGTTGTAACGTGCTAGGTACATTGCTGGTACTGTATACATACTTAATAATAATTAACCAGGTGAAACATTAAATGATATGAAGAGATGCAGGGAGAGCCTATGCTAGGTTTCTTGTCACAATGGGTATTTTCAGACGTTACGAGATCACAGTGAACCACGGTGAATACCCACCTGTGGTCACTGTGGCTCGAACGTCTGTTTGGCGG
>QEPC01013002.1:7135206-7156335 GCA_003113815.1 Sphenodon punctatus | reverse complement strand
GAGAGCGAGTGATACGAGTGCGAGGAGGAGCGAGTGGTTCTGGAGCGACAGCGTGAGTGCGTGGGCGTGGCCCTAACCCCCACTGTGTCTGGGGGGAATCCTGTGTGTGCGTGTCCTGTCCTGGCCTTTCCCTTCCTGGGTATTGCGCACGGGTCCTCCCCACACTGTCCCCACTGTTTGTCCTTAGTCCTGGGCCCTGGGTGTCTGGTTCTGGTGCCCCAAAACGGTCCTCCCCGGTTGGGAGTTGGCTTGCCTCGCCTCTATGATGAGTTAGGTGGGGAATGGCTAGACCTTCCACAACCACCCTATAACACCCTGAGAGGCATTTTTCAGGCGTTGCTGCTCCTTCGTGGGGATTACCCAGGGATTCTGGTTTACGTGTGGTTTCACTCCACCCCGTCGCAGGGCCCCTTCCGGTCTGTCGCAGCTCCCCTTCCCCTTCCCCGTGAGGGTTCCTCCCCAACCCTCACACATTGTCTTTAAAATGATCTTTTTGAGGATATGATTTGGCATTTTGAAGGGACCTCTTAAAAGCTGTATCTTGCTCATGGATTCTATCACACACTTGTTTAGTGAGGGTGCAAATCTCCATCCATTGGAGTCCATGGCAAAACTCTCTTTTTATTTTAATGATGGACAATTGTACTGTCAATTTTACACTTCAGAAGGATAAGGAGTTAAAAAATAGAAAATAATTTAAAAAGAAATAATCATTTTCATGGCAATGAGGGAGGGTAGGGTTTTGTTTTTGGCTAAGGTTTCAGATGAGAATCTTTGTATTTGGTATAAATCAAAGAGGAACAAAAACAGAGAAATCACAAGCAAAAACCAAGCAAGGATTCTATATTAGCAGTTTCTTGCATTAGCAAAAATGGCTAGAACTAATGACCACACACATTTCCTACTTCAATGAGTTCTGCTAAGGATTGGGAGGGAAGGGGGAGGAGTCAGTGGAATGCCTAAAAGCATCCAAGAGTTTATCTTGGCAGAATGTAATGTGGAACACAAGTAGTTCTTTAAGTCTGGCATATTACAAATTCTTTCTGGATTAGGGGGATTCTACCCTCAATAATGTGTTGTGTCATGTGGTCCTTCCCAGGAGCAGCATCCAACTGTAACAGCCTAGTTTTAGCACTTTAAAAAAACAAAACCTTTTTATTAAGGCATCATCAACATGTTTTAATGCATAAAGTTACAAGGGGCCTATTCTTCATGATGCTTTACTGTACTTTAAAGAGGCTGAAAAAGAAGGTTTTGATTTTCTTTTATTTGTAAAGGAACTGTTTTTTAAATAGGGGTTTAGCTAAAGGATATTTTCAAGCTAAGATAAGACACATGATGCATATCTTTGGAACACCTTCCTCATTATCTTCACATATGGAGTGGGGCATGAGGCTGCTGAAGTGGAAGGGCAGGCGGGTAGGGTTTTGGGGGGTTGTAGTGGGGTTGTAGAGGAGTGAGGGGAAAGGTTGGGGGTTGGGGTTTTTATGCTGTTTTATATGTATTACATGTTGTTCTTATTTGCTTTGTAAGCCGCCCTGAGCCATTTGGGAAGGGAATGGTAAAAACGGAAATAAAGAAATAAACTATCAATTTGGTTTTAGTTATTACATTAAAAAAGAAAAACAGAAAAATGACGTAACTGAAGAATAAAGAACAATGAAGACACGGAGAGTTGAATCTACTCTCATATCACTTTGCTCTAAGATCTCCAACTCCATATCGCTGCATTCAATTATAAAACTTCCACTGATTTCTCCCCTGGGCAGCACAATCCTCCAGCACTGATCCTGGTGCTAGTCACTTGGAGGATCCCACCCTAACTTTCTGAATTCTGTTTTGCTTACACTGTTGCTTTTACTCTTCCTCCTGCTTAGCAATATCAATTCCACTACTTTGTAATCAACCAGGCCTAGACTATCTAAAACTATCAAGATCTGAATTTGTTATTCCCTGCTTTAAATTAGTCTCGGTTTCTTCCTCTAATCTCGAAGATAATTCATCCTTGATACAGCTGGAAAAAATACTATGGGCCTTGAGTTTCATTACCCCACTTTTCCATCCAGACAGCTAGGGAACACGTTTCTCTCTCTTATAAAATCACTATTGTTTGTGATTTGGGCTAGATTCTTATCTTCCCATATTCCATTCCTTTTTCTGACTTGTTGGTATTTAGAACATGTCTAAGTCATTACTTTCCTCTCTTTTTTGTCTTTCTTACCTTAACCCAATGATTTGCTCTTTCTCCATCTACAGTCCCAAGCATATGAACAAATATAGTATATTAAGGAACATATCAGTCTTGGTTCTTTCCAGTCTTGGCTCTTCTGCTTCTGTGCTTCTCTACAGACATTCCAGTTGTGTATTAATGTCTCTCTGCTCATCTACCAACATTCCAAGTACATAAAGGACAGAAGCTCTTCTCATTCCATTACCCCACATTGCCTTCTCAAGTGCTTTTCCTGGAAGGCAACCAGGAAGAAGGTGCCTGAGACTGGAATGCCAGTCTTTTTGTCTCTCTCTCTTGAAAAAGGAACTTTGACCTCCTGCAGGAAGGACAATGGGACTCAGCACCCAAAGAGGGACTATCCATCCTAAGTAGGATCTGTTGGGGTGGGGTGGGGGGGATGTCTCTGTAAGAGAGCCCTGGTTACTGCTTCTCACATAAAAGAGCTTTCTGGAAATTGTTCAGGGAGTTCACTTTTAAAGCATTTAAACATAGTCCTCTTTTTCTTCTCCTGTTGTATCTTTCAATTTCATCCCAAGGTTGCCTGTATCAATAGTGGGGTACAGAAATAAAACACCAGCAGGAATGCAGCTGTACAGAGACCTGAAGATGAGAGTGAAAGATAGTGATCTTATATGAAGGGCTATTAGAAGCCAATGCAAGGAACCAACGGTGATGTGGTTGAGGCAGCAAAGGAGCTGTCAAGGATAGACATGGAGAGGAGTGACATGAGAGCCAGGCAGACCAAAGGAAGTGGAAGCTGCTCTAAGACGAATGGTAACAAGGGGAAAAGGCAGGGTTTTAGTAGAAGAAATCCTGGCAAAGTTAGAGGAAGAACCAGCAGAATTTAGCAAAAGCTGGCATACGGGAGGCCTGGGAGATCCAACACAATTCTGCAGGAGATTCCCTCAAGCCCTCTCTTCCTTTCCTGTTCTATCTTCGTTTTCTCCCGTTTTCTTTTTCTATTGCCACCCCCACCTTTTTCTTCACTTGCCCTCTTTTAACTAATTGGTATCAGGCTTCCAAAGAGAGTCTGTGGCTGCCAAGCTTGCTTTGCTGCTTGGGGAGGGCAGGCGGGTAGCAGAAGTTCAAAGAACACTTTCCTTCTGCACCTGCTGCTTGTTCTTTGATGCTCTGTTACTGCCAAAGTTGAGTGGAGCAGCTTCTCATTTGAAGCCCAGCTACATGCTAATCAGCCAAGAAAAGGACAGGGAGAAACAAGGGGAAAGGGGAGTAGGGGAGAGGCAAAGGGAAGCAGTTAAAAGGTGAGCAAGAGGAATGCAGGATAGTAAGCAAATAAGAGAAGGAAGCAAGGAGAAAATGGGACTGGAAGGAAATGAGGGCAAAGGTAGCAGGGAGTGAGAGAAGCTAGAAGGCAAGAGGAGCAAGGAAGGGAGCTCTAAAGACAGAATGAAATTATTTATTTATTTCAAAATATTTTTATCCCGCACCCTCCTGCAAAATAGCAGCTCGGGGAGGCGTACAACAATCATTACAATAAAAGCCAACCAAAAAACAGCTAAAATTTTTAAAACCATAAAATACAAAAGAGCGGAAATCAAATATCCGCGCCCCCTCCCCCCCCCCAAGAGGGAAGGGGACAAAGCAGGGGCAATGGATATGGGCCATCAGGTTGTTGGGAAGTGGGAATATAGCTTGCAGCAATAATACATCAGGTGATGATGCAAGGACACTGGATGCTAAGAAGTCAGATACTAGCAATACCCATAATATCTAGTATATTAAGTATAACTTTAAAACAGGATTTTTAGTGCAAAGAGAAACTTATTCACAATTAGGTATTTCTATAGTCGACTCCTTAGAAATGCAAAAGGTGGAAATAAGAAACTTAGGTCATTCACAGCAGCAGAAGCATGGGTCTGAGATGAAGCATTCAGTTCACTGCAAGTTATATACATATATAAAATCTTGCTTTCCCCCCCTAAGTGCTAGAAGAGGCATTTCTTTGCCTATTTTCAACTGCCAACAAAAGCCTCTGTTCCTATACCTTCCTCCCAAGTCTTCAAGTAACTGAGGTCGGGTTTCATCATCAGTCAGAGATTTAGTTTATTGTTGGGTTGATTTAAATCAATCAATATGCTATGGCTTTAAAAATCCAGCTACTGATTCAAGTGCTTTACTAACTACAGTCAATGGAATTACTCTGGAATAAATGGTTTGAGGATTTGCAATCTTAGGCAGTGACTCACAGACCACTTACTCTGGAACAGCCCCATTGAAGCTCACTGGTTTGCCAATTGCAGCTTTTGTGTGCAATCCTCCGCCATCATAATCGAGAGTTTTGCCATTGACTTCAATGGATGGAGTGCATCCTTAATCTTTAAACCCCAGCCAGCCACTGTAAAACTCTGGCACATTGTCTGAAGATGTTGGACCTTTTTCTGGCCACAGGCTTATACAATTATTAATTATTATTATTATTATAAGCATTTATATAGCAATGTACCTGGCGCTTACAAAGAATAAGATAGACATGGTCCCTGCTCCCAATCTAGGGGCAGGCTGCTGTTGTGATGAATTTAAGATCTAAGCCAAGGGTTTTAGGAAATGTGTGAGATAATGGTAAAAAGTAGGAAGGCCAAGCAGTATTGCTCTTTGACAAAATTCTTCTAGGAAAACATTGCATGTAAGTTTCCCCTATAATTAGTTGCTTATACCTGTTATTTGGTTAGTTTCTTTAATTGGTCAGACACTGTTACAGGAATAACACAGGCCATAGGCTTTGTACTAACTTCACTGGGATCAAAGAGCAACTTGTTTAAAAGCCACATGCCATGACAGCCATTCTATACGACTAAGCTCTAGAGTGACAGGAATAAGATCAGACATAATAATGGTGATGCAACAGGATTGTGACATCACCAGCAGAAAGGAAATGCAAGCTGAGAAAACTGAGAAGAGTCTGTCATATACCTTGATACTTCTAAAGGTAGACACACAGGGCTGCATGGCAGGAGGGGCGGGATATAAATCTATTAAATAAATAAAAAAAGCCGACCTGGTTTTATTCATACATGGTTTGCAGAGCATCTTCAAGAGTATCATTTGTGGGTTATCCAAACCTATTCCACAATTTTGCCTGCAGCATTTAACATATTTCCTCTGCAGTTCAAAAAAACACAAACCACAATCAGTGCTGCTCACAAGGGCACATATATGAGAATTAAGAATGCTTCAAACACTGCTGTCATTATCAGGAGAGCTTACCCTCTTAGTTCAATGGGTATGTGGATTAGGCCTAGAGTGAAGGATGATCCTCCAGCAGCCCAATCGTCCGTCCGGCATACTATTAGCACAAACACGTGTAGTGTTGAGCTTGACCCAGGGGTCACCACATGCTGCTATGGTTGGGGGGCTGGGCGGGGCGGGGTTCTGGATACCATGCACAAATTAAACGAAACACACATAATCATTCTCTAGTTTATTGCCTTTGGGGTCTGATTCAGTTCAATTGATGTTTTGGCTTGGGAGAATCACAGAAAACTTTCCTTTCAGCTCACCTGGGGATTTTGATGTTACAGGAAATTCCTGAGTTTTTATCTATTTTGCAGACTATTCAGATACATTAGGGACACTTCATTACAAGCAGGGCTATTCAGTTAATTAAGTGGTAACAAGGACTGATTGCCCTTAAAGCCTGAGGTGTTAAGGTGTGGAGATTCCACTATGATTAGATCTGCTTAGTTTTAGACTTGTCCCTTCTCAGCATCCAGTGGCATGTGCTTGCTAGCTACACCCCGACAATAATCTCCAAGGAGGGGACAGAAGAGTCCCAATTCAGCAAGAAGAGTCCTTTTGCCTAGTTATCTTTTCATACCTCCCTAGGTTTGGGAAAGGGTCATAATGCTAGAAAGATGGAACTCAGAGTCTTTGATCCTAGGTTTTGGGGTGAAGCGAGTACCCTCAGGACACGTCAACAATTCCCAATGAATCTCACATTAATTATATTATATTATTATTAATAATAATAATAATAATAATAATAATACAGCACCAGCAATATACCTGGCACTGTACAACCATTAATTAGAGACAGGTCCCTGCTCCCAAAGGATTTACAATCTAGGAATGCACACTAGCTGCAAATGCATATCTGTTGGGAGGAGCCGGCTGTAGGCTGTAGGTTTTGATTAATGAAAATCATACAGGACAAATAAATGAGAAAAGAGGCTTGAAGCCTTTTTGATTATTATTTAGTATGGTTGTGGGCTCCTCTGAATACATACCAAAAGGATGGCCCCTAGATTTCAAAATGTAAAATAAAATAGTGTTTTCTGACCATTAGTCTTGATATTTGTCAAATTTACCAAACAGCAGCACAAGAAACCTTCACCCACAACTCAGTAAAGACAGAAAGAGGCCTCCCATCGCAGGATAATCAAAAATAGGGGAAATCTGCGAGGGGCTTTCTGTCTTGAAAACGGCAATGAATGATTACTTCTGTTCTTTAGAAAACGACTTCAATAACGCTTAGTGAACTCTACAAACCCAACCCAGGTCTGCACGCAGTTTCAGCGCACCTAGAGGAGACTCATCCTTGATGGATGCAAGCAGGTAAAATCCCAATGACTTCAAGCCCTTTGCCCGGTTCATAGGAGAGGAACACGACTGGCAAAGACATCTGACCTCATTCTCACCGCTCCACCTCTCTTGCCCTGTATCCACCCCCGGCCCAGCCTCCACTGCCCCCTTTCTCACGCCTCATGCCTGCTACCATCCTCATTCTCTCCACTCCACCCCGCCTCACCCCATCCTAGCCCGCGCCTGTCCCCCAAGCCCCGGGCGGCGGTCCCCATCCTCAACGCCCCTGCCCTCCGATTACGACACGCTCTCGCGATGGCGGCAGTCTCGCGCGGGCAGAGGGGAGGGGCACGGTTGCTGTGGTTGCTCAGTGGCGCCGACGCTGCGGCCTGGAGCGGATGTTGTTGCTGTTCCGTCCCCTCCCCGCGAGAATGAAGGGCGCTTCCTTCTTCTCCCCCCGCTGAGACGTACCGAGACCGGTTGCCTGGCGCAGAGCGGCCGGGCTGCTTGTGGCCCAAGCCTTTCCCTTCCGCTCCGGCCACCCCGGACCTCGGGCCATGGCGGATTTCGACGAGATCTACGAGGAGGAGGAAGACGAGGAGCGGGCCCTGGAGGAGCAGCTGCTGAAGTATTCGCCTGACCCCGTGGTGGTGCGCGGTTCCGGCCATGTCACCGTGTAAGGACCGCAGGGGACAGGGGGCCGGTGTGGGGCGAGCAACGGGGCCCAGCCGCGAATGGAGAGGGGTGTGTGCGCCCGCGTGTGTATCCCCTGCGACCTGGGTGGCCCCTTCCGGGCATCCCCGCGTTGTTTCACAACTCGATCCTAAGGGACTGGCAGCAAGTTCCTCAGAGGGAACAGCCAAGAGCCCCCCCCCCCCCCCCAAATGGAGCCAGTCCCCATGGAGTTTGGCTTTTATTAACATCCTAAGTCTAGGGAGCCTGCCTGTCTCTTCCTCTTGTCTCTGGCCTTAGCCCACCATTGTGGTACCTCACCTGTGGAGCATCTTTACAGCTCTCTCGGTTGCCTAATGGTCTCTGTTGACTGGAAACCTCCACGACCAAGCAGCCCCATTGAGTGAGGCAATAAGAAAGCAAAGTCATGACTAGATAGGTATGTAAAGCATGAAGCCAGACGATGAGCTGTCAGGAAGTAGGGCATCGGGTAATTATTATTATTTTTTCTTTTTGGATGAATGTGTGCTTACACACAAGGTGCAGCGCTGCGCCTCGATACAAGTTGTTTATGCTTTTCTGTTAGTCATACTCTCAACCTACCCACTTAACAGCTAGCTTCAGCTTTCTGTCAGCTAATCTTGCTCTGCAGAGTTTCAGTAAAATAGAACAGTTGGCACAGCTAAAACAATTTTGGTAACTTATAGCCAGTCATCTCTTGTGATCTGGACTTTTAAGATAGACCTCAGTGAGGATCAAGTGCAGGAGTGGGGAACCTTTTCCCTGCCAGAGAGACCACTTTGAAAATTAGTATCTGTACAGCATTGTGTATGACTAGTAGCACTATAGAAATGATTAGTAGTACAGGCTCTGAGGGCCGTGTAGAAGCTGGGTTTGGGAGGTGCTTAAAGGGTACACTCAAGGAAAAGAGGATTCGGATCATGGATCTCTGCCCCCTACCCTTGTGTACATGCCCTCACCTCTGGTCTTGTGTCTACACTCAGTTTTTCAGTGCTCGGGGATTGGAATTGGATCCATGGACCAGATCCAGTTGCTGGAAACAGGCTGCATAAAAGCTTGCTGCTGGCCCATATTTGGCCTTCAAGTGAGGTTCCCCATCCCTGATCTAGTGTTACGTGACTGTGAAATAGTATTGTACTTAGGCTCCCATCCTTAAAGTGCTGCTTCAGTGCGGGCCCTGGCTTGTTCTCCCTAGTGAGTCTGTTGTAGTTGAGGGTATTTAGGATTGGGCTGCCAGTCTTCAAAACCACTGAAAAGTTAGGGGTTGCTTTGTGATCTGTTATAGGAACTATTATGATTAATGTGTAAGAAAAGTGGTTAATGGTCTTTGCTAGTGTCTTGTAAGGTTTTTTTTCTCGCATTGTAGTCATTAGAAAAGTAGACAGGATTTCAGCTGGAAACAGGTGTGAAAGAATCCATATCCTATTACCAATCTCACAATGCAGTGGGGATGTTTATGCAGTAGTATCCAAAACACGGAGGTTAATTTTCGAGCAATCTAGTCACATTTCATCAAAGCTTATCGGTGAGAAGTTCCCAAACTGTGAATCAGGACCTCAAGTGGGACCATGCCATCTGTAGATGGGGTCACAACCCAATTAATGTTTGGTATAATTTGTGTGACATTCTTTGCTATATGTGGTCACACAATTATATTTGTCTCAAAATGGGGTGTTGGAAACAAATTTTTGGGAGCTACTCTTGTAGATTGTCAAGGGACATAATAACAAACAACGTTGAGAAATGTAGGAAGCTTACTTGTGCTTCGATGAAGGAACAGTCTTTCAAAAACTTATGAGAGAGCTTTGAAAAGGATGTAGGAAATGAGTAATAGGCTACTGTACAGTGTTTGCATATTGGCCGACTGTTTACAGTACTAAATCTTGATGACCAAAAGCTGTCACCCAGTAGCTATCTGGGCTGTGTGACAGATGTCTGTGGAATGACTGATGGATAAAAATGCATGTGACCACAGTGTGGCGGCAACCTGGGGCAGGAAGTTGTGGCAGACACAGTCTGGACCGGACTGCAAAACAAACGTGACCGGGGCCTGGGCAGGGTGAACATGTTGCTGGCCGGCCCTGCCCTGCATCCAGTGTCCTGCCTCCCACTAAGATGGGCAGCCAGGGTGGCTAATGACAGTCAGTCAGGGCAGCCCCTGACCCAGGCTGCATCTGCTGGTCCAAACAGATGTGATAGGCTGCTTTGGCCCAGACAGACCTTAGCCTGGGCTGTGACCTGGGAGTTTTCCTGAGATCGGAGCCCAGACTAGGTGCTGACATGGCCTGGGGCAATCCCAGGTCAACATCTGATGGCGCCTGCACAGATGTGCACTCAAAGTCTGGGCAGAGTGGGCCACAGCATGCCTCTGTCATGTCTGTTTTTATCCTAAACTCTTAATCTAGCTCAAAATCACAAGCAAATGCACAAATCTTTTGCTTGTACCGACAAATCTCCCCAGTTGGGGTGTTCTTGTGCCTCTTCTGCATGGGACACCAGGAGGAACTGATACAAGTTTTTGCCTGTACTACCTCCGCCGGTTCTATATCTATAGGCATGTACAAGTACAGAAGTTTGAGGACAGCCATTTTTTGGGGGGGGGGACAGCACTTTATCTGCGTATTCACAATGCTTATTTCTTTGTGCCATTGTAATTTAAGCTGGAACGTTAGCTTGCTACTACAAGTGCTGCGAACAACACAATCTTTATGCTCTGTCCAGTACCACTGCTGTCCTTTAGAGCCAGCACAAATCCCTTCACTTCTGTGGGGCTTGCATTTGTGCTGAGGCCCAGAATGATGAGGATCAGGCTGTAACTGTAGATTTGCCATCCGTGCAATTCTAAGGGACAAGTGACACTATCACATGTCTAAGACTGAGCTAGCTAATTTGCTCCTAGGGGATGGTCTTAGCAGCCAAGGTTAAGGCCTATCAGTGGCAAGGTTTTGTGGAAGCCTGTACATGCTGGTTTGTGACTAGATGGCTCAGTGTAGGCTTTGGGCTAACTGCCTTTTCCTGTGCACATCTTCTTTTCTTTTTTTTCTTTAAAAAAAAAAAATCCTTGAAATTGTGGACTGGTCAGTAAAATATGAAAGTATTACCAACAATTATTTGAAATTCATCTACTCCATTTACTGTTGAGTACTAAATACTAAATAATATTAATGCAGTACTAAATATATTACCAAGTAAATCCCTCATCCTCTTCTCCCACTTAGCCTTAAGTTCCCTTCTCCAACAAACACATCTACTGCAATTCAAAGAGGTCCGAGAAGACTGAGAATATCTCTTGAAATCTCTTGTGATTTGGTTACTTTTAATTCATACTTCGTTTTATGGGACGTTTTCCTTAAATAAGGATTTTTCAACTAGAAAGAAACTTCAGGCTTATTTGACCCAGGGTATAACACCATCTATCATTTAGATGTTTAGTATACCCTTTATACTGCAAATATTTCTCTTTATTGATGATGTATAATTAATCTTAACATTTGATCCTTGTTCAGACCTAAATTCATCATGGGTGATTGGAAGTGAAGATATAGTTAAGGTTGTGTCCAGAAAGATTCTTAAACAGGAGCCCCACACCTTGAATTTGAGAGGAAAAAATCATAAGTAAACTTGGAACATTTTCTGAATTTTCCATCATTTGCTAGCAACTTCATTTATACATAGTTGTAAAAGTTCTTAAATCGCCCTCTCGGAGGTGCTTTTCTCACTATGTTGTCTCACCTTTGTTGGAACTGTTTTTCCAAGATATTTAGCGCACTTGGGTCAGTGGTTATTTTTCTTCACGTTGAGGATGATGGGTTTAGTCCTCAAAGCACTCCAGTGGTGCAAGGCCCATCCGCTTCAATGGAGCTTGTGCCAACAGAGTGCTTTTGAATACTAGGCTAAATTATACAATATTAATTTTCAGTAGAGTTAATGTGAGTTTTTGTTGTTGCACCAAAGTACATGTAGCTGAAATCAGTAACTTAAAAACTGATGGACTGCAAATAGAAACTGTTTCTCTCTTCGGTAGCTTTGACATATCCCAGGAAGAGACAGACACAGCCAGTCTCTGTAGAGTGGAAGGATGTTCTCTGAACTGGGAAGGTGGAGACTTGCCTCCACTGACTGGTTTGAACTCCTGACTGATTTGACCTCACTTATCTTATTGACCAACCCCATGTATCCGTATCTGAAAAGGCAGTGAAATGCTATCTTTAGTTTATCAAAGAAGTTATGCAAGTACAGAGGAACAGAATCCAGGATTCTGGCATGGTGGATCCAAAGCTTAGTCACTCTTACCTAGATTATGCTACTGTGTTCTAAAATCTTAGGCACTAGTACTCGACCTGTATGGCAGCCTCAGCAATGTTAAGGCAGAATGATTTCTTAAATGTATTGAATTAACTTAAGTCAGATGTGTCGAGCAATTGATGCAGGAGCGTCTGAGGTCATCATCTTCAGATGTTAGAGTGCAAGTTTGAAGTTGTCGTATATGTTGTTTTTTGTGACCCATTGGAAGTGTAAGTTAAAGCTTCATAGACTGCTTTCTCGCGTTTAATATGCACCCGTAGGCGCCACGGGGAAGTCCAGGACTCAAATGATACACAGCTTCCGTCTCGTGAGAAGGGCGGAAATGCAGATCTTTGCCGGCAAACAAACGCATCTGGCAAAGCGGGGCCTCCTGGGATCACTCCTAATGCGATCACCGATCCAGGAGTAGACCCACCCCCCTGCAGTCGTGTGGAAGTGGCCCCAGTCTGACTTTAAAGATTTTAGTTTATCTGGCTACAAAGGTTTTGATATCAATGATGCTTAAGAAAAAGCAGACCAGATGCTTCCGTGACTATAGGTTGAGCCTATTCTGGAAAACATTTTCCAAATTTGGTTGCAAATTTGCTTTTGCAACTGAAAGGAAGGGGTCATAATGGGGTAGATTTTCAAAGGTAAAAATTATACTGACTCGGGGGGGCAGATGGCTTTGCTGATGACTGAAGGGCTGGAGGACTTGATTTGGCAGAGGGGGGTCTTGCTGGGAAGGAGCAGGGCGGGAGGGTAGTTGATTTGAGGGATGGGGAAAATGGGGACTTAGTGTGTCTGCTTTCTGCACTGGACCCAGCAGGTAGCATCTGCAAGGTCCCTGTATGGCTGTCTCTTGTTGGCTAGAAGTATCCATTGGGTCCTAGTGCCTGCCAGATCTTCATTTGTCTGCAAATGCAGGCACTTTCTGCAGGTTTTTCTGTGAAAATTCCACGAAAACTTCTGCAACTGCAGCCATACAGATATAATGACTGTAGGAAGTAGAAAGATTTTTCAAGGATCTCTAGTGTTATTTTGAATGCCTTGCATATTCAAGGTAGCCAGAACTTGATGATGGTTAAGAAAAGTATTACTGAGAATATTGATAAACATGGCTTAATGGGGAAGAGTCAATATGGATTTAGCAAAGGGAAGTCATGCCTCACTAATATATTGGAATTTTTTTAGGGTGCAAATAAGCATGTGGATAAGGGTGAGCCAGTCGATATAGTATATCTGGGGGCATTTGGTAAGGTCCCTTATGGGAGACCCTTGAGGAAAATGAACAGTCATGGAATAAGAGGCAGTGTCCTATCGTGGATAGGCAACTGGTTAAAAGATAAGAAGCAAAGAGTTGGAACTAAATGGTCATTGTTTCACAGTGGAGAGAAGTGGCTAGTGGAGTGCCCCAGGGATCTGTACTGGGACTGGTGCTGTTTAATATATTAATTAATGATCTGTAGAAGGGAGTAAAGAGTAAGCTGATCACATTTGCAGATGACACACAGTTATTCAAGGTAGTTAAAACCTGAACGGACTGTGAAGAACTGCAGGAGGATCTTGCGAGACTGGTTGCCTGGGCATCTAAATGGCAGATGAAATTTAATGTGGACAAGTGCAAAGTGATGCACATAGGGGAAAATAACCCAAAATATATGTATACAGTGCTGTGTTCTAAATTAGGAGTTACCACTCAGGAAAAGGATCTTGGAGTCAGGGCACAAAATCTCAGATCAAACTCTGAGACAAAAAAAAAAATCCAGTCGCCGGACTTTATTCTGATATTAAACCATTCTTGCCCCACTACACCCCTGAGTCAGTCGCCAACCTCAGTTTTCTGGGCACCAATGGCTCCCAGGGACCTGCAAATGTCATGTCCTGTTAGAGTTATTGTGGACAATACATTGAAATCCTCAGCTTAGCGTGTGGCAGCAGTCAAAAAAACAGGAACCGTTCGGAAAAGGAAACTGAAAATATCATAATGCCTCTATATAAATCTATGGTATGACTGTACCTGGAGTATTGTGTGCAGTTCTGGTCGCCCCATTTCAAAAAAGACATAGTAGAACTAGAAAAGGTACAGAGAAGGGCAACAAAAATGATCAAGGGTATGGAACGGCTCCCGTATGAAGAGAAGCTTAATAGGTTTGGACTCTTCAGCTTTGAGAAGAAACGACTGAGACGGGATATGATAGAAGTTTATAAAATCTTGTTGTGGAACACATAAATAGGGAGCAGTTATTTACCCACTCTAACAGTACTAGAACAAGGGGACACTCCATGAAATTAACTGGCAACAGATTTAAAAGAAATAAGAGGAAGTATTTTTTTTCACTCAGCGCACAATCAACTTGTGAAATTTACTGCCAGCAGAAGTGGTCAAGGCCGGTAGTGTAGCTAGTTTTAAAAAGTAACTTCTTACTGTTGTGAGCTGGAACAACAGGGAATGGATTGCCCATTGTCACCTGTTGGGTACTTCTCCCAAAAGAAAGAGATTGGCCACTGTTGGAGACAGGATGCTGGGCTTGATGGACCATTGGTCTGACCCAGTATAGCACTACTTATGTTCTTAACTTTGTTTGCTGTAGAGAGGGAATTAAATATATCTTCTTGCTGTTGTTCCCTCTTCAAGATGGCTTGGAGCAAAGGTTGCCTGCAAAATTGGGATGGATGTTGGCTCCTATTAGTCTCTTACTGGAACACTGTTGTGGTGCCCACAGCCAGGTGGCTCACAGCCAGGCTAAATGGATTGTTGACTCTAGCCAATGAGAGAGAATAATTTTAAAAAAGTGGAGCGGTTGTGGGGGAACTGTGGGAGGAGAAGGATGATGGAGGCTGTCAGTACAAGCCTCAGGAGGCTCTTCTGTGAAGAGAGCAGCCACAGACCATGTGGAATTACAAATTTGGGTTGCCAGATGAATGAGAATATGAGGATTTACAATTAACCGGCCGGTTATCTTCAGCTGAACTTGGAAAGTGTGACTACACCAGAGCAGAAACTTGTGCGCAGTATCATCTGCAAGATTGTTAGTCAATACAGCCCAGTTAGAAATGGCAGGACTGAAAACTAATAAGAAAACTTGACAGTTGGGCCAGGCAAAGTGAGGATTGTTGATGG
The DNA here is from genome assembly GCA_003113815.1 of Sphenodon punctatus. Taxonomy (NCBI): domain Eukaryota; kingdom Metazoa; phylum Chordata; class Lepidosauria; order Sphenodontia; family Sphenodontidae; genus Sphenodon; species Sphenodon punctatus. Next base: position 7,141,465 of record QEPC01013002.1, on the reverse strand, counting down.
AGTAATAAAGGTGAGAGGAGAGATTTCAGAGTGATCTGAGTGGCTTAATATTCAAGCTCATTGTAAAGGGATAAAGTAATTTAAGTACAAGCGTTAGGTTACAGTCATTAAATACTTTATAGAGATTGATAACTCTTCATTCACAAGTGTAAATTGATTATTGTTCATTATTAGATATAAAATAGTTTAATGTGTTTAACCTCCACCTAAAAGGGGTAGTTGGCCCTGACTCACCTGGTGCGTTGCTGCCTCCATGTTTGCAAACCTAACTGGTCCTTACACACTGTCACTTGTTTAAACTTCTATTCTCCAGATCTGTTACTAACTTGATACCATCAGTCTATGTATCTGGAATAGCAGATGGAATGTTAAATGGAGGAAGAATCTTTGTCTAAGCAACAGTCTGCTAAAGGAGAATTGGCTTTGGTGATTTCAGAGACTTCATCTAATTCTAGGGTTGTTGCTTAGATTTCTGAATCTCCAGGATCACTTTCATCTTTCAAACTGTCAAGTAATTGCTGAGCTAGAGCTGGGGTCCTTCTCTAGGCCAGACCTTTACTGTCTTTGTGCAATATGTATATGGCTTATCAACCGAGTGGATTGATTCCACTTCAGTCTGGCTCTAGTTCAGTCTGTGTCATTGGAAGAAGATGAAGTGAATTGTGCTTGAGGGATAGCTCTACGTTTCCTTTGTTTAAGCACTTGAGATTGTTCAAAGATGATTTCCTTGAGTGTTTTAAAAGCAGTGAGCTCTCAAAAGTAGAGAGAGCTCCTAAACGTCTCCCATCATCATCTGTTCATATGTGGCTCCTGAGCTGCCATTTGCCCACCTCTGTAATATATGGTACTTGGGTTATCCTGAGTGACTATATAGTTAGAGCCCTCCCTGAAGAGCTTGTCAGCTAACTGGCCACATGCAAATAAAGGTGCAGGAAAGGAAGGGATTAGACTAGTGACATCAGGGTTTGGTTTTGTTTCTTTAACATATTTGAACTGGTTTGGGATTGAAAAGAAAAAGCAGCTCCTTGTGTGGGTTATTGAAGTCTACTAGAATCATGGACTAATCAAGCCACTGTTCTTGCCACGTGCCAAAGGGAGAGCTTTAATTCTCTTTCAGTACCTGATTCTTGAGTTGCTAGTTATGCCAGTGACTTCTGAAAGTGCAAGATCTATAGGGCTTTTATTTCCAACCCCTATGATTAAGAAGCTAGACAGCGGTTTCCATTCCAGAAGTTTCATATGCATGTCAGTGAATCTTAGAGAAAACGTTGACAATGCTTAGATTCTCATTTTTCTCATGATAGATATTGTTGGCTAATTATCAAGCCATCAGTGTTGCTTTTCATCATGGTTACTTGTTTTCCAGGGGGAGAGACTTTTTGACTACTATACAGAAAGATCAGGATGAGGGATGTGCCCTAAGAGCTTCTCAAGAAGCTTCTAGCACAGCAGCTTGATTTTTGCTGATCCTTTTATGGTTAAGAATGACATGATATATGAAGGTCTGGACATAGAGGACACGTGACTTGGTTTTCAGATTTCCTTATGTTTCATTAAGAAGACAGTTTTTGAGGAAAACTAAATGACACTACTATAAGGCTTGAAATGGGGATTTTCTCAAATAGCCTATATATAAAACTTATAGGACACAATCCAGCTCCTATTGCAGTCAATGGCTAAACTCCTATTGACTTGTATGGGGCTGGATTGCGCCCATAGTGTGTAGTTTACAGTGTCAGAAACTCTCTCTGTTATGTCACTTTGTCTCATTGGAAGTAGAGAACTGGTTACCATAGGGCAGGGTGGGCATAGTTTCCAAACCCAAGAAATCCATGCCTAAATCGTCAAATGGCTGAGACAGAGGCACAAGACACCCACATACACGTGCACACGCATGTGCTGTTGCATGCATGCATTTTGTGCTCAGTCCTGACAGCTGAGATTCTGAAAAAGAGGTGTGATTCAGCTGCTGAGATGCGGATGCAGTGAAATAAAATACAGGCTCACTAAGGCAGTGTGTGTGGCCCAGCACCAGCAGAGAACTGACCTGAACTGCCTAAGAGCTGCATAAGGCTCCCAAGCCACAGTTTCCCCACCCGTGGTTGAGAGAATCATGCCATAGTTCTCAGAGGAATCAGAGCTTAACATTTGTTTCTGTCCTTCATCCACAACCCTTATCACAGTTTTGAAGGCATGCAAGATGACTTTGGTTCCCGGACTAAATTTTGTGCCTCTTCAGCATTTGGATACCTCTGTCCCAATTGTTCATTTGTGGAAACTGAAGAATTTTTTCATGTTTGTTGGTCTTAGGGATTATTTTTTGCAGAAGAAAGTACAAGACTTTCAGATGTAAATGCGTTATCTAGGTCGATGGTGTCCTCTTCAATTGATGCTTGATGATATTTTCAGATATTCATAATCTGTACCCTGGATGTTTATGCATCTGATACAATGTTCATTTTGTTTTTGCAGATTTGGATTGAGCAACAAATTTGAAGCAGAATTTCCTTCATCATTAACTGGAAAAGTGAGTATTGCTGGAGGTTAGCTAGTACTGTATTAGCAACTAAATGTATCATTTGGTTAGCCAAATTTTACTACTAGAAACAATCGCTATTCAGATCTGTGAATACTCAGATTACACGAATACTCAAATCATGCTGCAGTACTGATTATTTGTCTTTATTGTAGGTTGCACCTGAGGAATTTAAAGCCAGCATCAGCAGAGTTAATGGTTGTCTTAAGAAGAACCTCCCAGTTAATGTCCGATGGCTACTTTGTGGCTGCCTTTGCTGCTGCTGTACGTTAGGTTGTAGTATGTGGCCAGTTATTTGCCTCAGTAAAAGAGTAAGTCGAACTACTTATTGTTTGGTATTGTATGTTGTAAATCAAGACAGTAACGTTGGTTTCATTTGTGTATTGTTTTTTTTCACATTCAGAACTTGCTCTGTAGACTAGCACTCTCCAGTTTCCTTGAGCTGCACAGTTTTTATTCACACCTTTGACAGTTCTAGTGTGTCTTTGCGTGGACATATACTTTTTTGTAAACGAAAGGGTATGATTTGAACTATTAACATGGGGGTAGTTCCCATGCTAGCAGTTCATATGGGTGGAAATCCCATTACAGTAACTCAGAGAGCGGGGGCTATCCCCATAGGAAATTGCATGGCAAGAGTGTGTGCACGGATGCAATGAAACAACAAAAGGTGCAAATTAAAATCATTTTAGCACAAAGTGCTAAATCCGTTAGATCACTTGTGTTGCAGTCGGATTCTGCCAGAACCTTTTGTTATATATGTACCTGGAGGCATAATGTTAATGATGTATTTGGTGGTAGATTTTTTTAATGCATAAAACGTTTGTATAACAACTATTTTATCTTAGGAAATAATATTTATCAGTAGACAAAACACTTTTTATTATTCCTTCTTTTCCATAATATGTTGATTGAACTCCTCTGAATATTGGACAACATTTATTTTGGCACACTATTTGAAAGGAACCTTAATTTCCTTTTCACATGGTCTCTGATCATTCTCATTTATGGACTGAAGGTGGCTGTGCCATGATCCACCTGAAACTTCTGGCAAGTAGTGATTCCTGAGAATCATTCTTCTTCTCCTTGAAGAGAATCCACAGGCATACAAGTTAGAGTGGCCCCAGCTGCCATTTAGGCTTGCTCTTACAAGTGACTTAGAGCCTTCAAGAGAGGAATCGAAAAGGTCATGAATGCTTTCCCAAAATATAAATAGGAACTGCCAATACTTCATCTTCAGGACTATAAAAAACATGCTTGCCAGAAGAGACTAAATTTTGAGAGCTGGTGAGTGAAGTTTTTCTAGACCCACTTACAATGCTGGGACTGGGACTCAGCACTGCAGACAGAAGAGGTCTCTCCTGTTCTCTCTCCTTGTTCTCAATCGTTGTGGCAAACAGAAATAAAATCGTTCTGACACTTGATGGAATCCGTGCAGGTGTGAGGGAATATATGATCTTGCTGTAGTCATTTCTTGTAAAGTACTTAAATAGTTTGCATCAGGGAACTTTTCTGGTAAATTTCATTTGTGCCCAAGTATTAGTTGAGCCAATGCATGAATGTTGGTGTATTAGAAGAGCTGCCAGCTAATCATGTCTGGAGAGAGTGGTTGCCATGTTGATCCCAAATCCAAGAGTTGGAGACAAAGTACTTCAGAAGATCTCTTGTATTGGACCAATTTCTGTCTGTGAGCGTATTCAAGTTTTGGGATCATGCAGGACCATTCCTCCAGGGGTGTAAGAAGTCAGAACTGCAGACATAGCAAAATGCAGTAGGACGTGTGTGTGTGTGCATGTGTATATATGGGAAAAAAATTGGATGGGAGGAAGGAGTTAGGAAAAAGGCAACTAGCATTTTAAACAATTGAATACAATGAGGGGAAACCAATAATTTAAAGACAAATGTAATAAATGCAAGGGTGTGTGCAAAAGAGCAAACTGAAGAAGTGGCTATAGCAAAGGAGATTTGAAAAGGGAAGTTACCATATCAAAACGTTTTAAAATGCAATGTACGGAACGCAACAGGTGAAAAACACAGGTTGTCTTTTGCACGTTTCTATAGTGGCTTATGAAGCTCAGCTCTTCTTAGTCTGTTGTGTTTGGTGTTCAGTAATTATAAATTCTGTTTCCTAGGCCTGTCTAAGATGTTGTACAGGTTCCCTTTTAGGATGAAGTCTGAATAGTCAGAAATAGAAGAGTAGTTCTGGAACAAGTGGACCCCAGCTGTTGATTAAACATTTTTGTCCATAATCTTTTTTTCTTGTGGGACTTTGTTTACATAAGGATTAATTGGCTTCCATCAGGTCATTTAGTGTACTGAAAAAAGTACATTATGAGCTGTGATTGGCTTGTATTTGGAATGGTTTTCCCGATGGGATGTTGATTATCAACATCCCATCGGGAAAACCATTCCAAATACAAGCCAATCACAGCTCATAATGTACTTTTTTCAGTACACTAAATGACCTGATGGAAGCCAATTAATCCTTATGTAAACAAAGGTTGTGGTAGGGATGTGTTGGCTGGCTTTAAACCAGTTGCTTTACTGAGTATTAGGGAGTCAGTTCTTGATGCTCACTTCGGAAGAAACCGCGGGGTTGTTTGAAGTCCAGAAGAAAGGGGTCTGATCACCAGTGAGTATGGGGTATAGTTGTTTGATGATAGGTTCCAGTGTGGGGCGGATAGGCACATGTAATGTTTAGAGCTTGATAGAGCAAATTTGAGAGAGAGAGAGAGGTGTGGTGAGGGGGTGTGGGAAGTACTGCAGGGATAAGATGGTAGGAGGGTAAAAAAGAAAATAAGCCATACAAGACAGCAGAGGATGAAGAGGTAGAATAATGAGAGATCAAATGTGTTCTGTATTGTAGATGATGCCTCTTGTCATTCAAGACAAGAATATGGCCACCAGAAAAGCCAGTTTAGCTTTTAGGACATGTCAGGAACAATAGCAATGGGCTCACTTGACCTAAGATGCATTTTTTTTTTTTTTAAATGGAACATTACTCTTTCTAAGAATGTATTCCCTACTTTTCACATATTCTTTTGATACTGAAGGAACATGGATCAACTTACATAAACTCTGAAGCACTTGATTTTTTCATATCCATCAATGCAGCAGCCTTCATGAGCATTTCATTTTTCTTAAAATGAGTGTGGATTCTTGCATTCCACTGGCTCTTTTGTGCTTGTCAATAGAAAGCACAGCTAGCTGACTCTCTTGTCAAGAGCTAGCTTTTCTAATTCATCTACTTGTTATGGTAGCATAGTCAGTAATCTCCATATATGGCGCTTGCTCCTTTATGCTTTGAGGTTGTGTTGTTAGTTTGACTGTAGTCAGGTGCTTTGGCTTTTCAGTACCCAATACTACTATTACTTATCATTTCTATATTATTATTATAATAAACATTTATATAGCGCTGGTCATGTGCCTGGCGCTGTACAGAACATAGAAATAGACGCGGTCCCTGCCTGTAGCTTACAATCTAAAAGACAAGGAGGGGGCGACAGGGAGAGGGGGGCAGTGGGAGAGACGGGGGAGAAGACAAACATTCAGGCCAATGCGAAGTCTCAGGTGCGTGTACTTGGCTTGGTTGCAATCAGGTTGGTTGCAGCAGTCTGCAGAGGAGGGCAGACAGTAAGTATATGGAGAATGACTAGCAGGCATTGGGAAAGGTGGCGAGGAAAAAGTGGATCTTGAGGAGAGATTTGAAGAAGCGGAGGGAGG
>QEPC01013002.1:7088903-7125900 GCA_003113815.1 Sphenodon punctatus | reverse complement strand
TCCTCCTGTCCCCAGCTTCAGTGTTGCCCCCAACCTGCAAAGAGGAAGAGGATTGAGGCTGAAAGATGAAGGCAACGTGTGGGTGAATGGAGCCTAAGTTGTAAGTGAGCACAATATGTGAGACTACAATGTCTTTACTGCTAACATGGCATGGAAGTTAAGGCGGGAGGCTTAACTTGCAATTTCCATGCTTTTTAGTGCATGATTGACTTTGTAAGAGCCTTAGCTATTGTAAATCATAGGTATTTTGAATGGAGCCTAAGTTGTAAGTGAGCACAATATGTGAGACTGTACAATGTCTTTACTGCTAACATGGCATGGAAGTTAAGGCGGGAGGCTTAACTTGCAATTTTCATGCTTTTTAGTGCATGATTGACTTTGTAAGAGCCTTAGCTATTGTAAATCATAGGTATTTTGATTATGGAATGAATGTATATATACTTGAGGCAGTCGCTAAAAGGAAGTTAAATGTACAACCACTCTCCATTATAAACAAGGTACTGCTGAAGCCCCAATTTTGAGAAAACCGCTTGAGCTACATTTCTGAAAGTTTATCCATGGCTAAGGTTTGTGGGGACCATTATACATGCAAAATTTGAAGAAGATCCATCCAGAAAATAAAAAATTATGATTGTTTAAACGTTTTGGTTGCGGTCAAAATGCAGTGTCCTGATGATTTTGAATCCTCTATCTCCTCCACCCTGATGAGTTGAGCCTCTAAACTTCACAGGCTTGGAGCATGAAATCAATGTCATCTGCTACGGTAATATTATAATGACCGGTGCAGCCAAAACCAAGTTATTAATGATTTTAAAATCACTTCTGCAGGTTAGCGCATGCGCAGTAGAGGTGCCCATGCTTCTGCTGGCAGGGGGACAAGCCCAGCGGTGAACTTCAGCAGCATGAATGAGAAGGGAGGGGGGAGGAGGGACTCGCCGCCACCTCTCCCACTGCTCTTCTGCTACTGATCAACTCTGTGAGTCTCACCCCCTGTGCTGTTCCCCGTGCCCACCAACCTACCAACCCTGCTACTGGCAAGGGGAGCCCCCAAAAGGTTAGGTCTGTCCCCGTTCAGCTCCCCAGCCCCTCGTAAGAAGCGTCACGGGACTTTCAGCCAGGGTAGGCTGCCCCGCACCTGAGGGCAGCTCATGAGTTCTGCCCACTACGCTCCTGACCCCATGCCTAGGCTGGCTGGAGGAGACCTGGGTGCAGGGAACCCCCACATCGGGGGGTGGGTGTTGCTGGGCTAGATGAGGCTGGGTGCAGGGAACCCCCACATCGGGGGTGTGTGTGTGTGTTGGCCCCATCCCTTACCTGCTTCTTCCTGTTAATAGTGCTGCAGCAGCAGAAGGACACCGATCAGACTGAGAGATAAAGCTGTTTGTTTAGAAACAACTCCCCATGTGAGTGATCAGAAGGTTGTTGCCTTATAAAGAAGGTTCTTCGAGATGGCTGTTAACATTCTTACAACTGGATTGTGCACACTCACCCTATTCAAATAATAGACCACGTGATCGCCTTGAGCTCCTCTAGTATAAAAAGTACTCTTCCCCTGCAGATTGACAGTTCCTTCCAACCCTTTCTAGGAATATAAGAAAATTTTATGCGGGACTGGGATTGTGGGTGTTGTGAGAATGTTTAGAGCCATCTCGAAGAACCTTCTTTACAAGACAGCAACCTTCTATTTTTCGAGTGGCTCACAAGCCGTTTTTACACGGCTCCGCCCAGTGGGGGGGGGGGTCCGTTGGCTCACCGGTGCATGGGTGGTGCGTCAACACAGCCGCACACGCATCCCCACTCACCCCCCACTCATCTGCACCGATGGAGCAACCGCCGTTTTCCCCGCTTGCTCCGTGCGTGGGGACGAGTGGTGGGGGGTGAGTGGGAATGCGTGTTAGGTGGGCGCACGGACCCCCCATTTATAATGGGGTTGTTCACATGGGGCTCCCCCACCCATGAACACGATGAGCTTGTCTGGGGGAAGGTCATGATACAAAACCCCACAAGGCTTACGCAGCCCTGTTTTCTAGGTGAAGGACCGCGTGATGCGGCTCTGGGACATCTTAATGAGAAAAGCCTTGCAAGAAGGTGACGAAGGCCTGATCAGAACCAAGGCAGTTTGCAAGACTGCTGCAGATGCAGCTCAGTACATTCCACACATACACATGCACTTCTACAGTACCTACTGGTCAATCCCCATGCTCCGTGTACCTAAGGATGGCTCTCATACAGCCCAAGGCACCAGTCCTGGTACCAATCTTGGCACCAACCTTAGCATGTCTCCACTTCCGGTAGCATCTCAAGTGACACCTTTTATGGGTATTTTCCCCACTGTCCTGGAGGCATTAGTGTCTCGATCAGAAGGACTTGAAGAGGAGAGGCAGGGGGAAGATGCCCATACTCCTAAGCTTAAGAAAAAGAAGAGAGAGAAGAAAAAGAGTCAAATCTTCTTCTTCTGACTCTCCTCCTGGGGAGGCCCCAATGCCACAGAAACCCTCCCCATCAGATCACTCACGGTAGACCATTTACTCAGACATCGAATTGGTCTACTCCAACCAAGGGTTCCCAAGCCAGCATCCTGCTTCTCTCCCCTCCTCACCAGCATAGGTCCACTTCTTGCCATGGCACTCCTAGACACTGCCCCCCCATTCAGGGGCCACTCCAGAAGCCTTTAACATAATGGCACCCGCAATAGGTACCTTTTTCCTAGCCATAGGAGATCCAGGTCCCCATATTACAGGGACCGTTGTGGGGAAAGCGAATGTTCCCCCTGCAGTTGCTGCCCCCTTCCATGCCACTGGAGAGAGCCATTTATTTTAGGGCTGCAACCAGATTGGAAATTTTAGTTGATTAATCAAATTAGCCTTTTTGTCGATTAATCAGTTCATTAGAATTTGCATAAAGTTGCAGACATTTACAGAAATACACATACATTTGCATAGATTTGTCTAATTTGCGTGCATTGGGTAAACTTGCCTTCCGCTGGAACGTGTCCCCTTGAGCTGCGGACTCGGATCTATGGACTATTAGAAGGTCCTGGCAGCTAACTGATTAATGGGGGGGGGCGGGTGGACAAATTTAATTGGTTCTAGACAGATTAATCGGTACGATTAATGGTTGCAGCCCTTGTTTGTTTGTTTATAGCATTTAATATCCCGCTCCCACCCTGCCTCGGGCAGCTTGGACTGGCTAACAATTGATAAAACATATGAATATAAAAATACATAAAAACAACACACCATAAAAATACTTTCTGGAACTAAAACACATCCCACCCAACCCCCTTAGACGACCTGTTTCCCCAAAGCCTTACACTGTCAATGGAAGGAGGAAAGATCTGGGGACAGACGAACCTCTACCAGGAGGGAGTTCCACAATCTCAGAGCGGCCACCAAGAACGCCCACTCTATGGTTGCCATCCATAACCCCTGTGGGACCTCAAGGAGGGTACTCCCAGCAGACTGCAGGAGCTCATCCAGGACCTGGGGAGTGAGACGGTTCTGCACATAAGTGGGGCCCAGACCGTATAGGGCTTCATAGGTAAAAAACTAACACCTTGAATTGGGCCCGGAAGACTATAGGCAGCCAGTGGAATGAATGGAGCATTGGTTTTATATGATCCTGGCACCCTTAACCCCGTGAGGTCCAGGGTTCTGCACCAGCTGAACCGTCACCAAAGGCAGCCCCACGTAGAGCTCATTGTAGTAGTCCAGTCTTGAGGTGATGAAGGCCACTCTTGGGTGATAGTGGTCCAATCTTGGGTGATAGTCAGGGCCCCGATTCTTCCGTGGAATTTTTAAAAAAAATTCTGCGGGAGTCAGGGCCCAATTCTGCGCCTCAGCGCGATTTACCATGCGGGGGGGCTTGGCTTGCCTCCTCCCCCCACACTGGTCAAACCCTCAGGGCTTCCCAGCTGCCGGGGTTTCCCCTCCCCAGCTGCTGGGGCTTGGTTGACTTCCCCCCCCCCCCCCCCCTTTTAAAAAAGGAATTGCCTTACCAGAGACGGCAGCAGCAGCTGCTCCGTCCAGCGCGCTCGTACTTCCTGGCCCCTCCCGACGGGGCCTCTCAGGGCGACGCAGCCGGATGACGTCATCTGGCTGCGTCGCCCTGAGAGGCCCCGTCGGGAGGGGCCAGGAAGTACGAGCAGGAAAAACGAGCGCGCTGGACGGAGCAGCTGCTGCTGCCGTCCCTGGTAAGTTAATTAATTATCTAAAGGGGGTGCCTCCCCCCCTGGCAACTGGGGAGGCTGGGGAGGGGAAGCCCCGAGGGTTTTTTCATTCCCCTCCCCTCATGGAATCTCCTGCCCCGCGTCCCCGCAGCGCAGGCTGGAAATTCTGCGCTGGGGTAAGCGGGGCAGGAGATTCCGCGGGGGGAGGGGAATTCCGTGGGAAATCTGCGAATCGCAGACCCGCGTTTGGCTCGGGGCCCTGGTGATAGTGGACAGGTTGACAGAGTGGTAGTGGACTTGGTTATTCTCAACATAACCAAGCCAAATACGTGCACCTGAGACCTCGCATCTTCATGAATGTTAGAGCCCTTGTGTCTCCCTGTTCCCCTTCCTATGTCTCTCCCCAGCTCCCGTCTCTCGAATTGTAAGCCCTAGGGCAGGGACCATGTCTGTTTTGTTACTTTGTAAAGTGCCAGGTACACTGCTGGCGCTATATAAATGTTCGTTGTTAATAATAATAATAATAATAATAAGGTCAAAGTCTCAGCTATACGACTGAAGCTGACATCAGATGTAATTGACAAAAGGCACTCCTCACCACCGCCATCACATGAGCATCCAGGTAAAGCCGTGAGTTGAGGAGCACCCCCAGACTCCAAACCTGGGGGACCAAAGAGAGACAAACCCCATCAATGATGGGAGTCACCAACTCCCCTACCCCTCCCACTAACATCACTTCTGTTTTGTAAGGATTCAACTTCAGACAGCTTGCTCTCATCCAGTCCCTCACAGCTGCTAGACACTGAGTAAGTACCGAAACTGGGTCAGTTGAAAAAGAGAGGTAAAGTTGGGTGTTGTCAGCATGTTGATGACACCGAACATCAAACCCCCTCATGACTTCCCCCAAAGGCTGCGTGTACACGTTGAACAAGAGAGGGAACAGAATAGAACCTTGTGGAACTCAATATGTGAGGTCCCAGGGAGATGAAGAATGGTTCCCCAGCACCACTCGCTGAGTCCTCCTGGACAGGAAAGAGCGGAACCATTCAAGAACAATTCCACTCACCCCAGCCCGGTCCCACAAGCGGTCCACCAGCATCTCATGATCAACAGTGTTGAAAGCAACCGACGGGCCTAACAGGATAAGTAAGGCTGATCAACCCTGATCCAGTTCACGGCGAAGGTTGTCAACCAAGGCCACAAGTAGAGTCTCAGTGCCACAACCTGGGCAAAAGCCAGACTCTGAGGGATCAAGAAAAAAGATGCGATCCAAATGCCTCTGAAGCTGCTGAGCCACCACCCGTTCAGTAACCTTCCCTAAAAAGGGAAGGTTAGAGACGGACCGATAACTGGCGAGGGAGTCGATGTCAAGTGATGCCCTCCTGAAGGGAGGCATTGACCATCCCAGCCAGCAACGGACCCAACGTCTCCCGGCTGGTCTTGACCAACCAGGACAGGCATGAATCTAATTCACAAGATCCATGGATCTAATTTACAAGATGTGGCTCTAACTGCCCCAAGGACATCCCCCCACATCCGTGAATGACACCCACTGAAATTGATCCCACAAAACTGGACAAGACAGGGTATCCATAACCTCTGGTTCTCCTACCACAGCAAACGCAGCATCAAAGAAAAATTTAGCGAGCATAGATATGAAGATCCGTACAATTGTGCTCATTACTATTTTCAGTCCAGAAGGCCTTCCCTACGCTGTCGGCACTGTGACTCTAGGCACTGCAACTTCAGGAACCGTTCTCCTTGTGAATATTACTACTAATTTTCTAAAGCACTACTAGATGTACGCAGCACTTTACACTCACAGATTTTTGGAGACAGGTCTTTGCCTAGTAGGCTTACAGTCTAAGATGAACAAGGGTAAGGGGAACACAGGGAGACAGATGCACATTCCCTTTTTTTACAATGGGGAACTGAAGCTGAGAGGTTGTGACTTGCCCAAGGCCACCCAGTGAGTTCATGGCTAGGTCAGGATTCTGAATCCTGACTTCCCAGGTCCAAGTCCAGCACCTTATCCACTACACCACGCTGACTCTCTGAATGACATGTCTTAGAATGACTCTACAGTTGCTCCAGAAACTCAGGCCCAGCCACCTCTGACCCAACCCTAACCCTCTGCCACCACCAACCCAGCCACTGAAACCTGTTTCACAGCCATTCGTAGCCCTGGTTCATTGCTTCCAGAACTTATGCCCCTACCCACAGCACCAGCAGTATTGGCCCCATCAGCACTGGCCACCCCCATCTCAGCCGGTGCAGCCAGCTTCCTCTGGACTAGCCTTCTTGCAGGCCCTGCTGGGCCACCAAGATCCTAAGATAGTACATGCATTGGTACCTGCATGTACCTCACTCAGACCTTGATACAGGCAAGGTTGCATCCTTCTCCTCACCTGTGCCTGACTCTTGACGAGCGGTAGGCCCTCCACCCAGCAACTTGTCTGTGATCCATCTACAGTGCTGGCAACAGAGGAGGTTAAGACTTTTCAAGCTATGCTTAAGAGGCCGGCTAACGTAACATCTCGGGTGCCAAAGTGAGTCTTCAAGAAATCTCCCACAGTTCAGTGTGTGGGATACTTGGCGGTGGTGACACTGGACATGTGATGATACCCATTTTCAAGGAACCGCTTGAACCCTGTACCTCTGTGGGACACTCCTTCAGCAGCTCCTATTAACAAGTTGACTGACACCTTTATATACCATACCTCGGGAAGAATCAGCTATGTTTTTCAAACCCCCAAATCCCTGGTAATAACAGCAGCCACACAAAGATCGAGTTTGGGGGCAGACTAGACCTCTCCTTCAGACAGGGAAGGAAGAAGATTGGATGTATTCGGCTGCAAGGCTTTCTCATCGGCCACCCTTCCTGTGAGAGGAGCAAATTATTTCTCTGCCATGTGTGGATACCAACGTTGGTTATGGTCCCAGCCCACCACCACCACTGACCCGGCCCAGCTAGCCGTCCTCCATAGGGAAGACACACAGGTGGCTCAGTTATAGTTGATATCAGCGATGCACATTACCGACAGTACTATCTGGAGTATGGCCTCAACCGTCATGGTGCGATGTCATTTCTGGGTCGGATCCACGGCTCTCACTCCTGAAAAGGCCAGCATTGAAGATCTCTCCTTTGATGGCAAGGTTTGCTTCGCAAAGTCAACTGATGAAACTGCATAAAATAAAATAAAAACTGCCAGACCACTAGATCAGCAGGAGTCATTAGGACCATTAAAAAGAGTATTTATTTTATTTTAAGAAATTATACCCCGCCACCTCCTGCCACAGGCTGCTCAGGGCGGCTGACAACATCAATAAAAACAATATTATCACACATCGTCCCTCCATAAACACGGTAATAATAATACGAAAGAAAAAACCCACCCACCTTCCCCACTCTCCCTACCTCTCCCTACCGCCCCATTACCCCTCTCCCTCGCCAAATGCCTGACGGAACAGCCAGGTCTTACAACTCCTAAGAAAGTCTGGGAGGTCAAGGGCCAGACGGGCCCCCACCGGGAGGGAATTCCAAAGGTGCAGCACGGCCATCAAAAACACCCTGTCCTGTGTGGCCCCCCCCCCAGGAAACACGGGGGACCTCCAACACGCCGCCCCCAGCTGACTGTAAGGGACGGTCTAGAACTCGGGGAGTGAGGCGATCTCGCAAGTAGGCAGGGCGCAGGCCGTGTAAGGCTTTGTAGCTCAAAACCAACACTTTGAATCGAGCCCAAAAGACTATATATAGTCCGTGCTCCGGAGTGACTCCTGCGGTCTGCAGGGATGCCTTCCTGGAGGTCCCCCGCGTTAAGCGGGGGGCCACAATGGAGAGGGCATTCTCGGTGGCCGGGCCGCGTCTCTGGAACTCCCTGCCGGAGGAGGCCCGCCTGGCCCCAAGCCTTTTAGTATTTTGGCGAAGATGCAAGATCTGGTTGTTCGCCCGGGCCTTTGGGGAGGGGAGTGGGTAGTTGGGTTTTATTCCCCCTACCCCCAGTAATTTATGGCCCAGGCCCTGTTTATATGCTGTTATATGTTTTAAATTGTTATATATGCCATTTTAGGTATTGCATTGTTTTTATGATATTTTATGATTGTAAGCCGCCCCGAGCTGGGTTCAGGATGTGGTGGGGTATAAATTTAATAATAAAATAAAATAAAATAATAATTAGCAGCTAGTGCAGAGATCGGAGCACTGGTGTAATGGGCTCCCGGCGGCCCAGTCCCACCAAGAGCCGGGCCGCCGCATTCTGCACCAGCTGCAGCTTCCGAGCCATCACCATAGGTAGCCCCACGTAAAGTGCGTTACAGTAGTCTAACCGAGAGGTAATAAAAGCATGGATGATCATGACCAGATCAGGAACCGAAACCAGCGTCTGAAGCTGCCACACCAGATGTAACTGATGGAAGGCACTCCTCACCACAGCCTCCACCTGGAGATCCAGGCGGAGCTGCGCACCTAGGAGCACCTCCAGGTTCTGTACCTGGGAAGTCAGCGGAGGACAGATCCAATCAATCGAGGGAGCTGTCATCTCCACCGACTTACCCGCTAACATCACCTCCATCTTGTCAGGATTCAGTCGCAGTCGATTAGCCCTCATCCAGTCCCCAACAGCTGCCAAACACCGGGTAAGCACCGAGACAGCTGGGCCTGGGTCGGTCAAAAATGAGAGGTACAGTTGGGTGTCATCCGCATACTGATGACACCTTACCCCGAACCCTCTGATCACCTCACTGAGCGGCTGTATATACGCATTGAACAGGAGAGGGGACAAGACAGAACCCTGAGGGACCCCACACGAGAGGTCTCGGTAAGATGAAAAACAGTCACTGAGTACCGCCTGTTGAGTTCTCCCGGTCAGGAATGAGCAGAACCATTCAAGAACGATCCCACCCACCCCTGCACTGTCCCGCAGGCACGTCATTCAGTGCAAGCCTCTAATTCTTATCGCCGGAGATCTTCTTCCTCCTCGTTCCAGCATAGGAGGTTCCCTCAGTCCCAACAACTCTCCTCACAATCACAAAAGGGGTTCACTAACCCAAGCAGAAAAACAGGCTCCAGACCAGTTTGTCTTCTGGCCCATAGCCAAGATCACAAGTTTAGCACCTCAGAGGGCGAGGGAGACCCCATATCCTCCCCCATTTTTCTAGACTACCTAAGCCATTTCTATGGACCCATGTCCCAAATAACAGTAGACCGGTGGAATAAAGAAATAGTCTTACATGGCTATGTCATCCAGTTAAAATGACTACTGCATCACTCCCCTTCCCTGTCCCTTGTTAGAGACTCCTTTCACAAGGCATCTTTATTAGAGGAAGTCCACTCCTTATTCTGTAAGGGAGCTATTGAGGAAATCTTTCCCTCTTTGGGACTTCTATTCAAGGTATTTCATCATCCCCAAAAGGGATAGAGGTCTCCGTCCCATTTTAGATTTGAGATGCTTAAAAAAAATTGTTTGTAAATTGAAGTTCAAGGTGGTATCTTTATCCACCATAATACCAGCATTAGAAAGAGGGCTTGTGGCTAGCCTCCCTCGACTTCAAAGACGCATATTTCCATATATCCATCTGCCATTCTCAAAGTTTCATTTCCTTCTAAATAGACATCACTTCAAATACACCATCCTTCCCGTAGGACTTGATTCTGCACCACAAGTCTTTACCAAATGTGTCACTGTAGTCACTACCGAGCTCAGAACATGAGAACATAAGTAGTGCCATACTGGATCAGACCAATGATCCATTGAGCCCAGCATCCTGTCTGACAGTGGCCAGTTTCAGGAGAAGAGGCCATCAGAATTTTTCCCCTATCTGAACTGCTGATCTGCTCTTGACGGCAGACACGGAGTCCAAACCATGGGAAGACCTAGATATAACCATCTCCCTCCAGGAAGATCTGGGATTTGTGGTGAATAAAGACAAAAAGTTACATCTTATCCCTATCAGGGTGCTCTCCTTCATAGGTGGTGAGCTAGACATGTACCAAAGGAAAGCCTTCCTTTACCTGCAGGTTCTGGGACATCAGAAAAATGATAAAAGGGCTCTTCCGGTGTTTAATACACCCAGTGAGGCACTTTTTGCCTCCACGATGTCAGGCACCCCACTGGCACAACTAAAGAGCAACTGTTGCAGCACTGGTTCAGGTCAGCATATGTTCCTCATATTGACCATGAAATTCACCATTCCCTGTTAGATCCTCCTTTCCCTCACTTAGTGGACAAAACCACAGCATTCCCAGAAAGGGATGTCACTCTAAACACCATTACCCACTGCTGCTATTAAAACAGTGCCTCTTTACAGGGTTGAGGGGCTAATCTAGATACACTCGATGCCCGTGGTCTATGGAGTCCAGAGGAGGAACATCTACACATCACCGTTCTGGAGATGAGCCATCCATTGGACTCGCAGAGCCTTCACTTGGAACATCTCCCGCTCTGTAGTACAGGTATTGACCGACAGTACAGCGGCGATGTGGTACTTAGACCTCTAAGGAGGGACCAGATCCTCATACTTGTCTGCCGAAGATGAACAGCTCCGGGATTGGTGCGTGCAGCACCATGTTGCCCCCATCACTATATACATGGCAGGACAATCGAATCTCCTAGCAGATGAGCTGAGCAGGTTGGGGACAGACTGCTCCTGCTACAATGGCAGGTACTTGGGCCACCTGGACCTTTAAGGAACATGACTGAACGCTCCTAGAGAGCTAAAGGGCTAATGGGGCCAGCCAGCTGTGTCAGGGTGTGGTGCGGCAATGCCAGGCCAAGGCCTAAGAAACTGAGATGGGGTCAGATGGAAGGGATGAAGAAGGCAGGAGCTGAATGGGAGCTCTGCTTCAGGGATTAAGCAGCCCAGGGGCAAGGACTGTGCGTGTGGGGAGAACTGGGGAGAGGCTTTAGCTAATGGACTCTGGGAACCTGGTTACAGAAAGGTTTTGGCCTGGCCAGGAGGACCTGAGTGTGAAGCCAGCCTATACCAGGAGCGGTATGAACTTTGTATATACATTAAACGATTGAGAGTACTTATGTAAAATAGACACTTGGAGTGAAAATCCTGCTGTAGGCTAGTTTCCTGGTGCTGATCCTACATATACTTGCACTCCTTAGGGGTCAGTCATCCTGTTACAGCCACGACTGGTCACTTCTGCTGAAGGTGCCAAAGAATGGGGCCACCTGATGATAGACTTTTTCACCACCTCTCACAATTCAAAGGCCCCAATGTTGTGCAGCAGAGTGAGCCAAGATTCAGCCTCTCTAGGGACACCTTCATGATGCGGTGCAGAGGGGACCTTGTATGAATTTTCCCTAATCCCCATTATTCCTAACCTCGCAAGGTGGTTGTGAGGATTAAAAAAGTTGTGTTTACTAGTTTTTGTTTGTTTTTATTTTTATAAAAGCTTTACTACCCCGCCCCTCCTGCCACAGGCAGCTTGGGCTGGGTCACAATCAATACAAAAATAAAACAACAATAAAGCTAAAAACAACTCATAAAAGAAGGATAACAAATACTCCACCCCTCTCCCCTGCCAAATGCCTGGTGGAACAGCCAGGTCTTACAACTTCTTCGAAAGGAGGGGAGCTCTGGGGCCAACTGGACATTCACTGGAAGGGAGTTCCACAGCCAAGGCGTGGCCACCAAGAATGTCTTCCCCTGCGTAGTCCCCCAGAAGACTCTGGGGACCTCGAGCAGAGCACCCTCGGATGACTGCAGGGGCCGATCCAGAACCTGGGGGGGTCAGGCAGTCCCGCCGATAGGTAGGGCCTAGGCCGTTTAGAACTTTATAGGCCAAGACCAACACCTTGAATTGGGCCTGGAAAACTACTAGCAGCCAGTGAACGGAGCACTGGCGTAATATGCTCCTGGCGGCCTAGTTATATGTAAAGTGTGCCGAGTGCCATGGCAGGGGGTTCATTATTATTACAAAACAAGATGAGACAATTCAGATCCTATAGTGCCAGCTTGGCTATGGTCGATACTTTGCAACATGGCATCCTTCTGCTGGCCTCTACCATTTCACCGAGACCTACTCTCATGACTCGATGGACAAGTCCTTCGCCACAACATTGAATCTCTTCACCTCTCCACTTGGCTCATTCGCAGCTAGTGTCTTCCTTTTCTCTGGGGGTGTATACCTTTATAGACAACACAAGAAAAACTTCCACCAGGAAGTCTTATTCAGCAAAATGGATTATGATTCGTGAAGTTGCGTTAAAAGGGTCTTGACATTTCCTCAACTATTAGTGACGTTCTTTCCTACATTCTGCTCCTGAAAGACTCTTGAGTTGTCTACATCCAGCAGTAATATCCGCTGAAAGTGAAAGTCCACACAGCGGCAATATCAGCTGCCTTGGAGCCTGTCCAAAGGACTTCTCAATACCTACCCTTCTGCATCATGCCCGATGACCCAGGGGAACGTAAATCTGGTTCTTGCAGTTCTCATGGGTCCGCTGTTTGAATCTATGGCAACTTGCTCTTTTGAACACCTTTCTTTAAAAATAATCGCATTAGTGTCATTAACTTCACCTCAGCTAGGAGGGTCAGCAGGCTAGCAGCTTTGAGAGCTTCCCCTCCATACATCATGTTTCATAAAGACAAGGTTGATCTCCAGATTGATCGTTTGTTCCCAAGGTCGTATCTCCCTTTCATTTGAACCAAGCTATATCATTGCCAGTCTCCAGCAGAGGCGGGCCTTCTCTCACCCCACTTAGAGGGCCTTATTTTTCTACGCAGGTCGCACTAAATACATCAAGGCCAGTGACTCCCTTTTCATCGCGTATAGGAGTCTGAATATCCTCTCAGACTCTTGAAGTGGATATTACAATGCATCCACACCTGCTATTCCATAGCAAAGAAATAACTCCTCAGGGACTGAGTGCATTCAGCCTCCATGACTAACTTCAGACATATATCTATCCTGGACATTTATAAAGCAGCTATGTGGTCATCTATGCACACATTTTCCAAGCACTACTCCTTGGACCTGGCAGTCCGATCCGACTGCTTTTGGGAGAGCTGATCTTTTCTACGCTTTTCTCATAGTTATAACTCTCTGCCACCAGATATAAAATAAAACTGTGAGTGTCCTATTGTCTCCAGGACGGGGTTGGAAGGAACTGAGGTGGGAGAGGCTCTGACTCTCTCCTCTGATCTTTCCTCCTCTCACAAGATTGAAAGCCCAAAGGGGAAGATGAGAACTTTTCCTTCTTCCAGACTGTTCTACACAGTCCGCCTAGAGACTGCTGATGTAATGGAGCTTCTAAATGTTGCCTGTGGAGCAGGGATACCCATATGTGAGAATATGCTGTGCTTTTGAAGAACTAAGGTACTGGTAATTGGCCTTCATTTCTCACCCTTCTACATCCACAGTTCCACCAAGCACAATGAGCACCACAGCAGTGGAAGACAAAGGTATGAGGCTTCCCCATGCTAGGTGTTCCCTAGTGCCTCGAATATCAGGCCCTTCTATGCACATCTTTACTTCCCCAGATAGATTTAGAGGGATGACCACAATTTTGTGTAGAAAGGGTACCTCAGCCAAGGCCCTGGAGTGTGAGCAGAATACAGAGACATTGTGCTCTGACTAATCTTTTGTGGCTTGTCAGAGTGGTGATCCTTTGTGTGCCCCTTCTCTGTTCCCAGCCTTTGTGATTTAAACCATAGTCCCCTAATACCTTTATAGGTTTTAAAGATTAATTAGGTATCTTGATGATGGGGGGAATCAAAGGACCCTGGAGCAGGTTTGTTGGAGGGTGTATTCTGAGGTTTAGGCATTGAAAGATGAGGCTCAGGTAGCTGCATAGGAGGCTAGTGGCAGGAGTGGCATAAGGAGTTTAATTCTAGCTATTAATGGAACAACTCCCAGTACTGATACTTAATAGAAACCTTAAGAAAATCCCCAGACACTTGGTTACATGGCAATTAAGGTTGCTTAGGTGCACATCTTACTAACATAAAGAAACAAAAGCGAAGGAACCCTGTACGTTAAACCTGTAGCTTTGACATACCCTGCCAACTTGTATGACACTCAGACTTCACAGACCTTTCCCACGCTTGGACATGCTACAGACGCAGACTTTTGTTTTCATATTGTCTTACAGTTCTAAACGTTGACAGCTAGTTCTTTACAGGCACTCATCCAATTACAAAATAAATTCGTCCTTGTTTTCTAGCTACCACACATTCACACATTTTCTGCAAAAGTGCATCTATCCCACTACCATTCATATACAACCACAACCTATGTCTGACCAAAAAGGGTCATACTCCCAACCTACAAAGTAAATACATTTCTCTTAGTAGATTTTGGTTAGATTTAAGGTAGGCATTTGTGCATGAGGGACAGGGCTTTGGCGTAGAAGCTATGGATATAAGTGTGTTGGGGCAAGTAGCATATTTAATTTTGCAATTTGTATTAGTAGAATGTGAATCTGGAAAAGTTTAAACTGTAAACATGTTTATGTATGGAGGATAAAATAAGGATTTATCCAATCTTCTTTTTATAGATTAAATTGGTTGGATAGTGCAGGGTACATATGAGATCTGAAGCTATGGAGAATATATTTGTACTAGAAAACATAGTTCTCTGGTAAGATGCCCCAATCCTGAGTTCCACAACTCTCTCATGGTTAAAGCTAAGCATTAATCTTCCTAAGATAAGTGCCAAAGTTGTCATCGTCTGATTTGTATGAAGTCTTTTGTAAAACAAAATCAGCACTCTTAGTACAATTCCTACCGGACATGTGAGATATCATTAATACCCTTGTTGACAATCTCAGGAGAAAGGCCAACCACCTAATTGACATGGAGATTGAACCAACCCCACCCGTAGATGACTGTGAACAAAACTAATGGGTAATGTGGGAAAGCTTGATTTACTGTTGCTCTTACTATTACTACTTATTTAAATGGTGAACTTCAGTCTCCAGGACTGCCACTGTTAATGTTAGAGAATATTACATTCACTTGTATTTTAACAAATGTAAGGTGCCCGATTCCTTATAAATCCATTCTTAAGTTTCTGGAGGCAGTCTGACAACTCAACGATAGGCGTTAAAAACTAACCTGCTATAAATATGTGTGTTGTGGTAGTATCTGTGGCCTCATATAATAACTGAGCCCAATTATGCTACGTGTTGTACACACGTAACAGAAATAGCTCATTGTCTAAGTTATCACAATAACATTTTAGTGCTATTGATAACCAGCCTTATACATGAACTCCACACAATGATAGAAAAATCCAATTTCTCTTTTTTAGCTTCACACCCTAATATTGCTCTGGTTAAAGTCAATGTTGACTTAAACTCCAATTGACTTAAAATCAGGCTTAAAGTATTATATTTTGGTTTTGTATTTCCTGGCAGGTGGAGAAGAATTTCCTGGAATGCCATCACACATGAACGTTTTACAGGTTGAATGAAACTTAATTCTTAAAGCCTAGTGTGAGGATTGAAAACCCTCAGAGTTTAATTTTGCTTAACTGTGTCTCATTAAGCTTTTCATGCTAATAGTTAAAATTTAAGCCTACCTTCATTTATATACATAAAGGTATATGGCTTGTCACATCATTATTTGGTCATTTAAACAAAATAAGCCTTTTACACTTGAAATTTAATTTTTGTTAAAATATGGGATGGGGGGATAATTCTTAGACAGTATTAAATCTTTCTAATAACCTAAAGCTTTCTTCCACTTAATTTACACTTTTGTTGTTACTAACAAATAATTTGCTGTATAGGTTTTCTGTCTACCATTGATAGAATCTATATGCCTGTCATCCCAGCGTGCTGGAAATGTTACACTCAAATCAAGGGTTCCTTTCTGTTTTTGTATGTCCTCACCTGCTCCTCACTGTAAATCATTGAGATGTCAAGTGCAGTGATTAATTAAGCTGCACGTGCAACTGCTTTTTTTCACCTGTCAAGTAGGAGAGAAGACTTGCTATAGAGAATTGTGTGATGCTGTTTAATTCATTTTTCTCTTCCTTCAGGCTGTGAAGTTTACAATAATGTTTTACATTTAAAGTTTCATTCACATTTTATATAGCTGCAATTAAATATTGGTTTTGGGTTTTTAAATATTGCAAGCCCTATTCACAAGATTTTTGTGTCTTCCCAAGAACTAGGTACTTGCAGGAAGAACAGTGTTATGGATTTGGGGGATATAAAGGATTAAGGCAGCCCATTGTCTTGTACGCATACATAAGTCTACAATATTGTGTACTTAGCCAGTGCTGATAAGTAGCTAGTCAGAATTTTATTATTTGGGTTAATTTGGCAATATAAAACCACTTTGGATTACTTTTTTTTTTTTTAAACAAAGTGATTACTCAGTAGCCTAACTCCTTTAATATTTGTTGTGAGATCATTATAATTAGAATTTATTTGTATTGTCTTGATATGTATCTGGCACATAGACTGGGCCACACAATATCTTGGGTACTCATTTTCTCACTTGTGTACATATGCATGTAAAAGATCATTTTTCCTCTGTAAATAGGGAATCTGTTTTTGTCTCCCCCACCCCCCCCCCAAAAAAAAATCTCTCTTCAGGCAAGTAGTAACATTAAATTGTATAGTGATCTTAATCTGTTATCAAAAGGTTCTGGAAAGGAAGATTACAAGGTAGATTAAGGTTTTGAATCATTTTGCCATTGGTTTAACAGCGGGTGGGCAGGCAGATGCCTGCTCAGAGTAGAACCTATTGCCATTTTTCACCATTGATAGAGTAGCCTTTCAGAGTCAATGAGCTCTGTCAATGTGAGCTTGTCAAGGCTACAACTTCATAGACCTGAGAGGCGGTTTGAGAGGTCAGCCCTTTTCAGGTTTGCTGTGATGCAAATGAACTTTAATGCTTAAACAACTATTGGAATTTTTATGTCTGCTCCTTGTTCTTTTTTCTTCACAAAGTCATTGACGAGACATTCAGTGCTTTTTAAATTGGAAGTTGCATTGTGCTAAAGACCTAGTACAGATTTACGGAGGGCTGAAAGCAGTTAGATCATGTTCTTTTCATGGTGCGATTAGAATCAAATCGATTTCCCTACAGCCTTCAGCATTCAGATGGCAATTTTAACAAAGCTTGGGGACTAGACAAGGGACAAAATGACTGAACTGAATGTTAATTACACTCTGCAGCCTTATTTTCTTTTGATTTGGAGCTGACTGGCAACTAAATTAACAAAAGTGTGACCATAACTGCTGCCCTATTTTCATTTAAAAGGAGAGCAGACTCTAAAAGGCTATCTTTACAAAGAAACAAGTGAGGTCTGCTTATCATTGTTACAGGGCGCTGTCTTAAAAAAATATTAACCAAAAGGGCCTGGATTTTTTTTAAAAAAATTATGCAGTAAATTAGTTACTGGCACAGCCACCTTGAAAGTTCTTGTGACTCCTCTATTTAAAATAGAAAAAACGGCGAATATTCATAAATAGCATTAAATTGAGTTTTCATCATGTGACTAGGTCAGGTTTACGCATGTTTAATGCTGAAATGTTGTACAGTAACTTGAGAACAAATAACTAACTTTAATATTTAGCTTCTGAGATGCTAAACTAGCCATTTCAAAGCCATTTAAGCAGTTTATTTGTTTGACACTCAAATCTGTAGTTTGTGATTGTTTACAGTGCCGCTTGTTTTGCAGTAATAACAGAGAGATGCTTCCCCCCCCCCCCATGCCTTGTAACAAGACTGCAGCTGCACTAACTTGCATTTGATCCTTGTGGCAGTACTCCGTGTCTTTGCACCTGCAGCTCTGTTGGTCTCATCTTAAAACCTGGCACCATGATTTATCCTCTCTTATTCATACTCACTAGCAAATCCTATTTATTGCTGAGCAGTATATATTGTTGCAGTCAAATGACCATAAATGTCAGAGAACATTTCTAACATGTAAATATAACTGAATCATGAGACTGAAAATGTCTTGAGGTTTGAAGATTTTTTTGAAAATGTTTTTAAAGTTATTAAAGTTATTCATTCGTGGAAGATTTGGGGTTCAAAAGATTTATCAAGCTTTATATTTTAAACTATTCTGAAATACTTTGAAGGGAAATACCCAGTAGAAAAAACATGCATGATTAAAGCTTTAAAATGTAATCTGTAACTGAAATATTGGTATGAGATGACATTTTGTCTAAGTCAAAGCTGTAACATGGTTAAATGTCTGTACTAATGGCTTTCTTATTTGTCTGTAATTAGATTTCCATAATTTCTGAGGAAAGTCATGAGACTTTTTTTTTTTTTTTTTTTTTTTTTACTTTAAACTCTAAGCACTTTTCATTAAAAATAGTTTTGCACATCGTTAATACTTAAATATTAAACAGTTATAAGCAGTATATTCAGGTAATCTTAATGCATAACGTAGACCTAATGTGTGAAAAATACTATTTATAATCTGTCCATGAGTAACTTTTGGACTAAAACGTGTTATCCTCTCCAAGCAATTAAAACATTTCTGAACAATTTTGCACAGAAGTTTGCTTTGCATTTCTTCTTTTTTTTTCCAGGGACTGTTTCTGTCTTAGTTACTGTGCAATAGCAAAGAAGCTTTGATAGTACTGCAGACCACCCTGTACTCAGTCACTGTCCTATACCTCTCCCCTTTTCACACAAAAGCAGCTGCAAAACAAAGTTTTTCTAAAAACTAGTCAAGAGTAAAATTCTTTCTCATTTGTCTTCCAAACACGAAGATCGATTGAGAAGTTATTAGAATGGGAAAACAATAGGTTATACCACAAGGTGAGTGCCGCAGGGAGCAGCTTCGTACTGTTGAGGCCTGAATTGCACAGTATGGAAACAGATGCTTTTGTTGAACGAAAAATATGAAAGGTGGACAAATGGGTTAGTCTGTGTACTGCAATAAAATACAGCTCATTTTTCTTCCCTTTTCTCTCCTCCTTGTCTAGCTGTGCTTGCATTGGAGACTAAGCAAAAGGAAATGTGAAACGAATAACATGATGGAATATGTAAGTTAAAGGGCTGTTTTGTGAGTTTCTCTATTAAATGATCATTTATTTTGCTTCTGATCTTATTCTTTTCATGATTATTAATCAGTAAAGGTGTCAGGAGCTTAATCGCCTGAGTGGCAATGATTTTCTACGGTTCACAGATGCATGGTTTCATGTGCAGGACTGATTTATAAAGTTATGAATGACTTGAAAACAAGGCTTCACTGTGTTCTGAAAAATAATAAATTAATTGCCAAGATAAAATAGCTTGAACGTGTGTTGATGGAGTGTGAAATTTTAGATGCTGTATAAAGAATAACCACAACTTTGGTTACGCAGCAAGTCAGATATGGCTGTTTTATATAATGCTAATCAAGTCTCAAAAGTATGGAAGAAGACCTTTCAACTAAGCTGCTGGAGCTGAAGAAACCTTTAGCCTCTATAGATTTTAACTGCCCCATACCTCAACCATCTTGAAAGTAGCTTTAATAGTGTCACTAAACTATTTTAAAGTCAATCTGAAAAGTAAGTTTAAAATGCTGCAGTATAGATTTTATTCCCTAAAAGTTCTAAACCTAGTTAAGTTACATGCTTTTGAAAAGCATTCAGTATAGGAATTTTATTTCCCAAGTGTTCTCATATATTTGTTTTATATTACTGTTTCTCAAACTTTTGTGGCTAGTGAAGGAAACCGACTGTGGTAAGATTAGTCTGTTTAAAAATGAATAAGCCGTTGGACTATGTAGGTACTAATGTGAGACGCGAGAGATCCTTGAAAGGGTTAACTGTTAAAATGAAGATTAACCTTTGCAGAAATACCTGGCTTAGCAATTCTAACACATCCATGGTCTTTTTATTATATAGTTTGTCTATTCTTCGAAACAATGCAGGCATCATACAGAATATAAAAAGACTGATTTAAAACAGTGTTTAAATAGTTAGAAATTATCTTAAAATCATCTTTCTTTTAACAGCATGAAAATGTAAGAAAGGGGAAATGCTAAGTCCTATTTCTAGCCTAAAACATAAAAGACTTTTTAAATGCATTTTTTTCACAGAATAGCTCTATTCAACAAACTGAATAATGTCGGTTTTTGTATCATTATCTATTATATAAAACATGTTAATTTATGATCAGAGATGCATGATACATTGCTTCTCCCACCCCCCACTTATAGCAAAATTAAATACGTTTTTGGAACTTGACCTGTATATAAAGATTTTAGTTTTACTTTGGTCTCTTTGTTAAACAAGAGTAGTTAGCACTGTCATCCCAAATCCTTTGCAAATTTAACCAGAAACTTAGACATTCTAGACAATTTTACATTGTTAAATGTTTTATTCCCCAAAGTCATCAAAGCAATAAACTCACTCCGTTGAGTAACGGAGTATCCTAAGTGTTTTCAGGATCAGAACCTAAGTGAAAAACAATCATTTCTAACTTTGAACCTCTCAGGCATTTTAGAGCCCTTAAACTCCTTTCTTTTTCTCACTAACTTGCTGATCCTTCAGCACTAGTACTTAAGTTGCTTTAAATCTTCTATTTTTAGGGTAATCTTAAATGGGGATCAAGGCAGAGGGGAAATGGGAAAAGATGATTTTTCAGAAATCGGAAACATGAGTTAGTCTCCTAAATCCACTCAAGACTTTGATTCCATGAGGGCTTTAGCCACCTTGTAGATGCCAAAAAATGCACGGTGTCTTGTGCACCAGTATAAAATAGTGACTTTTATCTATTCAGTTTACCTCTTTGAAAAGTGGCTTGATTTTCAGCAGTACTGAGCAGCTTTCATTGAGGTCAGTGGGAGTGCTGAGTCTTCTGCACTGTGAAAGATCAAGCCACTTGTCAGCTAGCAGTCTGTCCACGTGCAAGCGGTTTCTGCATTGTTCCAGTCCCTCTGGGTCCATCTAGGAGGATGACTGACCTTGGGAGTTGCCATTTTCTCCTAGTTTCTCTGCTGATTAGGTGAGAGATTAAGTTTTTCCGTAAGTTATTAGCTTCCCTATATGCAGGAACCTATGTTCACTGTTTCCCCCCCATTGCTTCTAATGGGGAAAATGCAGTGAAGACGGGTCCCTACCTATATGATGGATCATCTTGTTTTGGTTTTTTTCCAAAAATTGTTAAAACACAAATTTAGAGGAAGGACAACCAGCCTTTTACCACCATAGTCTGAACGGTGCAGTCGAAAGCTAAGGAAGATATAGTAAAGTTTCTCTGGAAATATCAGATAGTAGCATGTTGGAATTCCTAGATTTTGGATTCCAACTTTATGGTTGGTGAAGTTAGCCTTCTAAAAGGCTTCAAATATATTTGCCTTCTGTTCTTAATAGTTATATCTTCATATTTTTGTGAACCGTGTAATTGATTTTGGCAGAAACTAATTAGCTAATGGGCTACATAGTTGTAGGTAACGAACTGTGAGTAATATGTTTCTCTCCTGTATTTTGGGTGTTAAAACTTAGTTTCCTTAGATGGGCACTTGTAGAGAAAAATGTACTACTGACCTCTTATGTAAAGCCGGCAATACCAACTCTAGTTGTTTGTTGCTTCCTCTACCCGCAGACTTATTTTAGATTCCAAATTTGTTTTGTGGGGGGCTGCTAAGCTTAAAAACTGGATGATAGAACTGATATCAAAATACTATTAAATTGATATATTTCTTTTTTCTTTTTATACAGGTCATCCTTATAGAATTTTTACCAAAGACACCAATTTTTCGACCAGATTAGCATTTGCTTTATTTATAGAGACTTATCCAAGTATGTTGACTTTCCAATGGTGCCTTGCTTGGTGCTCTCCTGGTGGTGACATAGCATTGGTTCTACAGAATCTTGTGGTGGTTTTTTGTTTTTGTTTTTTTTAATAACCGCATGTTCAAAGTGCATTTTGTCAAACTTTGGAAATGTCATTTCATGCAAATGTTAAATACTACTTAAGTTATTGTACTTTTTGTTGATGTATCCTGATTTTCAGAGTCTTTTATATGTGTATAGTACTGTAAATATATAGCTGAAAATTGACTACAGGTGAGAAGGGTTTTTCCTCCCCCCTATCCCAAGATACACATAATCAGTTGATTGTAAATTGTGGGACTTCATAATCATTTTAACCTATGCATCTATGTAATGTCTCTGCCCCTCAGC
Source organism: Sphenodon punctatus (assembly GCA_003113815.1). NCBI lineage: Eukaryota > Metazoa > Chordata > Lepidosauria > Sphenodontia > Sphenodontidae > Sphenodon > Sphenodon punctatus. Next base: position 7,103,631 of record QEPC01013002.1, on the reverse strand, counting down.
GCATTTGCCAGTGACATTCTAGTTGTATATTTTGTCTTGTTTTTTTTCCCTTTTGGGATATCAATTGCTCACCTTTGTTGGGGTGATCTGCATTTCTTTTGAAATTATCTTTTTGGAACCCAGATGTCACTGCACCATTAGAAGTCTCTCTGCTCTTTCATGAAGAAATCCTGTCAGCTGGTTCTGAAGAAGTTTTACTGTAGAGGTTAATAAGCCAGAAATTGGAATTATTTTATTCAGATTAGAAGAATCTGTGAAAGACTTGCATATGTCCAGTGGTTAATAGAGCTCAGGATCACAAAAATACACTAGTATTGCAACTTATTGGCCCTTTTCACACAGACACTCTAACAAGGATAAAATGGGTTTTACATTTTATTATACATGTTTCAGGGCTGCAGGTGTGCTCTATGGGTGCCCTGCAACATGTTTAATATGTAACACCCATTTTAGCCTTGTTAAGAGTGTCTGTGTGAAAAGGGCCTGTGTGTGTGTGTGTGTGTGTGTGTGTGTGTGTGTGTGTGTGTGGCTAATGCCATATAGCTTTACTCTTTTATTGTTTACCAGATTTTGTGCACAGGGGTGCAAAACTAGACGTTTATTGCCCAAGGAATCTCTTTTGATAATTTTAAATATGTCCCAGTGAGTAAGTATTGGTTTGGAAGAAATCTTGAAGAATACAGTACCTGATGCAAATGTGGGCATGTGCAATATTTAAGAGAGTCAAAATCGGGTACATTGGTCAATAAAGAAAATTTCCAAAATGTCTAAGTAAATACTTACAACACCCTGGCTTCTGGCCTTTGGGGTTTACAAGGTTTATTTTTATTTTTATTTTGTATTTGCACAAATATGAGCGTTTTAAAAGTTTGAATATGTGATGTATGCTTGGGTCAGGCCAGTCATTACTTTCCACTGCCTCCCTGGCTGTATATATCTTTATGCATTTTTATCTCTTTAGTATCTACTTAGTGATTTTATTTTTGAGGTTTTGTCCTCTTACGTCTGGGATTACTGTATTTGAACTTTAACATATGCTAAGAACGTATTCATCATACAGCTGTGGTATTGAGCAATAATGTGAATAACAAATATACTCTGCTTAATATTTGTATTAATGAATAATTGATACCACTACAAGAATACCATTCTCCTTTTAATCTTTCAAATATAAGTTTCATTTAACATCAGTATACATGTACCTTGATTTTGTGAACTGTTGTGTATTTCAAATATTTTCTGTGAATCTTCACTAGATCACACATCCTTCATTGGATTGATACTGGAAGCTGTCTAGAAGATGGAAGGTTTTTCTTTTTGCATTACCACAATCTAGGGTCTCTGTTCATGCCCCCAAACATAGATCTTCTGTTACTCAGCTTGTATATACCGATTCTCCTCTTTGCCTTGTAAAAAGAGCTCTGCCTCTTTTATTAAGCTAAAACTATGTTTTTTGTTGTTTTCAATTGATTAAAATAATACGAGATCATCTATTAATTTTTCAGAAACTTGGGGAAATGTTTGGTTTGAAGAGTTTCCCTGTGGAGACATCCCTTGTCAACATTCTATAATGCTAAGGAGAGGACAATACCATGACTACTTCTAAGGAGTTTATCAACCATTATAAGTAGGCTTCGTTGGTCCTTGATTTTCAGAAACACACCTCTCTACCTTATCCTGTGAATTTTGTGGTAGAAATCCAAGGTGCACTTTCTATTCCTTTTTAAAACTCCAAAATTTTGGAAATATTTTTACTTTTAGCAAAATTAGCATCTGATTTAAGAATATCATCTGGAGAAACGGAAAGTTCTGCATGTAGTAATATTTATAGTACTTCTCACCTAAATTCATTCAGCCTCTAGACAAGAGTCGGAGAAATTGGAGCTAAAAAGACTTTTGATCATCCAGGTAATCACAGTAGATAATGTGAGCTGTTGAGGAAATAGGTTGTATTTTTAGCAAGTATTTTCTAGAGTAGTTTTAGGTCTCCAACAATTGGAATGTTTTGCCCCCCTTTTTAAAAAGCTAAACATTTGGCCTGGGCAAGAGACAAAGATTAAGGAGAAAGAATGAGGAAAAACTTTAGTGTCACTTCTAGAATGTCTTTAGCTTGTGCTTTAACTATAAAGACATTGACATGCCAGACTAGCCTGTTAGACTTCTTACAACTCAATTTCTGTAGCTACGTAACATTTTCATTAATCTTTGCTTGTAAAATCAACCTTCATTATGTATTATGCTTATTTTGTAGTCTGTATGAGTACCAAGATTATTTTTTTTTGTGCTGCTCCTTTAGAAGAAAAAACTGGAACTAAGCATCAGTGACTAAATCAGAGAGCAATAACAAAACTCCCCCCCAACCCCCAAGTGTACTTCAAAATTGTTTTCTCTGTATCAAACAGTGCTGGAGGATGAAGGTTATGTCAAGTCTAATTGAATCTGTTTCGGCAGCTTTTGTAGACAGTGTTTCAATTCCCTCTACATTTTGGTTCTTGGGCAAGTGCGTCATTAACCCTTTTGTTCTAATTGATATTTTGTCAGCTATTCAGCTTCTGAAAAAAATAAGTGTCTTCTACTTTTTCGTCAACTGGATATTCCTAGTTTAAAACTTTTAAAAATCCGATCCAGTGAAAGGCATCCGGTACTTATGCCTAGTAATAAGTACACACCAGTTGCTCCTCAAAGTCTGGATTCTGTAATGTATGACTCTTCCCAAAGAAAATTCTTGACTTGTCATGTGACAAGGAGAGATCCAAGATCCAGTAAAGATATTTTGAGTTTTAGGGAAACTAAGTTAGATTCTGTAGCTAGTGGTCTTATTGAAAAAGAACTGTTATCAAATTTTCACCTTTCAGAGGCAGGGTAGCATGGGGGGCGGGGGTGGGTAGCATTCATTGTGGGAGTTTCCCTCCAGAATGCTGCTTTGTCTAACACATCAAAACCAAGGCTCACTAATTCTAATCTAAAATGTTTGCTGCTATTTTAGAAAATCTTTGATCAATCTTCTAGAGCAGTGTTAGCAACCTTCTGTTATAAATTTAAAACCAGAGATGAAGTGGGTCTGTATTTAAATCACTTCATACTAATAGAATAATTTTTCTAAATATGCTTTTTGAAAGTTCTTCACGTGGGGCTCCATTGCGCACTCACTTTTGGAAGCTGAGCCTGCACACATTGCTCTGGCATGCTTGTTTGAGCAGTTCATCTGTCGCGCTCCATGGCCCCTCCCCTCATGTCTTGCACTGTTGGTGGGCTTACAGTGAGCCTATAAATAGGAGGGGCAGAGTGCAAAGTACCTCATTTCCTTCCAGCTGCTATAGCATTTGGAAATTTAAGGACAACGTCTTCGGTTCTTCACTTAGATGGACTGTAGGTAGCAGTTCGTCACCGTCACCATTCATTCCTTCCTTCTTACTAAGGAAAGAAAGAAAAGACAGAACATCCTGTTTTGTTCCACCCTGGGCAGGGTGTCACAGGTTTGGGGGTCCAACACCCCACTTTCCTGGGTTGGGTGACTCCATTTCTCTCACTTGCAGCCCACCTGAACCAGTTCCCTCTCTGGTTGTTCCAGTTCTGCAAAGGGGAGAATCCTTTTGCCACCCAAGGTCCAGAAAGCTTCCTGTTTACTCTCTCTCTCTCTCTGGGATCGCAAGAGCTTGAAAACTCAAGGCACTCACTTGTGTACCCAATGTAGACCACAGAACACTTCTTATCAAAGAAGAAAGTTTATTGATTACATAAGCCAAGATAATTTGATACAGAGTGGCTAATAAAATGAAAAGTAATATAATGCATTCCTGTTCTGTACTGGGTGAATCCTTATATAAATCTTACCCTATAGAAAGTCCATACTTGAGGTTATTTTCAGTCAGTGATGTAAATGACTGGGCACTGATTTCCTAGCTGGTAGAAAGCAAAGTTCTTCCTCTCACCGCATGTCTTCCAGTAGACTCGCTTGCTGGCATGCAAGATGCAGATGAGCTCTCAGCTCCAAGAGATAGCTGGAGATGGCTCCTTCTTTGTCTTGTCTATTGGCTTAAATAGCATTTCAGAGTCCTTTGTTTCCCCTTCCCGCTTTGGGGAAGCTGGAGAGGTCATGCCTGTCCGCACGTAGGCAAACCCAGCAGGTAGACACACAGGCAAACTTAATTTGCATCTGAATAGGTTTCTGTCTCGTGTCTCTTCTGAAAACACATCCTTTATCTCTCTTCATTTCCTGGAGGGATTTCCCAACTCTCAGTTTACACTACATGATTACATGAATCGAGTTTGCAGTTCTCAGTTTTAACATTACATACATGTTTAACCTTTAGCTTTACGTATTTGTTAGACCTATAGTCCAGTATCTCTCCTGTGTGGGCTTATGTTCCTTCGTGACACCGGGTCCCAGCCCCTTGGGCTATTGCCATGGCGGCTACTGCAAAAAAGGGAGGGGTGTTCAAAAAAACATACTGCCTGCCCTACATCAATCCCCATCATAAATCTGAATGGTCAGTGCTTAGTTTGCCTCGGAGAGGCTCATAAGCCTATAAGCTGCTCTGCATGGCAAGGCAATAAAGGATCGCAGAATGCATCTACAATTCCTCATGAAAAAGGAACTTGGAGCACCAGGAGAACTTCCAAAAACATCTCCACAATTCTGGCCAATGCCACCATCTAAGCCCAGCTCTGCACCGCCACCCTCGGCACTGCTTGCTTCAGCACCAACCTCCTCGGTACCAACATCTCCAACTCAGACCCCTTTTCCGGCACCAACACCCTCTCTGGGAGCATCTCCTTCCTCTGCACTCTCTCCTTTCATACTGATCTCAGCATTCTCTCCCTCCACACCAATGTTATTCTCCTCTCCAAAACAACAACAAAATTGAAAATAATCATTTCATACCCGGTCCTTTAAATGGACTAGAAGAAGAAAAATGTGCTAAAAAGTCTGATAGACCCAAGAAAAGGAAAAAAGGGATAAGTCATCACAAGAGGAGAAACCTTCCTCCAGAAAAGCATAAGAAAAGATCCTCCTACAGCCACTCCACCACACGCAGAGGGAGGAACAATCTCACTACAGGCACCTACTTCCATTCTAGCCACGTCTCCTGCCAACCCTAAAGGATTCCTTAGTGGTGTCTCTAGGGAGACCACCAGCTCTGACTCCATTGCTTGCTCCAGTTATGAGCACTAGTGTGGTTCATTCTGTGGCAGAATCTTAGACCCCCCTTCACACAAATAACTAGTGCTGAAATCCATACTAGGATTCACTAATCCCATAGCACCCTCAACTAGTGCTGCTTCAGATCCCGAAATGGGAATAATCACAACTCCTCCAGCTCAACTGGAGCAACTCCTATTGCTCTCTTCTACTTGTGCGTCTGGCACCATTGCATCTTTCCATGGCATCAGCACAACCAGTAATGACAGCTTTTGCTCTCTCTCTTTGGCACCATGTATCCTGATTTCATCACCTGTAATGGCACCAAGTGGGGTGGATGCTTGGGCACCTACCATACCTACAAGGATTAGAACACTAATCAAAGAACAAGAGAGCTACCCAAGGAAGAATTGGTTCTTGCAAAGAGACCACCCCGTCCAAAAGCGGACACCTCTCAAGAAGATACTTCCTTATCACCTTCTAATACTCCCAATACGAGCTCCACTGAGTCTGAAGACCTACCATGCTTGCCTTCAGATACTTATTTCATACCCAGCCCAGGTTACCTCTCTGAAGACCATAAAAAAAAAATCAATCTCTGATTTGTAAGATGGCAACTGCTCATACTTTGAAGACCTGTTTTGAGGACCCTATTTATAGACTTCTCCATAAACATACCCCTACCAAGGTCACATTGCCTCTTTCAAAAAGCTAACAAACTCAAGAGCTCACTGCAAGACCCCTTCATCTACACCTCTGATAGACTCCCAATACAGTGTGTTCTATCCTATACCACCAGAGGACCACAAGATGTTCATAAAACACCCTATACCTAACAGTGGTCATTCAGGCTTCTTCAGGGAGACAACAAAGTAGATACAATGAAACCTCTCTTCCACTCTTCGCTTCATCCAAAGCGGGAAGGGCAAAAGATTGACATCGTTGGTAGATGCACCTTTCCCTCAGCCACAACGACCCTGAGTGTCATTGCTTTGACGATGTCCACTTACCAGCATCTCTTGTGGGAGAAGTTGACTCCCATCCTACATCTTCCACCAGAGTTCAAGAAGCAAAATGATAGTCAAAGCAGAAGACTTGTAGCTGGCCCAATCACAACTTATCAATATGACTCATATTGCTGACTTAGCCGCAAGAGTGAGCATGAATGGCATTGCCATGAGGAGGCATGCATGGCTACATTCCACATTACTGGCCTATCGAAACAGGAACAGAACAGAGAACCTTCCTTTTAATGAAGGAGGACTCTTTGCCACTAATACCTATGGAGTTCTTGCCAAAATTAAAGATACAAGAACAGCTTTTGCCTTAGGGCAATCCCCAACAAAACTAAGCAAAGGTACAACACCACACCTCCCTATAAGTCTGCTAGGTACTCTTCGGGATATATACAGCTGTCAAAAAGTGTTTCCCCAGGTCCATCCCACATCCTCAGACAAGGAAACTCTACAAGGCCAAACACAGTGCTTAGACAACCTTCAAACTCTTCCAGCAATTTGGCAAAGCAAAGGTCTTGGATTTAACATTTTATTTATTTATGTTTTTACTTACTATTCTTTAAATTTATACCTCGCACCCTCTCACCCACACTGACTTCGGGTGGCTTACATCAACATAATACAATAATAAAATCATAACAAATATAGAAAATACAAAACCTATAAATACAGAATATCCCAGATCTGCAATAAAACATTCTCATCTAATCCAACCCACCCACCCACCCTTTCCCCCTGCCAAACGCCTGACAGAAGAGCCCTTCTCCATTCATGTGTAGAGAGTTGTGAACCATCTTCCCGGGTTTTACCAACCTTTTCATAAAACTTTTCTGTTCATTTGAAAATATGGTGTCTCATTACCTCTGACAAATGGGTTCTGGAGATCATAGAAAAGGGTTATGCCATTCACTTCCACTCTTTCCTTCATCCAAAACCCCCTTCCCTCTTTAGGAACCCATCTCACAAGGCAATATTGGTACACAAGGTACAAACCCATTTTTCCTAAGGAAACCACAGAGCAAGTTCCTCCAAAGTTTTGGGGAAGAGGATATTACTTCAGGTATTCCTTGGTTTCCAAATGGGATGGAGGCCTAAGACCTATTGCGAACTTAAGAAACCTCAACAAATTCATGAAAACCTTCAAGTTGAGGATGGTCACCTTGGCTAAAATTCTCCTCCGCTTATGTAAGGGTATATGGTTCACAACTCTCTATTTACAAGATTCTTATTTCCATATCGGTATTTGTCCATCACATACAAAATAATTAAGATTAATCTGCAATGGAAATCAATACCAATATACAGTCTTCTCCTTTTGGTGCCTCCACCTGCCCCAAGGGTATTTACGAAGTGTCTTTCCCCTGTAGCAATCTAAGAAAAGGGGTGTCACTGAATTTCCCTACTTAGATAATTGGCTAGAATTTTCAAATACTGAAATAACCATACCATAAATGTAAAGACTATTTTTATTTATTTACATTTTTTTATCCCACCCTTCCCTCAAAAAGGCTCAGGATGACTTACAAAACAAAATATAAACATAACATATAAAAACATATAAAAGCTAGAAACATTTAAAATACATATAAAATGCAATTTAAAAATACATTAAAATACAAATAACCACCCCAAAAAAACCTGACCCCCACAAAACCCACCTAATACCACCCACCAACCCCTTATCCCTGCCTGCCAAATGCCTTTTCAAACAGAAAAGTCTTACACCACCTATGGAAGATTCTCGGGCGCAAACCTCCAGGGGATTATCCCCCACCTGTTATCTGCAAACTCCCAGTGTACTGTAACCAAGCCAAGAACATGCACCTGAGTTCTCGCATCGTCATGATTGTTGCATCCCTTGTCTCGCTCTCTGTTCCCCCTTCCCTGTCTCCCCTTCTCCTGTCTTTAGATTTTAAGCTCTCGGGCAGGGACCGTGTCTATCTTATTCTCTGTAAAGCGCCAGGTACATCGCTGGTGCTACATAAATGCTTATAATAATAATAACAACAATCAGAGCATTTCTCCAGTACGACAGATTCCTCATGATTTGAAATTACATAAACCGTCTCAACCAAAAACATCAGAGTACGGGTCTTCCTGTGAATCCTAGGCCACATGGCCTCTACACCTCTCATTGTACAACACACAAAACTCCGCATGAGAGCCTTCCAACACTGGCTGGTATTGGGTATATGGATCATCTTGAGACCCACTTACCAAAAACGTGACTCTACCACCCTCCATCCTTCAAACGCTTTGCTGGTGGACAATAGACGAGAACCTTCTATATGGCATGCCCTTCCTCCAAACTTCTCCGCAAGTTATAATTGCTCCTGATGCTTCCCTTTTGCAATTGGGTGCCCATTGGAATGGCATGGAAGCCAACAGCCTCTGGAACAGCTGTGAATGCACATTCCATTTCAACATCTTGGAACTCGGAGCAATCAGGTTAGCTCTGAAGGCCTTCCTCCCACACATACAAGGAAAAACAATACAACTGGCTACTAACACCACCACAGCGATGTAGTACATAAACTACCAGGGAGGCACTCGATCATCCTGCTTGTGCAGGGAGGCCATGAAGCTTTGGAACAAGGCTATAGCTCATGACATCCACCCTATTGCCACTCACATAGCGGGGGAATCAAACGTCATAGCAGACAATCTGAGTAGACGCACAAGTGGATGTTAGAGATCACTAACCCAGTGGATCTTCAATCTATGGGGCTTCCCAGAGACTGATGTCTTAGCTACCCAGAGACAGACCTCCAAGCAACACCAAAGAATGCTCAGTGCCCCGCTTTGAAGCAGAGCAAGACATGCGCTGTTGTCCATAAACGACATGTTCCTGATCCACTCTGAATATCTCATGTACACCTTTCCACCCTTACTGAAAGACTCTGGGAATCAGCAGAACCTACTCCAGAACCATGTTACATGCATCCTCGTATTACTGGACTGACCCAGACATCTCTGGTACACCCAGCTGACGACCATGTCTGTGAGCTTGTTTTAACTTTCAAAAATCAAAACAAAAGAGGTTTTGTGTGTGAATCATTAATTAATGATGATCATCATCATTGATCAGATTAATTCTTTTAATCTGACAGAGAAAATGCAAAAATGAGTGATTTCACTATTTATGAATACTCTACTACTACCCAGAGTAAGGAAAATGATGACTTGGTGGCTTGGTCTACTGAAATGTTTTCAAAATTAGTTTGGATTAAATGCTTGTGTGTCTAGGTGTATATTAATAGAACAATTACACCATAGTTTAAGAATATAAAAATGTTTACTATTTGCCTCATGTTCAGCAAATCTCTAGCTAAGCTGTTCTCCATTTAGGCTAGCCTGAGCCTTAACATGCAGTACTAACTCTATCCAGTGCTCTGAGTATTGAATTTAAATAACCAGCTTCTTCTTGTCTTTGTGCGATTACATTTTCCTTTAGACTCCTTTTGGTTAGTCCACTAAAGAAATCCTAACAGCCTCTTTATATATATAATGAAAAAAACACCCTGGAGCTACTCTGAAGCATGCAGGGTGTTGTAATTTCAGTTTGCAAAGCAGTATGATACAATGTTGCTGAGCAGAAAAGCGCACGATAGATTTAATGTAGCCAATTGTGTACTTTTGAAAAAAAGAGTAACTGTTCAGTGTGAGTTAATTTTGGATTTTTTCAGCATCTCTCTTTTAGGCTTTGTGCTGCATTCTTCTAGACAAATGCGTATTCCATGTGGGCCACTGTTCTGCTAAATGCTCTCAGTTCTCCTTTTGCAATCAAGATTATGTTGCTAAGGAGATTTTGCTTTTATTGGTGCCATTGATTTGTGTTAATACGTTTTGAATACCTCTCGGTATTCTTCCGTAGACAAGGCCAAAAGAAAAACTTCCCTGAGTTTCCCAATTTACATTACAAATGGAGCGGTGGTGTAATGAAGCCAATATAAAGTGGGCAGTTGAAAGAGAACTAAAGAAGGGCACTCAAGTGAGAAATGAAGAAATGTGCCGAGTGCAGTCTGCCTTGGGTCCAGCTGCAGGAACTGGCTCAGGCCAGAGGGAGAGGCAGAGGGAGAAGAGAGCGCCTCCATCCGCAAAGACCACCCACTTTCTGTAGCCCCAGCTCTCCACGGATTACCTCATTGATTAATATGGGGCAATCACAAAGCAGTTCTCTGGCTGCGAGAGAAGACTGACTCCCCCTTGGGAGGGATGGGGGAGGCAGGTCTATCTCTTGGCACAGTAGCTTCCTCTTTGGATCCTACCCTCTTTGGTCCTGCCATGGCCACTGCTCTTCCAAATGTTTCCCAGATTTTAACATTAAGCTAACCATTAATGTTGCTGCAGAGAATTTTCCTTCTAAGTAGATTTTGTGGGAGGTGCTTGAGGTCATCTGCACCTCCTTTCCCATTCATGTAAAAGAGCCTTTGTAAGCCTAGCACATTATTTCCTTCTGCTACTCCACTTTCCCTTTTTTACATTGTATCAAACTCATATTTTAGTAAAACAAATGCACTTTTGCAGCTCACAAACTTCAAGAGCAATTTTGTTGTCACCAATGCAGAAGACCATTCCAAGCTGTTATTTCCGAGACACAGGCTGCTTATGAGACAGTGGGGCCGATCCCATGCCCTGTGTAATTCGCGTGCAAGCCGCACATGTGCATAATTCATGTGCAAGTCCATTGCGGGGACATTGTGCTCTGTGGGACCTGCGCGGATCCCGCACAGAGGGTTTGGGATTGTGGCCATTGGATATTATCCATTCAGCTTGTGAAAATATGCAGCTTGTCATTTCATCTGCTAAAGACTGGCTACTACGTATCTTCTACACAGCTTGTTCACCCACAAAAGGTCATTGCATGTTGACTCTGGTAACAGTGGCTATGTGCACATTGTACCCAGCTCCCCTTGCCCTTTTCCTCCAGGACTTAATTTTTTTTATTCGGGGAGTGTGGTAGGCTGCTCTAGCAATTTAATTAAAGGGGGAGTAGCTCAGCACCAAGAAACCTCCCCAGGTTTGTAAACCCAGAAATGTGGAAGGTAAGGGAAAAGCCAATACTGGCCATTTCAGGGTTGGAAACAAAATCCTGAAAAAACCTGGCTGGTTTATTTGGTTTTCACTAATGACTGTTCTACTCACTACTTGCACTGGTGGTCATACAGACTAAATTACAAGAGTTCCTGTTTAACATTCAGCTGTAGAGAGACAGGTTAGTCCAGTAATTGTGTTACTATCTGCAGAGTGGGGTTCATTTCCCTGCTCAGTTAAGTTCTGGACCAGACTTAAGTGCTGGTAATTTTTTATTTTTTACTTTATTTTTACTTTTTAAATTATAAATTAAGCACTGCTTCTTTCCTCCTTCAGCTCCATGTCTCTCTATGTTCTGGGGGTGAGGGTTGCAGCCACTGCTTTAGACCAGAGTAAACCCCATTATTTCAGCATTGATCCCTTTCATCAAAGTAATAACCCTATACACCAATCCCTCCTCTCCTCACCCCCAGTCTGTGCCCTTTCTGACCCCTCTTGTGGGACTAGAGAGTAAGAGCAGGCTCACAGCTCCCATGAATCCAAGAGAGGAGGGAGCCAGCATGGGGAACAGCTGATGGGAGGGGGCTCCTGAGTAGCTCCAGTATGCAGCTGCCTAAATATCTGCTTTAACAGTGGTGAGTCTGACGATGCCAGTGATCTTGACATGTTGGTTTTGCACCTGGTTAATCATTACATCTAATAACATCCCTCCTTATCTGAAATACAGATTTGGTTACAATTCTGTCTTTCAGCCCATTTCAAACCAGTCAAAGGAGAATCTAGCATACAGATTGCATTTTTCATAACATACAAGTAAAGGAGCAGGAGCTGGTGTTGGATCTTTGGACAGAGCATAATTCAGCGACAGTTGCATACAACAAATTTAATGTTTGGCTCCTGCAAAATCTGTAAATCTCTATTTCTGCACCTATTGTAAAGTTGCAAAAGTACAGGATCATTATACTGAGTGATATCAAGTGTGCATCTGAAAATTCCAGTGGCTTCAGTATTATGCCTTTAGTCCAGAGATGCCCACACGTGCCCCCCCCCCCCAACAACCATGCATCCAACTGCTTCTGTGAAGGTGGTGCATTTGGGAGATGTGCTCCCATGAGCCATGCAACAGCCACCCATGGCTATGTATGGAGCACTGCCAAAAAAATCCAGAGTGCAGAGCAAGTGTGGTGGCTGCCCCTGGGAGCCGCCTGTTTGAACTCCTCCCTACTCCGTGTGGGTTGTCCATGGCTGTTCCACTCAACGGACATGACACACACACACACACCCCAGCCATGCTTTTTTGAAAACCATCTAAGTTAGTTTTTCCGTTCTTTGAAGCCAAGCAATTTGGCTCTACAAACCGCTTACTGTGGATAGCCCCAAGAAGCCCACAGGAGTGAGTGATTTGTGGATCATGGCCTTGATCATTCAACATTTGGCCATCGTGTTTTCCTGCAATATTGAGATTTTAAGAGTGTTTAGGTGAAGCATACACAATTTAGCTCCACTTTTGAATAGAATGAATGACTTGTGGTGGCTTCAGATAGCCTTTTTTGATCACAGGGCACTTTCTCAGATAAAATTAATGATTACGGCTTATGATACTTGCATAGCTATTTTGTGGTTTGAAGCTTCTAAAGATTTGGTAGGTTTTTGAAACCTGGCACAAAGTACAGTGAACTAACACTCTTTTCCCTAGTAAGAAAAGGAATCTAGGTGCTTTTCAGAGTTTATAAGAATTATGAAAAGAGTGGGCTTTACATTTATGCTCTCTCTCTACATCACCCTAAAGCATAGTGCAGACCAAAGGTGTTTTTAGACAAGTGCCTCCCCACCCAGCTATCATGCATGTTGCAGCCTTCTAAAAACACCCGAAGTTTAGAGCTGAAACGGAGCCAATTTTGTAACCTCAGGTAATAGCGAACATTTCAGGTAGCCTAACTAATAAGTTCCCCGATACTGAAACAGGTACCCAACTGCCTTAAAATACCAGGTATTACTGTTGCTGACTTTCCATTTTAATGATCCATTCTGACTTACTGTGTTACTGTTTTAGTGCCCTGCCGTGGCACAATCAATGGATGGAAGGAAATGGAAAGAAAATCAGTGAACTGGCAATTGAAAATAGAATAGAATAACTGGCAAGTCAATAATGGAAAACTAGTAACTCAGTAGCAGTAATCTGAGTAACTTGTTGGGCACTGAACGGGTACCACTTAGTACCTGACTCACCTAAAGTACTTTGAGTACTGCAGTTTTGACGGCTATGCCTGTCTTTGCAAGCTCCAATTTCAGCGCTAACCCAGTTTCTTTACTGCTGGGTGAAAAAAGACATGCACCTTAACATCTGCTTTAACATTTCTTATGCATGTTGCAGAGCTGCATAGGGTGGCAATACAGCCCTGCAACATGCATAATGGCTCCCCTTGTCCATGGGGCAGGGGTGCACGGGAGAGCGTTCTTGGTTGCTGCCCCCGTATTGTGGAACAACTCCAGGAGGTTTGCTTGAGCCAGAAACCAACTATCCTCCAGAGGTGGTGCAAAACTGTTTTATTTGGCAAGGCATTTGGCAGGCAGGGCTAAGGGGGGTTCGTTTGGGGTTTTGGGTGGGGTGAGAGGAGTGTTGTGTGGGGGTGGGGAGACAGCGTAGGGTTGTGGGGTATTTTATGTTTTTATATTTTTGGTTGTTTTTTTACTTGTATTTTATATATTGTAAGCTGTCCTGGGCTACCATTGGTGGGAAGGGCAAGGTAAGAATTAAGATAATAAATTAAAATAATAATAAGTGTTAAAGCAGAGTTACATGCATGTCTGGTTTCACCCATTGCCTAGTGATACTAACTGTAGTAAAAACTAGGAATTTAAACTGCAGGAGAGACAAGATGGGTTAAATATTTACACCACTTGAGGACCTTAGAGCTAAAGTTCTCTGAGTACTTTACACAGGTTTGTTATAGCTTACCTCAGGCTAGTGAGATGGGTGTGACATTAACTCTCTCTCAAAAGAATATGCTCACAGAGAGAGAGAGATTGGAGTTGCCCACTTTAATGATCTTGTGCTGAATCTGAACCTAAAGGAATCTCCCCAATAATTAACCTATGCTAGAAAATTTCCAGGCCTCTGTGTTGAAATGTGAAACTACAAACTGCTGCAGTGAGACAAGGCATATTTATTTTGGTTTGGTCTTGTTTTTAAATGGAGATTAACCAAAACAAAAAACTTAACAGTTTAGAAAAAAACTGAAATGCACAAGTGTTTTCTTAAAATACAAACAAAATTTTTTCAATACAATTACAATTAAAAAAACCTTCCACTTCATACATTGCAACAAAACATATACGCCAAAAAACATAGAAATTAATTCACAATTAAAGCAATATTTAATATTTTATCCTCATCAACATACATGTAATATATGTACTAAATTCCTTACCATACATACTTTAATTCATTTTTATCAATAACTAAACTTGCACATTTTACAATTATGAAACTAATTTATTATCATAATTTGACAAGGAACAATTTTGTCAGAGT
>QEPC01013002.1:7062002-7088003 GCA_003113815.1 Sphenodon punctatus | reverse complement strand
GGGGGCTGGCAGGGGGTGCGTGCGGGGCTGGCGGGTTGCCAGGGGGCCGGGCAGGAGCAGCAGTGCACAGAGCTCACAGGGGGATGGGATGCAGCCGCTTCCCCGGCTCTTGGATAGGAGAGAGGAGTTCAAGGGCAGATGCGTGAACCTGCAGAACTGATTTTATTATCACTAATAACTTGGTTTTGGCTGCATCAATCAGTATCATATTTCAGAAGCACTTGTTATTGATCTCATTCTTGAAGCCTGTGAAGTTTGGGGGCTCAACTCATCCAGGGGGAGGAGATATTGATGATTCAAATATGTGAGGATGGTGTGCATTTTGACCACAACCAATTAACGTTTAAGCAGTTATAACATTTTATTTTCCTAATGGATCTTTTTCAAACTTTGTGGATATGATGGTCCTCACAACTTACAGCCATGGTTAAATTTTCAGAAATATAGGTCAAGCAGTTTCCTCAAAATTGGGACTTCAGCAGTCCCCTGTTTATAATGAAGAGTGACTGTACATTTAATTTCAGGCAGCTACTGCTGCCTGAAAATTATTCTATGCTAAATGAAAACAATTTGCATTCTTGAGGGGTTTTGGTACAGTATCTGGTCTGCTCTCACCTGCATACTTTATGCCCCCTGCTACATTTGCAGAAAACTGTTCGTGCCAATCAACTATTGGTGCTGATCAGCTGAACCTCCATATATTAGATAACTCTCTAGTCTTTCCCCAGATGTGTCTGAGATGGGAGATGTCTCCTGTATTGCTACAATAAGTAATTGGGAATGACCCGGTAATGTTATGTATAATGTTTTATAGACACCCCACATTTTTCAGAGATTTGAATAGCCACCTTGTGAGATAGGTAGCTGTTACTTTGCCATACCTTAACTGTTGCCATACCGTATCAGTACTGTACCTGGACTTGCCCCAAGGTCTAGAGCTGAGCAGCTAATGAAACCAGAATGCTTCTTTCCTTGCCATAGAAAGCACCACATATAAAATATCCCTCTTTCATCTTTTAACAAGCAATGGCTTACGCGAGTGGTCATGCTTTGACTCACGTGGCCACCCGTGGTGCCGTCATATCTGTTCCAGCCTGCCAGATATTTCCCCAGGCCGGATCAGGGCTGTCCTTGGACCATGGCAGTTTTTAGCCTGGCCTGTAACTCAGGTCCATTACTGAGTCACAGCCTGGGCTAAATGCTGCTGTGGTCCAGGGAAGCCATCTCCAAACTGGGATAGAGCAGGCCGTCATGTTTGATGGTCCGCTCTACCTGTCCCCAGTCTGGGGCTGGGGTTGTTCTGAGCGTGTGGCTGCAGCCACCCATCAGGGAGGTTGGCGGGCTGTGCTCAGCAGGCCACCCCACTCCCTACACACACACCTTGGGCCACTGACATATCTGTTCGGTGACTGGGCTAGATCCTGGCCGGGGTAAGAGCTCTCACCCCGACCAGGATCAAAGTGTGTTGGCACAGTTTACCCTCTGTGAGCAGGAGAGTGCGGGGTAGAAATATAACAAAATAAGTAAATCCTGTGTAAATATAGCCCAAGTTATACTCTTGGCTTCTGGAGAGTGTGATTTGCCATGCATCCTAAACTCATTCTTATTTCCCCAATCAGGCCCAAGAGACACAGACATAGGGTGGCAGATTCTGAAGGGCAGCAGAGGTTCTGGGAGAGAACTGAGCCTAGGGGGCAGAACTACAGCCAGGAGGCTTCTCTATGTGGCCGTGCCACCACACTTTCCCCCCGTCACCCCCTGCACAATAGTATTGCCTTGGCCTGCATGCCGCCCACAGCGGGGGAGGGGGGGATCCCATTGGGAGAAGTCCTCCCCAGGGGTCTGGGCCCCCCACAAACCCACTCTGCGGCAGCAATCACCCCATCGTGCACATGTGATGGAAAATACCCCTCTTAGTGTACTTTGCTGCTATGTGTTATTGCACATATGCACATTGTTGCCACCATCTTTTCTCTCTGGAGAATGCTAGGGAACATAGTCCAGCATCTCCAGAGGGCAAAGATGGCAGCAACAGTGTGCTCACGTGCAATAGCGCATAGTAGCAAACTCTGCTATGCTTGTGCACGCAGTGGCATAGGGGACAGCAGCCTGAGAAGGACCTAGGGCCAGAAAAATTGTATGTCCGGCCCTGATCCTGATAGCTTTGTTTGAACATTTGACAAACTTTTATACTGCGACCTCTCTTTGCTCCTCCACTATTACTACGCTCGTCTTTACTCTGCCTTGGGACTGTTCACACTCGTAAGCAGGCTGGCATGTTGGGTTTGTGGGTCTGGACCATGAGTTTGTAATTTATTTATTTTTTTAAAAAATCAGCTATCATTTCAAAACCATCATTTTAAATTCACCATCTACTTTGAAGAAAAAGGTAAGGAGGTAAATCTTCCATTAAACTCTGCTTGTATAATTTTACCATTAGCTCTCATTCTGGATACTTGGGGCACTCCTCTTTCCATTCAGCAAGAGGCAGATATTGACTAGGGTCAGGATAGTCAGAGGACCATCCTCTTACCAAATCTCCAGCTAGAATCCTTGCAGAGCTACCACTACCAAGAATTTAACACAATTTCCCTCTGACTGGTGCCCTTGTGAAAAGAAAATTACCCCCACCGTGGGTGTTTTCACATGTGGCGGGCTGCCTCCACTGACATGGGTCTTCTCTGGGCAGTGGAAGCAGCTATCAGCCCGCCAAAGAAGCATGACAGTGGACTGGGGAAGGGGTGGGTTAATGAATGTGCATGTCCCTGTGCCGCATGCAGCACCCAACCCCCAGCTGTCGGGCGGCCAATGACCACTGCGATGGTGCCTGGCCCCCTGCTACCATTCTGGACCAGGGAGAGTAAAGCAGACTATCAAACATGATAGCCCACTTCACTCTGGTTCTACCAGCTGGCTTCCTACTGTGGTAGAGCTTAGCCTAGGCTGTCGCTTCCCAAGTGACAGCCCAGGCGAAGCTCCGGTCAGCAGCCAGACTGTGATAACATCTGTCAGCTGGTTTCAAATGTGATGCTGGCACCTGGCTCAGAGTGGATTAATCCGTGCCAGCGTCATGTATGGAAACACCCCTTATCTGTCAAAACCCAAGGAGAGATGGTGCTGTCCTGGGAGCTTCACAGAAGGAAAGTATCCAAGCAAGAAACCCAATTTGCCCCTCTCACTATAACACCACTTTAAGCAGTGCCATTTCTTTAAATCTTTCTGTACTCCAGCACCGCCCTTTTAAATGATTATCAAGTATAGCCAGGAATCTGTTAATGAGGAAAACTGTGAATACTGATCCCTGGTATAGCATAGGTTATTCCTACAGGCTAGCTTCTTATGCAAGAACCCGTGCTTGCTACATCTTCCCCATTGCTGCCAGTGGGGAAAATTCAGTGTATGCAGGGTTCCTGTCCCTCCTCCCCTCCCCCCTCCCCCCACGGGGTGGAAGAGGAGAGAAAACTTGTTCAGTGCTCTTCAGAATGGACTGGATCCTGCTGACAGAGGACCGTGCTTGCAATGCTAAATTAACTTGAGGAAACTCTTACTGATTTAAGCAGGGACTATTAATGAGTAGTAAGTGGTTTTAGGATTATGGCTGCTGAGGGAATTGCTAGTTGTGTCAATGTGAGCAGGACCAGATCCAAGTTTCTATTAAATCATGTGTTATAAGACTTGTAGTAGGAGAAAATAATTAGTGTGGGACAAGAGAGGGGAGTAGGTAGTATCTTTAGCCCTTCTTCCCACTTTACAATGCAAGCTTTTATGACTTAGTATTTTAATTAATGTCAACCTTCACCATCAAGGCTCACGGGAGCCATCATTAAACAGACACAAAAACATTTTAAATGGTTGGCAGCCTACCAGATACTGAGCTAAGCATTCCTTTGGTAGACTAGGCTGCCTTGTAGTCAACTTTTACATAAGATTAAATGCACTTTCTAGTAGTGCGGGCTCTAAAACCTATTATTTTCACACTAAACAATGCAATATGGTTTTTTAAGTTTACTATTTATTTTCCAGCTTTCCATTGCTCTCCTTCATACTATTGATGTGGATGTGGTTGTGGTTCAGTGTTGTTATTCCTAAACATCATTTTTCCTTTTGTATTCTTTTTGGACCTGCTCATTACTAAACAAAAAACATATTTTCCCTTAAACCTGTATGGTTAGCAGCATTATGCTTTGTAGTCCCGCAACTATGGGGCTGAACAGGCATCAATAATAGACAAACCTCTTGTGTATGAACCCTGATTTCATTTTGCTTCCCAGTTTTGCATGGTGTGAACACATGTCTCAATCTAGCTGTGTACACATGGTCCTTATCGTCAAGTATCTAGAAAGCTAGTGAACTAAACAGTGCAATGTGCTTAATAGTTCTCACCCTTCCAAGATATTTTTCTCTTCCCCCTCTTCCTTCTGTATCAATTCATCCAAATTGTTTTAATATGGTTGCTGGAGACAGGCTTTTAGTACTGGCTCCAGCCACACACACTGTAACCATATGTTGTGTAAGTTTCATGACTTAACTGTTGGTTCACCTCAGACCTGACCTCAAATACCCCTGCTATTCTGGTCCTTGAGTCCCTCCTATGCAAAGTCAGCCACTTATGTCAAGGCCGGGCACTGAGTTAGGATAATATCTGATACTGGACCAAATCCATCTTGGCTGCCACACAAAGCTAGTTCCATTGTACTTACTGGGTCTCATTTGTAAGGACAGCAGGATGCAGCCTATAGTCAGAAATGTTTGAAAGAGAAGACCATGACCTTGTAGGCTTTTCTCAGGTGACCTAATCTTTAATCCATTATGCGTCCAGCTTCTCTTAGCCTCCATTTCCCCATGCCTGCATGCATCTGACTTAGGCCCTTTTCACACAGACATTCTAACACTGATAAAATGGGTTACATTTTATTATACATGTTGCAGAGCTGCAGGTGTGCTCTGGGTGCCCTGCAACATGTATAATAAAATGTAACGCCCATTTTATCAGTGTTGGAATGTCCGTACGAAAAGGGCCTTAGGCCTGAGCCATTCTCAATGTGCATTATTTCTTGCTTAAATTCTTTATATTTTTATCCCACCCCCGTGACTGGGTCATGTAAACAGAGATGTGACAAAGTGGGTGACTTGGTATCGGTATGTATGGGCTAAACATATCGCAACCAGGTCATCCTGCTGCCAGCGTCAGCTGGGATTCAGGAACAAAGATCTGTGACCATCCTGCAAATTGCAGGAGATGACCAAATAACTCATCCCTGTCTGTGTCTGTGCTAATAACGTAGCACACATCAGCAAGTTAGAAACGGATTTCTCAGACTGGGGTGACAGCTGATGGTATTAACAGTGCAGGAAATCTGCTTGATGAATCCACCTGCATTGAGATCAAATGAGAATTAGAAGCAGGCTCACAGAGGTAATCTGGCCCTTGAAGAGGTAAAGGTGGCTTGTGTGATGGTGGAAAGTCTTAATATAGGGTTAAGAGATGGGGAGAGGCAGAGGATCCATGGCCTGGACTGGTTCATTCATGAGACTATGTAACCTAGACCGTTCATTCTTTTGGGCAAAGGGGTGCTAAGGGACAAAAGATGTATAGGACAGGTAGGGTTTGTGTGCTATAATAGATCAATGTAGATAAGTAATGATTTAGGGGGCCTATGAGTCTGATGTGAGAGGCAGTAGCACAGAGATGGACTGAATGAGTACTGGGGTAAGAGACTGAATTGTAGGGCTAATGGATGAATGAATTGCTATGGCTGAGGAGAGAATAGGAGCATATGGAAGGATGGGCTGAAAGTTATGGGAGCTGCAGTTAAAATGGATGGGGAGGTAAAAAGATTGTAGGAATTTGGGGAGAAAATTATGGGATGAGACCAAGAAGGCAAAACACAGGGGAGCTGTGACTGCTGAGGGGTAGAGAGTAACCCAAGAGCAGAATTCAGAAGAGGGCATGCAAAGAGGACAATAAGGAAAGGTGAGATCAATGGGGAGGGCAGAAAATTACAGCAATGAAAAGGTACAATGAAAGGGTGAGGTTAGGGGAAGAAGGAGAAGCAGGCAGACATGGAAGGAATGTGGAGGAAAGAAGAGAGGAAAAAGCAGCTGCAAATGGCTTATTCCTCAAATGGCATTTTTAAATGAGACCCATCCATGCATGGGCCCCCACCATCCACACGTCCAACTGCTGGTGTGACTGTTGCATGGTGAGGTGTGCTCCTGTGATCCACACAGCGGCCACGCACAGAGCACTGTGGGAAAATCTGGAATACCCTGTGCAAGTCAGGGTGGCTGCCTCTGTAGACAGGGCAGCCATGCTGGAGCCGCCCATGTGAAGCCCTCCCCACGCATGTCATGTGCATGGGCACATCTGCCCCGTGCCACTTGGGACACGGACCCACACTTAAGCACAACTTGTTTTAAAAGCCCCAAAGTCTGACATGACTATGAAAGATCTAACACTGGCTTGTATTGTTTAGTTCTGCTTTGAGGAGTTTTTGGTGCTCCCAACGTTCCTGCTAGGAAGCAGCAACTTCTAACCAGGGCTGTCTCTCCTGTTGATGCCCCCTCATCTGTTTCCCTCTACTGGCTTTCCTTCTGGACAGAGATGCTGTACTCTTCCACCACTCTACCCGCAGGAGTAGCAATACCTATTTGACATGACAGCTCTTTGGTAATGTTTTTCAGTCTGCTAAATGCAGATGACTTTTGGGGATAGACACACCACTTTTTAAATAAACAAAACAACCCCCCCAGAAACAACATTAGTAGCAATTACCTATTCAGCTTACATCTCAATGTCTTCTCTGTAGGAAGCTGAAAACATCAGTTACCATTTCTACTAGGGCTGAAATGAGACCTCATCATTCACTAGAATCTCATTGAGAATTGGACTCTCAACGAGATTTTGCCAATTAAGAACGAGCCGAGAATTGGCCGTTTTCAACATCATTTTTGCGAGATTCTAAATATTTTTTTTAAAAAGCCACTGTGCATGCACCAATGGCTGCTGGGGCTGCTCTGCATGCGTGGCTCTTGCAAAATGACATCAGCAGCATTGGTGCCATTTTGGAAAAGGTCAGCCAGTCTGGGCATGCACAAAAATGGCTGCCCTTTTCCAAAATGATGTAGACACTGCTGGTGCCATTTTACAAAAGGGCCACACTCATGCACAGAATGGCCCCCGTAGCATACCTTTCAAGTGTCCTGGCTTTTCCCGGACATCACTGAGTTGACACCGCTCATGGAAAAGTGGCTTTTTAAATTTTTTGATGATCTCATGAGATTCTCAAACCATCAATGAGATAATCTCAAGATCTTGTTAAGGGTTCTCGAGTCTTGCGCGAATGAAATCCAGTCTCGTTTCAGTCCTACCTTCTGTATGTGCATTACATTCTCCTGGTTCTGGTGCTGCCTGGGGCCATGATCTCTTACTACCTTCCCCATCTCCTGGTGCATCCTTTCACCCTAAGAAAAGCCAATGCCCCATTGAAGCTCTACAACAACAGCTTCTACTGTGCGTTCTTCAAGCTCGCCTGCCACGCAGGTCTTCACTATGATGTGCTGTCCCCTGCACTTAGCCCGGACAGAGATGTACTTCCTGTTTTCTGTGTTTTTCCAGAATAATAAAGTAGTAACACAACAAGATGGCTGTGTTCTGCCTTCTCTCTATAAGACCACAAATACAATATTCACCTATCCAAGGAAAGGTAGAACCCTAGCGAGAGAAAAAGTAGTACCCACTCTGAGCAAACAAGGGAGAAGCAGGACTCTCCAGCCCCCTCATGTTAACCTCTGGAAAGTCTTAGAGTTCTTAAGAGTGGCCAGGCCAGCAAAACTCCATCATCCTCATGGTTATCACTGAAATCTAAGACTGCTTCCATGTAAGAAGCTCACAGCAGCAGAAGACCTGGATGGCCAAAGGGCAGGGGGAATGAGAATCCAATTCATTTGTCTGCACTTAGGGAGGATGCAGTAACGCCTGGAGGCCTACAGCTCTAGGTCTCATGCTGATACACATCTCTACGCTGCTTCCTAGAAGAACCTACTGTGCAAGTGCATAAATCAGCGCAAACAAAATGTGAAAGATACATATAGGGATTTCAGCAAGCAAGACGTAAACACAGGACAGCCTGTCCCCTCCTCTATAGTAACATCCCCCAGCCCTGCGTCTGTCCCTCCTCTGCTTCCATGAGGCAGTGGTGTGTGTCATGGGGAAAGGGACAGGGAATGTGAGGGCCAAACAGAAGGGCTGGACAGGTTCTGTTGTTTGTGCCTCATACTCCATGTCTGTTCGTGTTGATGCACAGACATCACCCCTTCCAGGAAGACAGTAGGAAGAGAAGAAAAGGGATAGGGAGGCATGGGTAATGAGGGGGTTTGGTTGTGCCCCTGTTTTTTCAAACAACTCCTTATCTTCCCACACCCTCATTATTCTAGCACTCCAGCTGGAATATTTGACCGCTGTTACACAAATGTGTGATCCTCATTGCCTCATGCCCTCCCCACCATGGAGATAGACATAACTCAACGTAGTGAGGTGAAAGAGAAGTCTGATTTTTTTTTTTTTTAAATAAAATTACACTCACAGTGCCTCTTTCCTTTCAGAAAGGTAGCTGTCTTTCTGAGCTCTGGTGAAGGGGGGAAAAAAGTAAATCATCTCTTAGCTAGCACAAGAGAGAAATGTATCTCCCCTGTTTTTCTTATAATGTAACAGCATAAGTGGCATCATTGCTCCCACTACATTTTTCTCCCTTCTGATGGCGCACAGTTTTAATGTTCGGGGTAAAGTTGATTGTAAAAGACTCTTCTCAACCCACCCATCACAGAACTGAGTCAGTAGCTCCAACTACAATGCATTTAGATCAGGCATTACTTCAAAAAATGTTGATTCAACTCTGTGAGAGCCCATGGCAACAGAGATAAGATGGAGACCTTTGAAGAAAACTTTGAATGCCATTTAAAAGCAGAAGAATGGATGGGGAAACAGAGGAGAAGAGAATAGGATTCATGTGCTTCTTAGTGATGCTACCATTTTGAGAGACAGTGCTAATTCCTATAATAGATTTTGCTCCTGTATAAAGACTGCTCCCGAAAAGCCTAGAATGAGTGCCACTTCCCAAAGGGATAATGTCTGCCACTGTGGTCACACATCTCTGTGTTTGTTTTGACAAGTAGATTCTTTTGCTTTATCTCTCTTAAACAAGAGAAGTTTTAGGGCTTAAAGATTTGAGCCCTGAGAAATCAAAACTTCAGCCTTTGAGACTGTGCTAAGTATATTTACTCAAGATTTATGACAAATCCCACAGAAGGCAGGAGAATGCTTAATACAATTCAAATAGGCTGGAACTTACCATCTAAATAAGTCCTAATCTACTGCCTGCCTCTGCTTTCCTGGTAAAAGACACCCCTGCTCTCAGGGTAAAACAAAAGGGGACTTTAGGGAAATGGAAAGTCTGAGAAATCCTCATCTTCTATTCATGGGGTAGCCCTTTTAAACAGAAATTTCAAAAGTTATGGCCGCTCATGACAAAGGCATTTATTTCAGGTTTTGCCCCAGTTTTATTCTTTGCCATTTTCAGCCTGTGCTCCCCCTGGCTACTGTATCTTGTCCCCATTATAAACAAGTGAGCATCTGGCTCAAAGAGTCTATTTTAACAGCTGGCCTTCACTGCTGCCCATAGTGCACTGTCGTCCGTTTCATCTTCCGAGTTTTGAAGAGGAACAAAAGGCCTCTCTAGGTTTGAGGTGTCCAAACAGTTGAATGCTCTGTCTCTTCTTGTTGCCTTGTCCTTCCCGCAGCCATGATGAAGGGGTGGTGGCATTAGGGAACCAGTGTAAAGGAGAAAGAATAATCCATTCTGCTTTTGTGTGTCTGTTAGTGCACAATCCTCTGCCATTAGATTCATTATGACTGGAGCCAAGCCGCTAACTTCAATGGATGGAGAATGGCGGCCTTAACCTCCACAAGTTGTATTGCCCAGCATTCTGTCACCTGAAGTAGAACTTGTTTTCCATGGAAAAACCATGCAGGCAAGGCCTAGTTGCAGGGGAGTATGGGGCAGCAGCAGAGGAAGAACCTTCCTCCTTTGCTTTGTCATGGATGAAAAGATGAAGCACTAAGAAGAGCTGGGGTCTAGCTGGAAAAATCTTTTCATCAAGCAAAGAATTCTCCCAAACTAAACATCCTTGCTCTCTGCATCCTCTCTCTAGGAAAGTATGCACTCCAACTGACTCTCCTTCTCTACCAGGAGCTCAAAGAGGAAAGCAAATGCTCACAGCTTCTAGAATTGAGGCTCAATTGCATTAAACAGGGGGTTGGACTAGATGACCTCAACTCTAAGATTCTATTATTTTCTTCCCTCCCCCCAAAAGGCCCTCGCCTTCTCCCTATTCCAGTTGGAAAGCAGAGTGACAAATCAGGCCTGCCACGCTTGAGATCATAGACTCTCCTCAGATACTCATGAAAAAGACCAGTGCTCTTCCGTGCCTCTTGCTGGCAGGAGAGGAATGAAATCAAGGCTCTCTTTTTATTCTTACTCTTGTTTGTGGCTCATGTTATGGTGATGGGGGTCAAGCGATTAACATAGTTTGACAGACAGACCTAACCTTCATTTTCTTAAAAGAAAAAATAGTTCTTTATTATTAACAAATATTTATATAGCGCCAGCAGTGTACCTGGCACTTTACAAAGTAATAAAATAGACACGGTCCCTGCCCCTAGGGCTTACAATCTGAGAGACAGGAGCTGGAGGAGAGACATAGGAAGGGGAACAGAGGGAGAGACAAGGGGTCTAACATTCATGAAGATGCGAGGTCTCAAGTGCACGTACTTGGCTTGGTTACGAATAGTTAGGAAGAATAAACCCTCTTGTTCTGTTTAGCTGTATCTCTTAACTTTCCCTTTCTCAGCAGAGGTCAACCTTGAGTTTTGAGAAGAGCAGCACAAAGGACTAGCCCTCAAGTTACAGGATTAGCTTCATGAGCTGGCCACTGGAGAAGGCTGTTATCCTGGAGTAGAGACCTGAAACCTGACCCATGCCCAATGGGACCCAAATGGTCTCATTGGGCTCAGGTTGGGCCAGTGCACTTTGGGTCAAGCTCTACAGCTGTCAGCTATGGGAGTTTGTGCTCTCTTCCCCCCACAAGCCCCTCAGGGTGCCACAGCACTGTCCCATCACTGTATCCCACAACACTGATACTGTCCCATCACAGCACTCCATGGGGACAGCATCAGGACCAGGGTGTGGGTGGTCTTGCTTAATGGCTGGAGCTAGAGTTGAGGAAAACAGACAGAGAAGAATGTCCAAAAAGCAAAGTTAGTATGCAGGTCAGTGGCTTGAAACCAGGAGTCAGTCTATATGAACAACTGAGCCAGCAGGTGGCCAGGGCCAGCCTTACCACAGGGTGACCTGGGGTGGTGCTGCTGCCCTGAGCCCTGCTCTTTCTGAGGGCCCTGCAGTGGCCTCTCTTTTCACCAGGACAGGTTGTGGGGGCACCGCTCCCTCTCAGTGGGGCCTCAAACATGACCGCTTTCAGGGCACCACAGAGCTGGCCTTCAAGGGGGAGCACATTTTATCTTCACCCTGGGTTCTACAAATCCTAAGACTGACTTTGCAGGGGGCAGTCCAAACACAGAGTTAGTATCCAAGCAATGGGTCCAAAGCTGAAAGGTCAGTCAAGGTGGGAGTGGGGGCTGACCATTGGGCTGGAAGGCAGGTATTCGGGGAAGCTGGAGGAGTGTTGTGGTAAGGGCATCACAGGGTCAGGTCTGGGAGTCAGATGTGGCTTGGTAGGGTTCCTGAAATTGAAGGACAAGGCAGAGGTGAATCCTGGGGAAGTGGTTCAGAAGAATCCAAAGCAAGCACGACAGGGACAAGGCTTACTGCAGCAGCAGACACATTGGGCATTTTTACACACACCTTAAATTCTGGATTTTTCAGTCTTCTGGGTTTACAAGTCCACAAGTATGATGCATTTTTCACACGCACACTGCCCTGAGGCAGTTCCTGGATGCATTCTTCACACAAACACTGCCCTGAGGCAGCCTAAAGTAGCCGCAGCTGTAGACGTGACAGGTTGCCATGAAAACCAAGTGACCACAGCTGCCTGGAGCAAAGCAGTTTACCAGGAGAACTTTTTACACACCAAAGTTCTGGGAGAAGTTCTGTGCAGAAGTTCAAAGAGCCGGATGTTTAACATCTGGGTGAGTGATTTAGACACACAGAAAGTTCAGGATGTAACAGCAAACATTCAGGAGAAATGTGTGTGTAAAAACACCCATTGACCTGCCTGCAGCAGCCATTTCCTTCCACTCCTTTATAGGCGGTGCTGACAAGCTGGGCCAATCGCTTGGTTTGTCACTGCAGACAGAGAGGGCTCATATGGAGTCTAGAGCTGATTCTGACAGATGTGGACAGCCAGACAAATCAGTCCCAGGCTCACAAGAGCCCATCTCTTTCAGAGATTTATTCAATGATTTGGGACAGGCTTGGGTGCAATGAGGTTGGTCTTGACCTTGGCCCTAAATATGTGATCTGAGCAGGGGTCTATCCTGGAAAGCCTAATATGTCCAGCTGCCCACATCTGCCAGGATCTCCAATCTGGATGCTGTGGGAACATCCAAAACATTGGGTGCTTTTAGATGAACGGCTGCGCACCAGCCTGCTTCGCTCCTGGGTGACCCATCCATCCAAAGGCGGCCTGGCTCAAGGTGCAGGCAGAGCAGGCCAGCCAAACCTGGGCACCGGCTCAAAGTGGAGCAGCTGTCCATTTCCTCAGCGGACCCATGCTGCAGCTGCACTTTCACCAGCGGTTGCCCCGGGCAACACCATAGAGTTGCGGGTGCAAGCCTAGAGTGTCAGGTGATTGCTCACAACTCGGGGGGTGGGGGTGCTGTGCAGGCGGACCATGGACCTGCTGGGTTTGTCTAAAGCCAACCCAGGTGGGGCTGCAAGTGGGCAGATGCGGGGGGTGCTGCACTTCTGGAACAGCTTCAGGGGCAGCTGCCTCCATGTCTGTCTAAAAGCACCCATTGGGTTTGTGGGTGTCTGGATTATTTATTTATTTATATTTATTTATTCAATGATTTATACCCTGCCCCATCTAGCCTCACAGCAGCTTGGGATGGCTTACAAAAGTTAAAACAAATAAAAAATATATAAAAATATGTAACAATATATACAAAGTTTTTTTTTTTTTTAACAAAAAACATTAAATACAATAAAAAGAGGTAAGACTCACCGGCTAAAAAATCCCACCCCCTATCCCTTTACCCCCCCTCTCCCAAAGGCCTGGATGAACAGCCAGGTCTTACAGGCTCGGCGGAAGACCAACAAGCTGGGAGCCAGGCGAGGCTCCTCTGGGAGGGAGTTCCACAGCCGTGATGCGACCACCTAGAATGCCCGCTCCATTGTGCCCCACTGTTTACCCAGGGGACCTCCAAGAAGGCGCCCCCGGCGGATCACAGAGATCGCTCCAGGACCCGGGGCGTGAGACAGTCTCTCAGGTAGGAGGGGCCCAGGCCGTGTAGGGCCTTAAAGGTCAACACCAGCACCTTAAATCAGGCCCGGAATGTTACAGGCAGCCAGCGCAGAGTCCAGAGCACAGGTGTAATGTGCTCCCTAAGGCCCGTCCCCATCAGGAGGCAGGCCGCAGCATTCTGCATCAGCTGCAGCTTCCGAACCATCACCAAGGGCAGCCCCATGTAGAGTGCGTTGCAGTAACCCAACCTAGAGGTGATGAACGTATGGATGACAGTGGCAAGTTTGGAGTCTGAGACATATGGCTGGATCCTCTGCACAAGATGTAATTGGCGAAAGGCTCTCTTTGCCACTGCCCCCACCTGACAATCCAGGCGGAGGCCAGAGGGCAGCAGGACTCCCCAACTCTGCACCTGCGGGTCCAGCGGGAGGCGGATTCCCTCCACAAGTGGGGCCATTGCCTCACCTGCCCTACCCACCAACATCACCTCCATCTTATCAGGGTTCAACCTCAGCCTGCTCAGCCTCATCCAGTCACTCACTCCTGTCAGGCACTGGGAAAGCACCGAGACTGCAGGATCTCATGGCCACAGCATAGGACCGCAAATGGGCCCTATGCCGTAGCTGATTGGATTCAGCACGAGGGCGGCACCAACATCTCTCTAGACGCTGCCCCTCCTACTTCATACACCTCAGCCCCTCAGTAAACCAAGGGGTCCTACGGTGGCGAAGCGGTGGCAGCAGACGCCTGGGAGCTACCCGATCGATGATCTCATCTAGCAAGGCATTCCAAGCTAGGACGAGATCATCAACCGAGCGGCCATCAAGGTCTAAGGATACTTCCCCCAGGGCTTCTTGGAACCATTGTGGTTCCATCAGCCTCCAGGGGCGAACCAACCCAATAGGTCCCCCCCACCCTTTCTGGGGGCTGTCATGCACTAGGAGTCTGGCCTGCAGGAGGTAATGATCTGTCCATGACAAGGGCATAGAACTCACTTCCCCCACTACCTGATCACCTGCCTCAAGGCCGGAGCAGAACACCAAGTCGAGCATATGTCCCCCCTCATGCATAGGGTCTCTAACCATCATTGACATGGTGTCCATGAACTCACGCTCCGTACCCATAAGGCCAGTGTCGGCGTGAATGTTGAGATCCCCCAGGACCAAGGCCCTTGGGGAGCGCAACACCACCCCTGACACCAGCTCCGCTAGGGCGGAGAGGGATGCTGCTGGGTAAGAAAGAGCACAGTACACCAGCAGCACTCCAACTCTGTCTCTGGCCAACTCAAACACAAGATGGAGGGCTTCAATCCCTGGAACTGACTGCACCGGACGCCCCCTAGCAGTCCAAGACTCCTTAAAAACCATAGCAACACCGCCCCTCCCCCCGCCCCCCCAAGCCAGGGCTGGTGTTGCACGGAGTACCCTGCTGGAACGAGGTCCGCCAAAATCGGACCCGCCTCCCTGTCCAGCCAGGTCTCCGTGAAACACGTGAGATCCGCGCCCTGATCCAGGATTAACTCCCGGATCACTGATGACTTATTGACCACAGATCTCACATTCAACAACAGAACTCCTGGCCTAAGAGGCCTCAGATCTTGATCCATCCCCCCAACTGAGGGGGATCTGACCCTAGGGACAGGCACCAAACACCTCGGCCCCCGGGTCTGTCTTACCAACCGCCCTGCCTGACCATATCTCCCCTGCCCCACAACGACCCCTATGGCTGCTTCCCCCCATCCCACCCCATACACTCTAGCCTAGTCCCAGCCACAGGCTGCCCAGTCCAGACCCTAGGGGAGACTCTTCCCCTCCCTCCCCACCCCCTACCAAACTACCCCAATAGTCCCTACCACATGCTGCCACCATGTGGTCCCATCCAGGACAACGCCCTCCCCTCACACCAGGGGACCAGGTCCTCTCCCTAACCCAAGTCCCATTTATCCCAGGGGTTGAATACCCAGCTGTTTCCCAGCCCCCCAGCAGGCCCCTACCTCCCCAAAACCAAAGTTCCAAACTCCCCCCTTTAATTAATCAGCCTGCATGTAAAACAAATCAAAATCCAGCAGGCAATCCACAGCAGCAACTCCAAGCCATGGGCGCCTCCACCTGCAAGCAGCACTGCCGCCCAGAGGGCGCAAGGCTGCACCCTCTGATTTAGTGGTGGTGGTGGTGTTACCTGGGGGAAGGGGAAGCAGAAGCACACAGGTGCCAAGGATCTCCAAGGCCACTCTCCCAGGCCAAACCCCCAGCCTCCACCAGGGACAGACTGCAACTTGGGAGCTGCAGCCTCTCCTCAGTCATGGCTGTACCTGCTCAGTGCCAGCAAGACGTCTCTGTATTCAGGGCTGGTCCTACTGCGGGGCAGCTTGGGACAGTTGCCCTGAGCCCCATTCCTGGGGGGGTTCCCTGAACTTGAGGTCCCCAGCTCCCAGCCTGACAGTGGACGGTAGCTGGGGACCCCAAGCACAGGGCCCCTGGCCAAGTCATATTCAACTCCGACTGACAGGCAGTGGAGGGGGCCAGCAGGAGTGAGGGAGAGGCACAGGCCTTGCCTCTCCCCCCCCCCCATCAGTTTCGGCCAGGGGAAATGTGGAAGAGGCGGGGCCTCTGCCTCTCCGACATTCCCCCTGGCTGAGACAGCCAGGCAATGGAGGGGGCCAGCGGCAGTGAGGGAGATGCAGAGGCCCCGCCTCTCCCTTAGTCCGTGGGTGCCCCCNAAGGGCAGCCCCATGTAGAGTGCGTTGCAGTAACCCAACCTAGAGGTGATGAACGTATGGATGACAGTGGCAAGTTTGGAGTCTGAGACATATGGCTGGATCCTCTGCACAAGATGTAATTGGCGAAAGGCTCTCTTTGCCACTGCCCCCACCTGACAATCCAGGCGGAGGCCAGAGGGCAGCAGGACTCCCCAACTCTGCACCTGCGGGTCCAGCGGGAGGCGGATTCCCTCCACAAGTGGGGCCATTGCCTCACCTGCCCTACCCACCAACATCACCTCCATCTTATCAGGGTTCAACCTCAGCCTGCTCAGCCTCATCCAGTCACTCACTCCTGTCAGGCACTGGGAAAGCACCGAGACTGCAGGATCTCATGGCCACAGCATAGGACCGCAAATGGGCCCTATGCCGTAGCTGATTGGATTCAGCACGAGGGCGGCACCAACATCTCTCTAGACGCTGCCCCTCCTACTTCATACACCTCAGCCCCTCAGTAAACCAAGGGGTCCTACGGTGGCGAAGCGGTGGCAGCAGACGCCTGGGAGCTACACGATCGATGATCTCATCTAGCAAGGCATTCCAAGCTAGGACGAGATCATCAACCGAGCGGCCATCAAGGTCTAAGGATACTTCCCCCAGGGCTTCTTGGAACCATTGTGGTTCCATCAGCCTCCAGGGGCGAACCAACCCAATAGGTCCCCCCCACCCTTTCTGGGGGCTGTCATGCACTAGGAGTCTGGCCTGCAGGAGGTAATGATCTGTCCATGACAAGGGCATAGAACTCACTTCCCCCACTACCTGATCACCTGCCTCAAGGCCGGAGCAGAACACCAAGTCGAGCATATGTCCCCCCTCATGCATAGGGTCTCTAACCATCATTGACATGGTGTCCATGAACTCACGCTCCGTACCCATAAGGCCAGTGTCGGCGTGAATGTTGAGATCCCCCAGGACCAAGGCCCTTGGGGAGCGCAACACCACCCCTGACACCAGCTCCGCTAGGGCGGAGAGGGATGCTGCTGGGTAAGAAAGAGCACAGTACACCAGCAGCACTCCAACTCTGTCTCTGGCCAACTCAAACACAAGATGGAGGGCTTCAATCCCTGGAACTGACTGCACCGGACGCCCCCTAGCAGTCCAAGACTCCTTAAAAACCATAGCAACACCGCCCCTCCCCCCGCCCCCCCAAGCCAGGGCTGGTGTTGCACGGAGTACCCTGCTGGAACGAGGTCCGCCAAAATCGGACCCGCCTCCCTGTCCAGCCAGGTCTCCGTGAAACACGTGAGATCCGCGCCCTGATCCAGGATTAACTCCCGGATCACTGATGACTTATTGACCACAGATCTCACATTCAACAACAGAACTCCTGGCCTAAGAGGCCTCAGATCTTGATCCATCCCCCCAACTGAGGGGGATCTGACCCTAGGGACAGGCACCAAACACCTCGGCCCCCGGGTCTGTCTTACCAACCGCCCTGCCTGACCATATCTCCCCTGCCCCACAACGACCCCTATGGCTGCTTCCCCCCATCCCACCCCATACACTCTAGCCTAGTCCCAGCCACAGGCTGCCCAGTCCAGACCCTAGGGGAGACTCTTCCCCTCCCTCCCCACCCCCTACCAAACTACCCCAATAGTCCCTACCACATGCTGCCACCATGTGGTCCCATCCAGGACAACGCCCTCCCCTCACACCAGGGGACCAGGTCCTCTCCCTAACCCAAGTCCCATTTATCCCAGGGGTTGAATACCCAGCTGTTTCCCAGCCCCCCAGCAGGCCCCTACCTCCCCAAAACCAAAGTTCCAAACTCCCCCCTTTAATTAATCAGCCTGCATGTAAAACAAATCAAAATCCAGCAGGCAATCCACAGCAGCAACTCCAAGCCATGGGCGCCTCCACCTGCAAGCAGCACTGCCGCCCAGAGGGCGCAAGGCTGCACCCTCTGATTTAGTGGTGGTGGTGGTGTTACCTGGGGGAAGGGGAAGCAGAAGCACACAGGTGCCAAGGATCTCCAAGGCCACTCTCCCAGGCCAAACCCCCAGCCTCCACCAGGGACAGACTGCAACTTGGGAGCTGCAGCCTCTCCTCAGTCATGGCTGTACCTGCTCAGTGCCAGCAAGACGTCTCTGTATTCAGGGCTGGTCCTACTGCGGGGCAGCTTGGGACAGTTGCCCTGAGCCCCATTCCTGGGGGGGTTCCCTGAACTTGAGGTCCCCAGCTCCCAGCCTGACAGTGGACGGTAGCTGGGGACCCCAAGCACAGGGCCCCTGGCCAAGTCATATTCAACTCCGACTGACAGGCAGTGGAGGGGGCCAGCAGGAGTGAGGGAGAGGCACAGGCCTTGCCTCTCCCCCCCCCCCATCAGTTTCGGCCAGGGGAAATGTGGGAGAGGTGGGGCCTCTGCTTCTCCCTCATTCCCCCTGGCTGAGACAGCCAGGCAGCAGAGGGGGCCAGCCAGCTGAACTTCTGGTGGTGCTGGCGGGCAGCACGGTGGCAGATTTAATCTGCTGCCACATGCCCACCCCACCCGAGGCTCTGAACCCGGCGTGGGACCCAGGCCAGCAGCGGTGGTGGATCAGGTAAGTGATCCGATGACTGGGTTTGGGGATGGGCGGAGGGGAGTGCCCCTCGCCCATCCCCAAGCCCAGGCCCGGGTAGCACGCTGCCCCTAGGACAAGCCGGGGAGTGCCCCCTGAGCCGGGGAGCGCCCCTAGGCCCACCGTCCAAGGCCACGTCTTTCTTCCCCACCCTGGGCCCCACATACTCTAAGGCCGACCCTGTCTGGACTCACACAATGGGTAAAAACAGATATGCGGACAGCGCGGTGGCTCCCCATTTTGGCCTGGGAAACCACAGCTGAAATGGCTCAGGTCGGGGAGGGGTGCCAAACAGATGTGCCCATTAATGGAGAGCCATCCTGCCACCTGCACGGCCTGGGTAGGGCAGGGAGCTCAACAAACGTGTGGGTGTCCTGCTTCACCCCTCACCATGGTGACTGGCTATGGCACTCGGCTATGGTAGCCTCTGCCCCAATGAGGGTATGCCAGGGCCAAATACAGGTGCTGGTCTGTGTTGGCCTGCATGGGAAGCCTTTAGCCGGACCTACATCCTTGGAAGGTTTCTGAGGCTGCAGCCCAGGCTAATCACCTACCTACCCCAGGGCAGTTCCGGGCCAACATCTGGTGATGTGTAACATTCATGTCAGTGGGTCCTGGGCCACAGCTGGCCACTGTCACATTGGTTTTTCCCAAATCTGCACTAGTCCCAGCTCATGTTAGCAACACCCTGTAAGTGCAGCGAGAGGCCAGAATTCACAAGCCACCTCTTCTGGAATAGTCCCATTGAAGTCCCAGGGCTTTCTTTAATCCTCTCTCAGTGAGAGACAACAACGCTTCGTAACATAGCCAGGGTCAGCCGGCTGGTGCCTGTAATGTGAGAGTGTGGAACACACCTCTGCCTGGGAGCTTTTAATGAGTGATCAGACTACACCTAAGTGCTGACCATGCAGAGGGGTTGTGCTGGGGGCTCTGGAGGGTGATGGGCAGGGAAAGAGGACAGTGCAGCACTTCATCGTGCAACTATTGTGTGTCACCCCCCCTTTAACACTCTCTGGACAAATGAAGATTGCACGTCTTTTCTATAGACCACTTATTCCACACACTTCCTTTATCACACATCTTCTGCGAATGAATTAAACCTTAAGAATATATATAAAACATGTGTATATCTGTGATCTAAATACTGATTTACAAAGGCAAGGCCTTATGCTCAGAATGTGAACTCTGTATTACTATTTCAGAATGTATAGGGAATTACTTTATGCCTGTCATAACTTTAGGTGCAATCTATGGGTAAAAAGCCAACAGTTCAAATTATCCATCTTTCCCAATCAGACTGGAACATTGCTTGCAAAGACTTGATGATTTCTGTAGATCTCCCCTCTGTGTTTAATTCAGATGGTGGCAACTCTGATTTATGTAAATGAAGTGTGGCTATTTGTCTTTGGCAAGCTGGCAGTCCCGTATAAATATCCGGGTTGTAATTGGCTGAAGGTCATAAAATACATATGTTTCTACACCTACCAGATCTCTCCAGCAGAAGCTCTTCTTTCAAAAGTTGTTTGCTCCAACCAAATTGACAACTTTGTTTGCTTTCTTGTGTGTTGACAAGATGGCTTAACTTCATGGTGACTGTTTTATTGTGCTGTTAGATCCTTACTTTCCTTTCCAGACTTCTTGTGAGCAGACCAATTGTACTTCATCAGTTTTAAATTTTGACTGCCAACTTGCTCCCAAATTTTAAATCAATGAATCAAAATTTAGGGACACTGAGGAAACGGCTCAAGATGAACATTTCCACACCACAGAATGTTAAACATATTCTTAAAGTCTTGTACCGATGCATTTCAGTCCTTGTTTTAAAGTCCAACAATCCCTATGCTGTTTAGCTCATCATTCACATTCTACGCAGGACTGTTTGCAGATTACAGTCTTTTATCAGCAACTGCCAAGGGAAAAGCTTTGGGAATTCATGTGGAGGATTTGCTTTCACTGTTGTTGATTATTGTAAATTACAAGAAAAATTATAGACTGTGACTGTTTCATCATTTCATAAAGAACTAATTTTGTTTGTTTTAGCCAATTAAAATGACATGTCTATTGCTGCTGAATATTTGACTTTGGAACAGTGGCGGTGCCACCCACAGGACACAAGGGGCACTGCCCCTACTGGCCTCCGCACCCAGGAAAAAGTAAATATACCTCTGGGCGGTGGCACTGCATCATGTTTCCTCTCCCACACCCCCGGGTCCCGGCAGTGGTGTGGTGGCTGGCACGGCTGTGTAGCCGCTTTGGGAGCTGAACTTCTGGGTCCCTAGCATACTGCGCATGTGCAAGCATGTTTCTGTGCTCGCACATGCGCAACTGCATAGGGGATGCATTGCAGGAGGAGGGGGAGGAGTGCTGCCTCACCGGAAGCAGGGAGGGACTCGGAGACAGTGAGTCAGTCACAGAGCCCTGCAAGGGGCAAAACTTAGCAGAATGCATGCTGGGCGGCTAGGGGCTGCTGCCCAGTGCGCATTCAAGATACAAGCAACGTGTTTCCAGATTTAGTGGGGACACTGTTGCATGGAGGTCTACGGGGGAGGAAACCAGCAGCGGACTGCTGGTATAGCCCTTGGCGCCCTGGCAGTGGAGGGGGGGGAGAGACTCGGGGGAACAGCAGCAGCACATGGGAATGTGTCATGACTGTGATGTGTGTGTGTGTTCTGTGTTGTATTGGCTGGTGAAACAGCAAAGGGGGGTGGGATTGAGTGCTTGTGACTGACTGACTGACTGACTGACTGTTTGTTTTAAAATTTATTGCCTCTGGGCGTGGGTTTTTTTTTTTTCTGAGAGTCTGGAGGACTCTCATGTGGTGTGAGGGTGGGGGATGCCTGCGTGCAGAGAGTATATAAACGGTGATTCCACCAGGCCCCATTTTTCTCTCTGTTTGACTCAGTTCTTGAGAGACTAGAGAGAGAGTGATTTTGCAGTTGACCATCCGGCTGGTGGTTAGACTGAACCTTTGGATCAATTCATTCTTACTTAGATTAGATTTAGATATTTTATTATTTTAATCATCATCATCTCAAGGAAGCAAGTTAGGTATAGGGTAGCAGTACCAAATCAGACCAAGGGTCCATCAGCATCAAGCCCAGCATCCTGTCCTTGAGTGGGGAGGAGGAGACTGCTGCTGGTGAGTACATTGGGGTCCTGGCTGGGGCTTGGCCTTTGTTTTTTGGGGGGGACCCGGGGGCTGAGGTACTTGTCTTGGGACTGGGGGGGGATGTTATAATAGGGATTATTATGCGATATCACGTCTGGTATAGTATGTTTTAATTATGAATTGTAACTGCTGATTGTGTGTTTTATTATTGTGCTGCCGGCTGCCTTGGGGGGTCCAGGGGAGGGGGTTGCACTGGGAGACATGGGGGAGGGGATAGTGTGGAGTGGGGTGCACTGTAGTATGGGTAGGGTTGCCATAGTTGCCAATTTTTAGAGGGCACTTATGAGATATGCAGGTTGCAGGGCTGTATTGGAACCAATGCAGCCCTGCAACCTGTATATCTCATAAGTGGCTTCTAAAAATTGGCATCTATGGCAACCCTAAGTGGGGGGAGTGGGTGCACTGAGAGACACTGAGGAGGGGAGTGGGGGGGCAATGGGGATGGGCCTGGGTTGCTTACAATGGAGCCCCGAAAGGGGCCAAACTTTTGAAAACAGGTCTGCTGTGTGCTTGGGACAGGCATTTGGTGGTGCATTCCCTCATTCTCTATTCCCCACCACCCGGTGGCAGTGTTTCACACAGCAGCACTCCCAGCATTAAGTAATGTAATGTCCATCCAATGTTAACCCTTGGAACTCCTTGCTGCTGGGTTATGCCCTGGCTCCACCTACCATTGCCCTGGCTCTGCCGCTATGTCGCCCCTGCTTTGGAATCAAATTCCAATTCAGCTGCATGTTTTAAAAGAACATGGCTAGTAGATAAATGCAGCAGAACTTGCTTCCACAAGGCAAAGTATAAAGTGTGTGTGTGTGAGGTGGGGGATGGGGTTACTTTTTCCCATACTAACTGACCAGCTAGAATGTGCAATTATGTCTGAAACCCACTTTGCTACCTTGGGTTTCTGTCTTACCTTTAATTCAGGTCAGAATGTTTTACCAAGGGGTAGCAGGCCAATTACTCCAGAGTAAGCAGTATGTCATGTTAACAGTCTGGTAGTTACCTCCATGGTTAATGCCTTGTGTGAACAAAGCTGTAGTTTCTTGGGGCCAACATTTATTTTATTTATTTAAATATTATTCCTGCTGTGACACCACTATAGTTTATGGAATTACTGCTGGGATGGATTTGCCCCAGTGTTTACCCTTAAGTCATAATCAGCATTGGGATGATCAAACAATGCAACAAGCTAACATTCTCTCTGACTTGTATGTGTTGGGGTGAAAACAGACATGATGCTAACCACCCTTTAACCACCCTTGGTGGTTATTTATGCATGTTGCAGGGCTGTATTGGTGCCCTATGCAGCCCTGAAAAATGCATAAATGACCACCAAGGGTGGTTAAAGGGTGGTTAGCGTCATGTCTGTTTTCACCCTTGGTGTGCATTGTGCTTATGCTTAACGATAGCTGCAATTAAAGGTATTTTCAGACATTATGGGATCACAGTCAACCACGGTCAATCCCCTGTGGTGGCGGATGATCACGTAACATCTGGTTGCTCACCGCCAGATGTTCACCACAGTGAACCACCGGCAGTGAACAAAATAACCACGCTTTCAAGGATGGTCCGGGCACCATCTCCAAAAGCGTGGTTATTTGAACCACGGCCCGGAATCGGTGTACGGTAATGTCTGTTACTGCCGCCGATTCTGGGCCATGGCCCAGATCCCGGGTCAGAATCGGGCGCAGCAGCCGGAATGGCCGCTGCGCCCGCCCGTCTCCAGGAGGGTGGGTGGTCGGGGGAGCATAGGGGGGCAGGGCTGTGCAGCTGCACATTGCGCCACGCAGCTCCCCCCCCCCCAGATTTCCCGCCGGAATCAGCCGACATGTCTGTTGGACATGACTATTTGAATCCGGCAGGGAATCAAACTGTGATTCCGTGACGGAGCCAATAGGCGCCCCGTCACGTTTGAAATCACCCTAATAACCACTACTATTCACTACCCGGCTGGATATCATGATATCCACCCATGACATCCGATATCTGGTTGGATATAAATTGGTACCCAGTTTAGTATCCAGCGGTTATCTGGCACTTTACCATTTACCATATTACCATTTCACTTTCTTTTTTCCCCACTCCCTCCCTCTTTTCAGACTGCCAGTCCAGTTATGTGGTAAGCAGAAATTCAGTAAGTGATAATTCGATAACATCTGGTATTCTAGTTTGTTGGTTAACCTCCAGGGTTACCAGATCATTGCCAAATAACCATGAAGCTCTCCGGAATAATGAGGATAATTTTTTCCTATCTGTTTCAGCTCTGTGCTTAACTGAGAACTTCTTCACACAAATGTTTATTTGAGAGCAATAATCCCTTCACTCACTTTAACTCTACTTTTGTTCACACAAACACAGTGTTTAAAGTAAACTAGGTGGTGGTTCTTCTGCAGGTCATGTGCTCCTGGTTAAAGAGGATTACATACTTTGGAATAGTTTGCAACCAGGCTTAAGTGATCTTGTGAACAAGGAAAGGGTACAAGGCACTTAACACCTAACAGCAAATTGTTCACACAGTCATTAACTTCCTGGGTAACCTCCCCCATGCTAATTGCTCAGCAAAGTGCAAACACTTGAAAAGTGGATTATAATCACCAAGTTAAAAGGGCAGAAGGAGATTAGTCTTCTTGTAGCTTTAACAGCATGTAATTCCACCTAAAACCTACCTGTTCTGTCAGGCTTTCCTTGGCTCCATAGATTGCTCACTGATGTGTCTCCAGATACAGTCTTATCTTTAAGGATTCTCCTCCTTCCTTGTAACTAAGTTAAGGATGTGCACCTGCAACTTCTCAGTGTCATGAACAATCCTTGTGCTCGGTCCCACGCTCCACCCACCTCCATCTTCACCCATCACCCACGCACGGAGCAACGGGCTCCAGTGCCAGTTGTTTCGTGCATGGAGATAGGTGGAGCAACCGGTTCCCACGGGCGCACACTCATCCCCCCCACCCATCATGGCCTGTTTGCAAAAGGCCTATTTCAGGATCAAGGTCTAGATTTTTATGCAACAAATTGCTTTGTGTGTGTGACCATCCAAGAACTAAAACTAAATAGAGTGCAATTCACTCTGAAGATTTTTTTTAAAAAAATTAAATTTAAAAGACTTGTCTTATAAGCAGCATACTCCAGTGAAAGCAATAATTTTCAACTGCTTTCCTGCATCTGGGAAGGGAATGGACCTGAATTGTGCCAACGATCTCAGTGTAAATCCAGAATAACTTCACTGACTTCAGTGCAATAAGACCTAGAGCAAAGGTTGGTGCCAAACAGCTGTTTTCTGCAGTACTCTGGAATGCGGTTCCACCTGTTGGTTCCGAATTAGGAGAGAGTTTCATTTCATTTCATTTCAACTTTTATTTGTATCCCGCTCTCTCTCGCCTGTGGCGACTCGAGGCAGCTAACAACAAAAGTAGAAACATACAAAAACATAACAATTATAGATTCAATACAAAACAAAACAACCTAAATAACCCCTCAATTTTTACAATAGCATAGCATTTCATAACATAATCTCTCATCATTAACCATACCCTCTCCTTCTCTCACTTAATCCAATATAACAACAATAAGTCAATAATATTACAATATATCACAGTTCATCCATATCAACCCCTCCATATGCTCCATCCCTGCTGCCCCCAGGGAAGGAACCCATCCATAGCTAGGTTGGAACGAGCCCTGGGGCAGAAGATGGAATGGGGTTCTCAGCCTTTCCTTCCAGCAGCAGGTCGCCCGTGGTTCCGTCGGAACATTGCCTCCCACCCACTTCCTCCTCCTGCTCCCGTAACACCCCCTCCCCCCTCTCTCCTCACATCCTTCCCTCCTGCCTGTCTTGAGGAAATCTCCGCCCTGCTCTCTTCATCCAACCCCTCCACCTGCCCCCTTCACCCGATCCCCTCCCGCCTCCTGACCTCTATTGCTCCCACTGTCGCTCCCCCCCTTCTGCATGTTGTCAATCTCTCCCTTTCCACAGGCTCTTTCCCCTCTGCCTTCAAACATGCCACTGTCTCCCCCATCCTCAAAAAGCCTACCCTGGACCC
>QEPC01013002.1:7036494-7049908 GCA_003113815.1 Sphenodon punctatus | reverse complement strand
GTTGCTCTGGTGGCTTTAGCTTTGATACAGCATTCACATCTCATGGTCAAGGGACATGCTGTTACTATCAGGTCTTTTGTCAGCTGTTGTCTTTGCAGTTCCTTTATGCTTTCCGGGTGCCTGTGACCCAGGCGTCGATGCCACATATGAATGCAGTCCTTGTGTTGCTCGTGTGCAGTGAGTTTTGCTTGTTCCTTGTTGCACTCAAGAAATATAGGTGCTCATCTGCACAGGCTCTGGCTAGGACCCTTGTCCCCTTTTGGATTGTGCATTCATTACCTTAGAACTTGATGGTGAGCCCTTTCTCTGTTAGGCGTTTAATGGATAGGAGTCCTTCCTCTAAGCCAGGTACATACAGCACATCCTTTACCAGTATTGCTAGTGTGCCTCCATGTGGCTTGTTGCAACTTAGAATTCCTTTGCCAATACCTTCTGCAGTGATGCTGCTTCCATCAGCGAGGTATATCTCTTCTTTGTTGCTTGGGTCCAGTACCGTGAAAAAGCTCTTGTTGCTGGTCATGTGACTCGTGGCTCCAGAGTCGACACACCAGTCCTGCGATGAGTTGGCCTTTGGAAATCTTCAGGCAGGAATGATCTAGGCTAGGGATGGGGAACATTTCCCCTCCCATTGGCCACTTTAAAAGTGAATACATCATCTGTGGGCCAGGCAGGCATTAGGGGGTAGTGGTAGAGCGGCTGAGGAATTGTGCTCAGGAAGTTCAGACCATAGATCTGCCTTCAGCAGCCAACTCTTATTCTTGAGTACATTTCCTCATCTCTGTTCCCTCCCCCGTTCTTGGATCCATAGGCCAGATCCAGGAACTGGAAAAGGGCCAAATAAATACCAGTGATGAGTCATATTTAGCCCATGGGCTTGAGTTTTCTTACCACTGCTCTAGTAAGGTGACCAGATATGCAAATTTTAGAGGACGCTTATGTGAAATGCAGGTTGCAGGGTTGCATTGGAGCCAATGCAGCCCTGCAACCTATATTTCTCATAAGTGTCTAAAATTTGCATATCTGGCCACCCTGTGCTCTAGGCCAGTGTACAATCTGCCTTCTATGCATCTACATTAATCAATTTTCTTTCTCCAGACAAGCTCCTCTATATAAATTTACCATCACCAAATGGGAGTTACTTTTCAACACC
Source organism: Sphenodon punctatus (assembly GCA_003113815.1). NCBI lineage: Eukaryota > Metazoa > Chordata > Lepidosauria > Sphenodontia > Sphenodontidae > Sphenodon > Sphenodon punctatus. The sequence continues at coordinate 7,048,758 of QEPC01013002.1, read as the reverse complement.
TGAAATGTGAGCAGCTGTACCTGTTAGCACAATGTACATAATGGCTGGTGAGTAGCTTATAACTCAGTCCATACACAGGAATGATATGGGTAAAGGTCTCGCACTTTGATCTCTCTTGAACTACTTTAAAATAAATAAATAAATGAGTCCATCCATGTGTCTTCTGAAACCCTTTGAGTATGGACCAGTGGCAGCTGGTGGACTTTTAGGTTGGAGGGGCAGTGCAGTGAGCAGAACTGGCAAGGGGAGGGACCAGCATTAGTTTATTAGTTTATTTATTTATTTATTTATTTTACCCCACCCCTCCTGCCAAAGCAGCCTGGGGCGGCTAACAAGTATAAAAGGTAAAAATACAATTATAAATATAAAATACAAATATATATGTTACGTTAATATATATATTAACATAAAACAATACAGTCCACCATGGGGGATGTAAAAAAAATAAAACAAAAGAAATAAACAAAAGAACTGTCCCCCCCCCTTCCAATCTAACCCACAAACCCCCCACCCTACCCATCTCCCTCAAGCTGCTTTCATACCTTATAAAATGGGCTATTATAATAACTGGTGATAATACCGAGTATTACAATTCCCCAATTTTTTGTAATGTGTGAATGTACTGTTCCCCTTTTATGCTGCAAGAGCTTAGGTCATTGTAAAAGTCACATTTGGTAGCTCCTACAATGACCCAAGATCTTGCAGCATAAAAAGGGAATAGCGCATTCACACATTACAAAACTTCAGCAATTATAATACACCATTTTTGTCATTTTGAAAGCAGCCTCACCAAAAGCCTGGTGAAACAGCCAGGTCTTACATTGTCGGTGAAAGGAGGGGAGATCCAGGACCATGCGGGCCTCCACTGGAAGGAAGTTCCACAGCCTAGGTGCGGCCACCGAGAATGCCCTCTCCATAGTCACCCCCTGAGCCACTTGAGGGGCTTCGAGAAAGGCGGTCCTGGCAGACTGCAGGGGCTGATCCAGAAGCTGGGGGGTGAGACGGCCCCACGGATGGGGCCCAGGCCATATAGGGCTTTATAGGTAAGTACCAACACCTTGAATCGAGCCCAGAAGACTAATATCAGCCAGTGCAGAGCTCGGAGCACTGTTGTAATGTGCTCACAGTGACCCGTCCCCGTTAGGAGAACCCGTTCCCATTAAAATTTCACACTTACATGATCAATGGAATAGAACACGCAATGAAAAAAACACAGTGTATGCAGAATGAAAAACTACACAATGGTGGTGGCATGCAATAGTGAGGATTTTCTGCGCTGTACCTCTGCGGGTGTTTGCCGGCAAAGGTGCCGGGGAGGGGGGGACTTTCAGACCAGTGGCACCCTGTGCATATTCTGGCTGCGCATTTCCTCCCATGCGGTGGGGAAGATGTGAAAGTGGCCTAAGCCACATTGATGGTACTGAATTTCCAGTCCCTCCCCTCAGACCAGCCCCTCCCCTCCCTGCTCTCCTTTCCTGCTCTCCTTCCGTTCATCAGGGGAGGACAACTTTAGGTTCAGGGACTGATCTGGTCCATGGCACATTTTTAATTTGCTCCCTTTCCAGTTCTTGGATCTGGCCCCTGTATTCAGTTCCTACCCTTAAAAACTGAAAATCTGAGTCCAAGGTAAGGTAGCAGAGATGAGGGCATGCACACAAGGATAAGGGACAGATCCATGGCACAATCCATAATCTGGACCCTCCTCTTCTTGAGTGCACTCCATAGGAACCTCTGTCTCAAGCTTTTATGTGATTCTCATCCCAGAGTGCTGCCAGCGGAGTGGGCCGGCCAAACCTGGGGCACTGCCCAAGAGGGTGGAGCTGCAGTCTGTCTACTTGGTAGACGGCTATTGCAGCTCTTCTCATGGCTGCAGGTTGCCCCAGGCAATACCATAGAGTTGTAGACGGCAGCCTAGAACATCAGGCATCCGCCTGCAACTCTATGGTGTTGGTGAAGGAGGAGGTGTGCGGCAGACTGTGGGCCATGGCAGCCACCGAGTCTGTTTAAAACGGACCAAGGACGGGCTGGATGTCGGCGGATGTGGGATGCACCCTTGGAGCAGCTCTGATGGGGGCCAGTCCTGCATCTGACTGAAGACACCCAGTGAGAAGAGTTCCATTGCTATTACTGGATTTTGGATCAGGTTGTCGGAACATAACTTTGTCTAAACTGGGCATGGAAACCCTTGATTTCAGAAAGAGCTGGGGTCCATAGCACATGTTATTAACAAAAAGAGAATGCTACAGGAAATGGCATGTTCTTTCTAGAATACAAAATGGTAGAAAATTTGATTCCAAGGACTGAAAGCCAGGAATGGATATTTTTGGGAGATTTGGCATCATGGAAAATAAGGGCTGTTCCTCCACAAAATGATGTTTCAATAAATACCACGGAGTTGGTTTCCCCTGTGGTTACGGTAGTATGCAGTGCAATCCTCCATAACAGAAGACAATGGCTCAACTTCCACTGACTTTAGTGGAGGAGGAATACACCCTCAGTTTCTGGGTCCCTGCAGAGCAAAACCAGCTCAAAAAGAAGCATAAAGTAGTTGGGGAAAGTATTCTGTATGTATTTTAACTTTTCCTAGTAGGCCTGGCCTGTAGAATGTGTTGTGGGCTTACATCTCAGTCACTATTGAAGAAGGGAAGAGCAGACAAAAGATAGTGACTTTGCATGACTTCATCCCTCACTGCACAGAAAGAGATTCTCCCTGAGGATAGGAATCGCAGGCTGAATCCCTACTGCTTCTTGCTGAGACAAAGGATCTCTGTGCCCTCTTTCTGCTTCAGTTGCCTGATCTCTTATTTAACACTGGACCCATCATTTGTCTTTGTCTTCCCTTTTCGTTCTTCTCTGGGATACTTTCAAACCCTGAAATATTTGAAAGTGGATGGACCAGAAGAGGTACGAGAAGGCTGCATCACAACAGTAATATTATTAAAACTTTTGAGGGAAGTGATTTTTGATTTTTTGCAGGCTGGAGTTATTAGTCGCAGGAATATCTTGTAGATGTAATGATCTGCTAAGGCCACAATCCACAAACAATTTACTCTGGAGTACTCCCACTGAAGCTAAGTGGTTTGTGGATTATTGTGGCCTAAATCTGTTGTATTCAGTTGATTCTAGCTTTCCTATTGTTTTGTCTCACTTTGAGCATAGGATAAGCACCAAATAAACATGGCTGGGGATTAATTCAATGGGAAGGCTTGCAGGAAAGAGCCAATTCAGTATGAAGTGACTCTGCTGATCAGTGTTTCTCTTAATACCTGATTGATATGAGCCTGAGGAGGCCTTGACAGGATTTTCAACAAATGTTGGGTTTTAGTGCGTCTCCTCTTCTTAAGAGGACATTCACAGCACCCTCTCTACAATGCCCTTCATTATAGTGGACCAGTGGTTAAAATAAGCCTGGTGGCACTCTCCGTTGCGTATATTGATTGCATACCTCCCAACATTTCCTGTGGCCAAAAGGGACAAGCTCCACCTCCGGGCCCCAAAGTCCCACCCCTCAGCAAATAAGCACCACCCCCTCACACACTTATTTGCATACACATATGCTTCCCTGCATTCCAAGGACATAAAGTAGTAGTAGTAGTAAAATGTATTCAGCGATTAGTACATAAAAAGGAACAGAGGCGCTCCTGCTTTATCACTTCAGTTAGTTTCTTGTCATTCCATCATCTCCTCAAGTGGTTTCGGTGACCAGTAAAGAGGTGACTGATACCACAGTCACACGGGACACTCCGGAGCTGTTAGAGTGATGGGAGGCGCAGCTGCGGCAGCCAGAAGGAGACTGATGACAGAAGTAGCGCCAGCGCGAACGGAGAGCTGCTGCAGCTAGTCTCGCACATGACAGGGCATAAAATCCAGCCCTGTCATGCTTGAGACTAGCCGTGACAGATCCCCATTCGCACTGGCTCTACTTCCATCATTGGGTTCCTCCCAGCTGCCACGTCTGTGCCTTGCATCACTCTAACAGCTCCGGAGTGTCACGTGTGAATGTGGTGACTGTGGTATCCGTCACCTCTAACAGTGCCGGCTTCTTTGTCTTATGACTACTCTGTGTTTAAGAAGGGGAGGGTATGTTCTTGTGAAAAAATGAAGCTAAGTGCTGGAACATGGGTTTGTATTTTGGACTTTATTTCACAACCAAAAGTGTGTTCACCTCAGTCACTCTAAGCTCTTCTTCCTCAAACAATAACAGTCCAAAATAACAAGCAGGATTAAGATCGGGAAACTGTTATTATTCGACTTGTTTTTGTTTTCTGCTTTTTCAATAATTGGGTACTAAGTAATTGGGTACTACTGCCGGAGGATCATCCCTCATCAGCCCACAAAGAACTCTCCAACAAAACAAAAAGTAAGCCTAAGGCTCCAAATAAAACTCACCACCAGGCGAGAAAAGAGCCGAAGCCTGCTCAGGGCTCCATGGGTATTTTCAGATGTTATGAGATCAGTCAACCACAGTCAATTCCTTGTGGTGGCGGATGATCGCGTAACATCTGGTTGCTCACCGCCAGATGTGAACCATGGTGAACCACGGGCATTGAGCAAAATAACCACGCTTTTGAGGATGGTCTGGGCACCATCTCCGAAAGCATGGTTATTTGAACCACGGCCCGGAATCAGTGGGTCGGAATCAGGTGCAGTGGCTGAATTGGCCACTGCACCTTCCCGTCTCCAGGAGGGTGGGTGGCCGGGGGATCATGGGTGTGTGTGGCTGAGCGGCCGCATGTTGCGCCGTGCAGCCGCCCCCCAGATTCCCTGCCGGAATCAGTCGGCACATCTGTTGGACGTGACTATTTGATTCCGGCGTGGAATCAAATGGTGATTCCGCGACGGGGCCAATAGGCACCCCATCACGTCTGAAATCACTGTCATGGAGAAACATAGGGTCACACATGTAACATGGGCCCACATGTAGACTACAGGTCTGGTAAATATGTAACCAAAAGGTTCCGCATGTATGTAATGTTACAGTGGAGAACTGTAAACCCAGATCAGAGATGTAACACGTGACAGGCTCCAGGAAATGCAAAGAGATACAAAATGTGTATTTGGGAACACTTGCCAGACGAACCCCTGTGGAGATGCAGAGCAACCTTCATGTTTGCCTGGGTTGCTTACGTGTCACGTTCCAGATTTCTCCAAAGGCGGGAAAGCCCGAGACAAAGAAAGAGGAAGACTACTTAAAGAGGCCAGTGAGTCACCTTGGGAGAGTTCTCTCCCTGAGCCATCTCAGCAGTAACATCTGCATACGAAAAGCCTGCCAGCAAGCAAGACTGAAAAGACATGAGGAGAGAGAGATGATTTCGCTCTCTAGTAACTCTAAGTCTGGAGACCCTGTCGCTTACACCAAAGGACTGAGGGAAACTTATGGACCTTTATAGGGTAAGATGCTTATTTAGGAACTCAACCAGTATAGCTCAGGAATGCGTTATATTTACCTTTGATTTCTAGTACCCACTCTGTATCAAGTATCTTGCTTATGTAATCACTAAACTTACTTCTTATCTTTATGAAGAAGTGTCTGTGTCTAACATTGGAACACAAGTGAGCAACAAGAGCCCACAAGCTCTTGCAAACCCAGAGAGTAAAGAGTCTGTAAACGGGAAGGATCAGGCCCTTGAGTGACAAAGGAGTTTCCCTACAGCAGACTTGAATTAGCCAGAGAGAGAAACTAATTCAAGAGGGCTGTGAGCAAGGGAAACTTAGTCACTCAAACCCAGTAAAGTGGGGGTTTGGACCTCCAACCCGTGACAGTTGGCGCCCAACAAAAATGGTCAAGCTCAGTTTGTGGACCAATGTGTAGAAAGTAGAGGAGCATACCCAGGTGACTGGACTCCTCTGAGGGGAGTAAATCCCATACCTGCAGAGTCTGAATACCAGGAGTCGGGAACTCAGCTCTGAGAGGGTGGAATAAGCAGATCCTTGAACAGAGTGCGTTGAGTTTGTTGTTTTAATCTTAATTACAGGCCAGGGACAGTGACAAAATAGGGCTCTCAAAGCACTTTCACCACCTGAGAAAGTCAGAGCTGAGCAGGGAAACCCAACACAGAGGTCTCGAAACAGAAGGGAAAACTAAGCAGCAACTGAAGCAGCTGATCCAGGAGTTTGAAATGAGCACGAATGGAATGGATGGGAGCAGAGCGGGGGCAGCAAATTCCCCCCCACCAAATCCCCCTCCATCTGACCAGCAACCAGGAGATGCCCTGCCAGACATACCTCAACACCCCCTTCCAACTAACTGGCAGCCAGGGGGACAAGGCTCAAACCCTGAACTCGAGATGGCCAGAATAAGAATGGACAAGGAGCTCAAATTAGAGCAAATGAGAGCAGATGAAAAGAAAAAAGAACAACGAATGCAATTCGAACTGGAGAAGATAAAACAGGAAATGCAAAGAGAGGACAGAGAGAATGAGAACATCAACGAGAACATCTACCTCAAAATGCAGGTAGATGCGGGAATCCAACCCACAATACCCTCTGGAAGCACCCCAGAAAGAGACAGGAGGCAATTAACAGTCAGAGACTGTTCTGCACTTCTGCCCATATACAAAGAAAGTGAATGCATCGATAAATTTTTCACAACTGCCCAGCACATCTTTCAACGAGAAAAAATTCCAGATGACTTGTGGATCAATTTGGTGATACCCAAGATCCCCGAGAAAGCAAGAGATGTTTACAACGTAAAGCTCAAGGAAAACAAAGCATTGACTTTTGAGGAATTCAAAAAAGCAGTTCTTGAGGAGTACAGAATCACTCCAGAAACCTTTCGTCTGAAACTATGCAACTTTAAGAAGGGAGATGGTATGTCTTATTCAGATATGGGGAAAATGTTAAATCAGTATGGGTTTAAGTGGTTAGATGCACAAGGAAAAGCTACGAAGGAGCAAGTAATGGACCTTGTAATCCTTGAGCAATTCCTAAATAATTGTACCCCTAATCTCAAATCACACTTGCTTAATCAAGGGATCATGAATGTCAAACAGGCTGGGAGGAGGGCAGATGAGTATATTTCAAATGCTATCTCAGCTTATAGGGAAAGAAAGCCAAATAATGGGGAAAAGAAACCAAATAATGGGGAAAAATCCAAACAAGGGTTTTACCATAAGCAGAATGGGTACAATCCACAATCTGAACAAGTAAACTTAACCCAGAACAAACCAAACAAGAATGGGGGCGGGGGGAGACAGGGATCACCCAGATGCCAAAGAACACACACCTCCCAATCCCCTACTACTGATTCAAGACAGTGTTATAACTGGAAACAAACAGGGCATGTGGGTACGAGACTGCCCCCAAAAGAGGGAGTTCCATAGCCCTAAAAGAGAGGCTGATGAGATTATTGGGACTGTCAGTGCGAATTTTGTGTCTGTACTTCAACCAGTCCCCAGAGGGGTTAATGATTGCTATACCATTCCTAACCCACCTACAGGAGATCAGTTACTATGAAAACCTGCTAAGATTAACGGGGTAAACTGTGTGGGGAGACTAGACAATGGGGCACAAATGCTCATGGTACGGGAGGACTTGATCCCCAAACATAAAATAAACACTCATAGAAAGGTTGTGTTATCACTGGCAACGGGGATCAGGGATATTTTGCCCACAGCCACTGTAGATTTAGAATGGGGAGGCTCAAAAGAACCAATCCAGGTGACAGTACTCCCCAGAAGGGCACAAAATGAAATGTTGGTGGGGAATGATATAAACAAATGGATGCTAGGATGGAGGCTGGAAAAAGCCCAATTCCAGGAACACGGGGAGCCAGAGAGCAACCCAGGAAGGGAGGGTGAGGGGCAACAAGACTCAGAGAACCCTGAACAAGTTGCACCTCTACCCTGAGAACATGGGCAGAGAGAGATCAACCCTAAGGGAGGGGAAGGGTTACAGGAAGGCTTTACAGATCCTGCACCCCAACCTGTGAACTCCACTATGGGGCAGGAAAACCCCAAACAGGAGTCCCCAAACCAGCCAAGAGGCAGGGGAGGACAAAACTCAGGGAGAGAACTGCATGTCTCACATGGGGAACTGAAGCCAATGGGTCAACCTGATTCTGAAGCCCAGGACTTGGCACCCCACCTTACACAGGAGGGACCCAATCCTGCAGAATCAAACCGAGTAATCACTGCAGGGGGAGAGTTAGAGGCTGCAAACGCCCCTACTCAAACCAGGGGGTTGCAGAATGACCCGGCGGTTTGTTGTCCTACCTTAAGAGAAGGTGGGAAGCAGCTAACTGAACTCAAGTGGATACAGGCAAGCCAGGAGATGGAGGATTCTACCTTAGGAGGAGGTGGGAATGTGCAGGAAACCTTTCCAGGGATGGAGGGGGGAACAATGGGTATCTTTTCCCCAGGGATAGAAATGCACCACCCTGTAATCCTAAAGAGACAGGAGCATCAGTCTAAGAGTGAACTGTGCACCTCTGCCTTACCTAAGAAGGACCAGGGAAACGCTGCTGAATTAGAGACTGGAGGGGAGGAAACAGTTAACAGTGTCCAGAGTCAAACCGCTGCACTTGATAAACTTAATCCTCCAGAGTTTGGGGGGAGGTCTGAAAGGATACTTGGGGGTTCTCACACACATGTCACAAAGTCAGACTCCCCAAAAGGAGAAAGACATGGTTATACGGACCCAGGGGACCCTGGAGGTATGAACAGAAGTCGGGGGCAGGGCACAAGACAGGCTGCTGACAAACGTCCCTCCACAGAGCAGTTTTTGGCTGGGTGATTGATTTGAATGCAAAGACATTCACACGCACCATCACAGCCAAGGGGGAAATGAGAATGCCACATGATAATAATCTACCCACTGGGAATTACAGCATTACTCCTGGTGAAAAGTGTTTGGAAATGCAGAGTTACACAGATAACAGAAGGGGTGTGTGCTCATTAGTGTAAAAGGTGTCACACTTACTCCACACTTCCTCTTTTGTCTCCTAATAATACTTATGATGGGAACAGACATACAGCCAGTAAGAAACAGGCTGCCAGATAATCTGGAAACATGGACAATGTTTGTAACTGGAGAACAAAGGTTGTTAACATGGCGTTCCCACCCATTTGTCACAGTCTTATGCAAACACCTACTGATGTACCTTGAAGGGTATGGGTCACAGGATCACCCCACTATGACGTGGTGGAAAACACGTGAACATGATAGCCCCACAGGGCTGACAGAGGGTTTGGAAAACCAAAACTTTAATAGGATTCAACCACATGGAAAGGAGGTAGGGAGGTTGCATATCCCTACACACACCGGAAGGACACACCAGTCTAAGCATGTTACGGGACCCTGTCGGGCCCACTTCACAGGCAATCTTACAGGGGGGCTGTCATGGAGAAACATAGGGTCACACACGTGTAACATGGGCCCACATGTAGACTACAGGTCTGGTAAATATGTAATGCAAAAGGTTCCACATGTATGTAATGTTACAGTGGAGAACTGTAAAACTCAGATCAGAGATGTAACATGTGACAGGCTCCAGGAAATGCAAAGAGATACAAAATGTGTATTTGGGAACACTTGCCAGACGGACCCCTGCGGAGATGCAGAGCAACCTCCATGTTTGCCTAGGTTGCTTATGTGTCACGTTCCAGGTTTCCCCAAAGGTGGGAAAGCCCAAGACAAAGAAAGAGGAAGATTACTTAAAGAGGCCAGTGAGTCACCTCGGGAGAGTTCTCTCCCTGAGCCATCTCAGCAGTAGCATCTGCATACGAAAAGCCTGCCAGCAAGCAAGGCTGAAAAGACATGAGGAGAGAGAGATGATTTCGCTCTCTAGTAACTCTAAGTCTGGAGACCCAGTCACTTACGCCAAAGGAATGAGGGAAACTTATGGACCTTTATAGGGTAAGATGCTTATTTAAACTCAACCAGTATAGATCAGGAATGCATTATATTTACCTTTGATTTCTAGTACCCACTCTGTATCAAGTATCTTGCTTATGTAATCAATAAACTTACTTCTTATCTTTATGAAGAAGTGTCTGTGTCTAACATTGGAACACAAGTGAGCAACAAGAGCCCTCAAGCTCTTGCGAACCCAGAGAGTAAAGAGTCTGTAAACGGGAAGGATCAGGCCCTTGAGTGACAAAGGAGTTGTTCCTGCAGCAGACTTGAATTAGCCAGAGAGAGAAACTAATTCAAGAGGCCTGTACGCAAGAGAAACTGAGTCACTCAAACCTGGTAAAGTGGGGGTTTGGACCTCCAACCCGTGACAATCACCCCATGTCACCCCAGGCTCAGCCTTTCAGGGCAAATGATTAGAGCAGCCTGTGCCTGCCCAGACGGACGTGACACTCAAAATCGTACAGGAGTCACTTACAGCGCTCCTGCTGGGGATACAGCCAGTTTCGGGACTTCAAGAGCAGCCCACTATATTGCTCTCAGAGTCTGAGGGAGAAGAGCTTTTGGAGCCACCCTCTGAAATAAATTGCTCGATGATACACAAGGGCAGCAGTGGTATGGAGCCTCCATCCCCTCAAGGGAGTCAGAGCCCGCATCACCCTTGACACCAGATCCTGCCTCAGCCTCTCCATCTTTGCAAAATCCCATCTCATGCCTGTTTGAGTCTTGCTGTTTATAGGGGCCATTATAGGTACAATACAGGAAAGGGCATTCCTCCCACTGGAACACTTCCAAACCATCATACACATGGTAGATCAACATCAGCACCACCCAATGCAGTAGGTGCATTTCTTCCTCTGACTCCTGGGATTGTTCACCTCAACAACCATGGTCACGCAGCACGCAAGACTATGATTGCATCCCCTCCAATATTGGCTAAAAGGTGGTAAAATTTAATGTGGACAAGTGCATAGTGATGCACATAGGGAAAAATAACCCAAGCTATATGTATACAATGCTGGGTTCTAAATTAGGAGTTACCACTCAGGAAGAGGATCTTGGAGTCAATGTGGACAATACATCGAAATCCTCAGCCCAATGTGCAGTGGCAGTCAAAAAAGCAAACAGGATGTTATGATTTATTATTATTATTATTATTATTATTATTTATTTTATTATTTTATTATTATTTTTAATTTATATAGTGCCAGCGATGTACCTGGCACTTTACAGAGAATAAGATAGACACGGTCCCTGCCCAAGAGCTTATAATCTAAAGACAGGGGGAGGGGAGACAGGGAAGGGGGAACAGAGAGAGAGACAAGGGATGCAACATTCATGAGGATGAGAGAACTCAGGTACATGTTCTTGGCTTGGTTACAGTACATTGGGAGTTTGCAGATAACAGGTGGGGGATAATCCTGGGTGGGGATGGTTAGGAGGAGCTAGGAAGGGCAGAGCAGAAGAGGTGGGTTTTGAGGAGGAATTTAAAGGTATGAAGGGAGGGGACAAGACGGATGTGGACAAGGAGGGAGTTCCAGGCATGCGGGGCAGTGAGGGAGAAGGGGTGAAGGCAGTTGGGGGAGCAGGGGACGTGTGGGAGGGAGAGGGAGAGGATGGAAGAGGAGCGGAGTGCTCGAACAGGGGTTCGGAGGGAGATCAGGGCAGAGAGGCAGGGGGGAGCGAGGTTGTGAAGGACTTATTAGGTGAAGATTAGGAGCTTGTGCAGAATACGCTCGGGAAGGGGGAGCCAGTGGAGAGAGGAGAGGAGAGGCTGCATATGGTCAAAGCGATGGGCTAGGTGGATGATCCTGGCAGTAGAGTTTTGAACGGAGATGAGGGGATAGAGAATAAAACTGAAAATATCATAATGCCTTTATATAGATCTATGGTACGACCGCACCTGGAGTATTTGTGCAGTTCTGGTCAACCCATCTCAAAAAAGACATAGTAGCAGGGGCAGTGGGCCCTCTAGGGAAGCAAGGTCAATGCCCCGCCTGGCCCCCCAGGACTCCCCCAGCTGGCGGTAGCTAAAAAAAATATTAAAAATCGGCCGCATCGGCATCACAGTGAATGTGCGGAGACACCTCAAAGAACCTTGTTTAAAGAGGCAGAAACCTTCAGAAGGTTTCTGCCTCTCTAAACAAAGTTCTTCAAGCTGGGGGATACATGCGGGGGTGAGTGCGGGCACACAGAGGGAGGGGGAGCAGGGGGCACATGGTGTGGGAGTTGGAATGTGGTTTTTGTTCACTTGATGTGGAGTGTTTGTTTCGCTGCTGCATTTGGGGGATCTGTGGATACCTTTGCAGCATTGTGAGAATGATTTGATTTATGGTTTTCTGGTTTTTATATGGGTTTGGTTCACTTGATGATGTGGAGTGTTAAATACTAATCTCCCCCCCCCCCCCCAAA
>QEPC01013002.1:7002646-7035908 GCA_003113815.1 Sphenodon punctatus | reverse complement strand
TTTATTTTAAGCTTGATGTGCATGTAGACTGTGTTTTCTTCCATCCAATGTTAACCCTGGGAACTCCTTGTTGCTGGGTTATGCCAGTGTTTTGGGTGTTATGCCAGTGTTATGCCAGTGTTTTGGGTGTTTCCCTGTGTTTTGGGTTTACAAATTGTTTATTTTAAGCTTGATGTGCATGTAGACTGTGTTTTCTTCCATCCAATATTAACCCTGGGAACTCCTTGCTGCTGGGTTATGCCATGCCACTGGCCTATCGTCCCCCTGGCTCTGCCTACCATCCCCCTGGCTCCACCACTAGGCCCGCCGGCCCGGCCTTACTGCCCCAGTGCCCCTCCAACATCAGGACCCACCAGCCGCCCCTGCATAGCAGAATTAGAAGAAGTACAGAGAAAGACAGCAAAAACAATCTAGGGTATGGAACGGCTCTTGTATGAAGAGAGGCTTGATAGGTTGGGGCTCTTCAGCATGGAGAAGAGATGACTTAGAGGGAATATGATCGAAGTTTATAAAATCATGAGTGGTGTGGAACACGTAAATAGGGAACAGTTATTTACCATCTCTAAGAGTACTAGGACAAGGAGACATTCCATGAAATTAACTGGCAGCAGATTTAAAACAAATAAAAGAAAGTATTTTTTCACTCAGCGCACAATTAACCTGTGGAATTTACTGCCAGAGGAAGTGGTCACGGCCGGCAGTGTAGCTAGTTTTAAAAAGGGATTGGGTAAGTTCTTGGAGGATAGGTCCATTAATGTCTATTAACTAAGTAGGTTTGGAAACGTAACCTTCTACTGTTGGGGACTGGATCAACAGGGAATGGATTGTCCATTGTGACCTGTTGGGTACTTCTCCCAAGAGAAAGAGATTGGCCACTGTCGGAGACAGGATGCTGGGCTTGATGGACCATTGGTCTGACTCAGTATGACACTTCATATGTCATTATGTTCTAAGATATTCATGCTGTATTCCATCCCCTCCCAGCAGAATCCCCAAGAATCCCTTCCCAGCAGCTGTTGCCTCGATCGTATCTCTGGGTATTTTCAGATGTTATGAGATCACGCTCAACCACGGTCAATTCCCTGTGGTGGGGAATGCCCTCGAAACGTCTGTTGGGGAACCAGAAGTTCCCCCCCAGATGTTAACCACGCTCAATCCTCGCCAGGAATCTCATTCGCTACATGATCGGCGGGGCCGGCGCCGATCGCATGGTGAATGAGATTCCCGGCGGGGATGAAGGGGTCCATCACGTCTGGATGGCAATCACGACCCGGAATCCCCGCCGGGATTCTGGGTCGTGGTCATTTTGGGCAGGCGCTGCGGCTGCATTGGGTGCGGCGCCCGCCTGTCTCCCCAGAGGGCGGGGGGTGGGGGAGTGGGGGGGGCACGTTGCGCTGTGCAGCCCCGCCCCCTCCCCGATTCTCCGCCGGGATCCCCTGGCATGTCTGTTGGCCGTGCCGGAGTGATCCTGGTGGGGAATCTAAGGGTTGTTTCTGTGACGGGGCGAATGCCGCCCCGTCACGTCTGAAATCACCCTCTCTCTGGGTTCTTGGATTACCACAGTGGGGCAGTGCACTTATCTTTTTGTAACTGTGCCTTTGTGCAAGTGGCAGCTATGGGCTATCAGTGAGCATGATTTCCAGGACACCAAATCATATTAAGCGTGTTGGGAAAGCGTGTTTGTGAAAACAGCCATATCTAGCAAATTTGTGTTGAAACCCAGAAATGAGTGACTGGCTAGCATTATTCTGGTAACACCTTTTAGTTAGTTATTTGTCTTGGAAAGGTAGTGAAGGAAGACAACGGGTACCACAGTCCTTTTGTTTTTACCACTGTTGCAGCATTTACAGTTTATCAGCATTTGTCCAAAAGCAATTTTTGTTGTTAGTTGCATAACATCCTTAATGACAGCATCCTTCTGCTCAGTTAACATGTATTGATCCATCATTTTCAGCAAACTTTTAGACACACAACTGGGAATGCTAAATTTACTACAGCACAATACAAAACCAATAAAATATTAGCCCAGTTAAATGAGAGCCATTGCCAATTAATTTAATCTAGCCTAAAACCAGCAAAACTGTTACTAATACTTATCATAATTATGATGATGTTAAGGTAAATTTTTTTGTTAGTTTTTGTTTCTTTGTAAATAGGAGCCAAGTAACCTACCCTACAAGGATGATAAATCTAACTGCATGACTACCAGGTGCAGGAATTCTATTTGTGTGCTAATCCCTCACTAGCTCTTTACTGCTTGGCAGTTAAGCATTTCCTGGTGTGCACTGTAATAACAGGCAGCTGTCCTGTCAGCCTTGCTGAAAAATGAGATATTAAAGCAGGCAAATGATGTCCTTTATGTCCAGAATCTACCACTTCCTGCAGTTTTCCTTAAAGATGGTTCAAGTAACCACTCAGTTTATTTGAGCACTGTTTCATCCCTAAAACTCATTCCAATTTGATGGGAAGGACAGCACTACTATCTGATGAAGGACAGGCAGCTTGCATAATCATATATGGTGATTTTTCAAGAGCACCTGAAAGTCTTTCCACAGGCCATGTACCTGTGGCCCCCAAACTGTGTCTGTGCAGTCATGTGAACATAGAAATGGCGTCTGGCTATGCACCATAACACAGGCAAGAAACAGGCAAGAATTCCTTGCACAATAGCCTGTGTTTATAGCTCCCACATGGCCAATGTAACAGTTTCTCCCAGAAAAATATTCTTACTGCCGAACAGCCAATCTGCATGGACAGAAGCAGCGTCCCAGTCCATCCGGATCGGCTGCTGCTGGGGAGAGACCAGGGATGCTGTGGGTAGACCAGGAGATGTAGACCTGAGCTGTGCCCAAACCTTACTGTGTTGGGTCTGGCGACTTGAGGTAGCCAGGCTCTTCTGAGCCAAGGCCTAATGTGTCTGAGTGGTTCCTCCCCACATGGAGTGCTGTGACATCACAATGCTTCATAAGGGACAGAGTCAGAAAAGGGGTAGGACTAAGGCATTCTCCCGTCCCTTTCCAATGTGGATACACCCCTTACAGAGCACCATGATGTCCCAGCACTTTGTAAAGGGTGGTGTAAGAGGGCAGAGTCCCTGCAGGCCACTGGCCCTTTAAGAGTGATCTAGCACCAGCCAGGGGACTGGGCTAGCAGAGCTGCAGGCGCAGAGAGAAGCGCAGGACAGCACCTAAGGAGAGGCAGCTGTGAGGGGTGCGGCTCCGCCTGCCCAAAGGGACTGAAAAACAAGAGAGGGGAGACTGTGAAGCTGACAAGGAGCCGAGAGTGAGTGTTGTTGCCAGGACTTAAGCTCAGAGGGAGTTCTCTGAGCTAAGGGGTACAGCTGGGTTGCAGAGGAGCTTGCCTGGTCCTGAGAGCCCAGAGTTAATTGTGAGTAGAAGCCAGAGGGTTCTCAGGGTCAGGCAAACTCCTCTGCAACCCAGTTGTACCCCTTAGCTCAGAGAACGCCCTCTGAGCTTAAGTCCAGACTGTGGGGACTGTGGAGGAGACAAAGGGTTGTGTCTGGCTGCCTGGACTGTGTGAAGCTGGAGGACTTGTTAATAAAGGGTTGTGAGCTGATTCCCTGAAGTATATGATTGTTTGGGTTCCTGTTCCTGCCTAGACTCACCCCCAGTAAGCACATCCCTGCCACAGGGTTAAGGAACAGCCGCTCTATGGCAACAGGAGCACTGGGAGTGCTGTCCTAGTCCGAGTCTGCCTGCAGAGTCAACCTGCTCTCTCCCTGGCACAACTTGAAACTGGCTCTGTTACAGGCAGATGTGGGTGCTACCAGGTGTTCTGGCTAGAGACCCTTGTTATGGGCAAGAACATGAACAAGATCATCCATATACGTCTCTCCTCAAAGTGCAAGCTCCTTCATTTCAATAGTCGTGTGCTTTGAGGATCAGGCTGCCCAAGTCTTAACTCCCGCTTAGGGTGTTTAGAAACAGCACAGTAACCAGCCACGGTGTGAGTTGTGATTGCGCATGTTGCACTCAGCATGCTGTGAGTGCTAAACCTAGCAAATGACCTAAGGTGCGACGGAGAGGCAGAGGCAGGTAGAAGCGACAGCAGGCAGGACTCATGGATCCAATCAAACTGAGGCAGCGAGCAGGGCATGTTGTCTTTGTCCCCACCCTGGCTGTGCTGCCAAAGTAAAGCCACAAGCTGTAGGGATGTCCAGAAGGTACCCCTAATGTTTTTGTTTTACAAAAAATATTTTTTGTAATACGAAAAAGCTTTGTAAATGACCCTATTGTTCGGGGGGGGGTAATTTTTTAAAAAATGTAATTGCTGCACATGTGCAAAATGGGCCACTAGACCATTTTGCGCATGCATGTCCTTTTCCCAAAATAGCACCAGTGCTGCCAATGCCATTTTGGAGAAGGACACACACGTGCAGAATGCACACGTACAGTGATTATTTAAAAAAAATATCTTTATTTGATTTTTAATTTCAATATTTTAAAACTGACTGTGCCTGTGTAAAATGGCTGCTGGGCCACTCTGCGCATGCGCACACTTTTCCAAAATGGCACCAATGCAGCCGGTGCCATTTTGGAAGAGTGTGCATGCGCAGAATGGCTGAGGTAGGACTATTGTACTTTAAACTCCCTGAAAGTCACCAAGAGCCATTTGAAAATGACACTAATGATTGCTAAATTTCTTTAAGGGAATAAAGACTACAAACGGATACATGACATCAACTGCTATTCTCTGATCTGTTAAACGGGTTGCCCTGTGTAGCTGAATGATGAATCTATTGATACACATCTCTGTGTTCCTCTTAAGGCTTGAGGAGTTTTTGAAAATAAAAAGGTCGGGTTGGTTTACTGCGAGTGTTGGTTCGGGCCCCTATCTGCTATGCTGCCTAGGTGTTAGTGGACACTTGGGGACCGGGTTCATGAATCAAGCCACTTCATAAATCTCCAATTTAGAAAAGCTTTTCTTGTGCGTGTGTCAGCCAGCTGAAATGGGCTGCTCAGAATGAATTACAGTAGCCTTTGTTTCTGTCACAAAGAGGAGTGCAGCTGACACATTTAAACAAACAAGTAGCATACAGTGTGTAAAGTCGTGTGTGCGAGCGTGTGATCTGCTGCACACTGGTGAACAGGAGAAGCACTGCTGATCTGCCAGCTGCTGAAGTCTCTGGAGCCAATTTAATCCTGATGTCAGAGGCAATTTTTCAGCGCGGGCAAAAGGCCCACAATGTAAGCTCTAGAGACAAAGTTGAAATTGTTGGTCACTTGCATGTTATGCAGCATGGAAGCAGGCTTGTGGTTAGAACTTCTATCAAGGGATTAGGAAGGTCTAAAGTTGAAAACAATGATCTTCCATTAAAAAAACAACAATAAAACCCAACAACACAGAAATTGTTTTTATTAAGAAAACATGTTAAGCTGCTCCACTGAAAACAATAGACTATGACTGGGACAATAGGTATAATGACTTTATTAGAAGCAATGGAGGAGATCCTCATCTGCTGCAAATTGACCTTGCTCTGCCTTCAATGAAGCTGCCATCAATGAAGCTATGTTAATTCTTGCCAGCTGTAGCAAATGTATCTGCTAAATATAAGACAGAGAAAATGCTTAACTTCCCTATTAGCAATGCAACTGGGGTTGAACTCCAGTAATATACATTTGTGTGGCTGGAGACTGAAAGAAAATATGCTTAACCCCTATTTGAAGACATGAAAAGTCTCTGATAGGATGCTGATTTACTCCCCTTCACAGTATATTCTTTTCACTATGGGTGTTAACAAACAAGGTGATAATAACCTGCTGCAGTTCAGACTTGGTCCATGCAGCCCTCACTCATGATGTTTAGTATGTCCAGCCTAATAAACACACAGCCCCCTGAGGTGTATTTCATGTCCCTGTGGACAGCACTTGCAGCACCAGTGAGGGCAAGAGTGGAGCGAGGGGCAGGAAGTGGTTGCTCGTAGAACACTAGGCTCTTTACCTGCGACTCTATGGTGCTGGCGGGATGCAGACACATGGGCGCACATTAGCCAGCATTTGCCCGCATGGTGAGCTGAGCCCCTGTCATGCTCGGAGACCCTGCCGTAAATGGGGGCTGCATGTCCAGTGGGTGGTGGCCAGTGGGGGTGAAAACCTGATAAACAAGCAGGTGAACACCCCCACCTGGGGTGGGTTATTGTCTCATTTGTCAATACCCTATGGGTAAAAACAGACATAATGCTAACTCCACTTCAACACCACTTTAACATTTCTTATGCTTGTTGCAGGGCTGCATAGGGCACCAATACAGCCCTCCAACATGCATTAAAAAAATGTTAAAGCAGTGTTAAAGTGGAGTTAGTGTTATGTCTGTTTTCACCGTATGGCCCTTTTAACATGAGACATACTCATTTATGTCCACACAGTGGACATGAGTGGGTGCGTCCCATTGGAAAGTGGCGGTGGGTGGGTGTGCGTGCGTGTGCACGACCTCCACCCATTGCCCCCACATGGAGCAACCAGCAAAAACGCCGGTTGCTTTGTGTGGCGGGGATGTGTGGGGATGCATGGCCAGCTGCAGCTTGTTTAAAAAGGGCCTAAGTCTAGCTCTGTCACTAACTTGAGCCTCATCATGTTCAAAATAGTGTCATTCTCCAGCAGCTTAGTGCTGGTGTGAGCTGTTAGCACTGGTGCAAGTCCTACTCACTTCAGTAAGACTTGGGATGGTGCTAAGGGGTAGCACCAGTTCTATACAGCAAGAGGGTTCTACCCTTTGTAGATCCACATTAAAAAATACCCACAAACCTGGGACCATTTTGCGTGCTCATGTTAAAACTCTGGATCTAATCTTCAATCCCAGAAGATTAAAGAGAAGAACTCTGAACAACAGCTGCTTGAAGCAAGCAGGGGCACATCATCTCTGAAACAATCGGGCCTGGTGGTTGGACACGAAACAACCTGAAACATTGAGATGTAGAAGACACCGCTTTGGTAAGGTGAAAATAGGCTTCAATGGAGCTACTCTGGAGTAAGTGGTATGTGGATTGTCACCACAGAGTTCTTGTGAAAAACTCCATTTTTTTTTTCAGGAAAATGCAAAAGATTTTTTTTTTTAAAGAAAGAGAAAACAACAAAACTACTTCTAATCAGGGCAATGGGAAAAAAAGAAAGTAGGAGTTAGAACTTTGAAATATTTAATTTTAAATGTTAAAAATCAATGTGACCATTCAGCAATATTACATAATGGCAAGAGTGTACGGCTGTGATAGGGACAGGTGGGGCAGCGGCACCGGGGACCACACACGCTTGTGTAGCTGCATTCCTTGCCACTGGGAGCGGGGTGGGGCAGCATTCCACATTTTGTACCTGGGACCATTCTAATCTACTTCTGTCCTCGGTGGCATGTGATGATTGTATCACTGATAGCACAATAAAGGTACAGCCTTGATCCTAGAATCATATTTGGAAGGGAACCCATAAGTCATCTAGTCCAACCGCAACTCGGTGCAGGAAAGCCACATTTACAGCATCTGCCTCCTTGTAATTTGAGCCCGTTATTTCTAGTTTTGCCTCGGGGGCAACAGAGAACAAGTTTTTGGCCATCTTCTGTGAGACAGCCCTCCAGATATCTGAAGACAGCTATCATGTTTCCTCTTAGTCTTTTCTAGGGTAGGCTTACCCACTTCCTTCAACCTTTCCTCATAGGACTTGGTCTTCAGACCCCTGACCATCCTTGCTGCCCTCCTCTGAACCCATTTCTTTCCATTCCTTTCCATCTGGGGAGTTGGCGACTGTGATGAACTCCGGGTCAAAGTTGTAATCGGCAGTAAAAACCATTCCCATACAGTTGGAATAAGGGACCCGGAGACATACAACTGTTAGTTATATGCATGTACCTTGGGGCCAGATCCTGAGGTCTTAACTCAGATAGTTTGTACATAGTCAGTAGGGCTGCAATGAATATATAATTCCATATTCACAAATGTAACTTGCATATTTGGTCACAGGATCAAATATCTGAATTGTTTGCCGTATATGTGAAACTCACACATTTATTTTTGCTTGTTTGGTTAGCTCATTTGTTTGTTTGGTCTTCAGTATTTTGTCTGTACTAGTCAGGCTTTGGCAATCCTATTGAACGTGATTTAGTTCTGGTAAGCATAATACCGTAATACCCCAAACAGGCAGAAACCAAAATGAAGTAACTGAACTAACCAAAGCAAAACACATATTTTGTTTGACAAACAAAGCAGGAAGGGTCTAGGGCTTCCTGTTAGCATAATCAAAACAGAAACAAATACACCAAATTCAATGCATGGTCAGAGCTTTGGTATTCACTAGGAATATTCATATTCATGTTGGCCCTAACAGTCAAATTTTAATTTGAGTTCAGTGAGAACTGTACTGTCTAAAACCAGAGGGACTCCAGGTACTGCCCCTAACCAATGCACAGTTCCCACACTTCCCATACAGAATTGAAGGGAACCCTTGCTGTCTTCACATCAGTCATTCTGCAGTGAATGGGGAATGATTTGCTAGTGGAGTGCATTTTGTTCCCTCATCTAGGAAAGAGAAGTTTGGACAGAAAATTAACACCTATTATCTTTTCACCTGACCTCCCTGTCTCCTCTAGCGATGATAATTCCTTTTGGGAAGTCCTGCAGGGAGCTGCACCTGTTGAAGTGCTTACAACTCAGCTCAGCTGGAATTGGAAAGAGATGGGGTTTGAGCCAATGATCTGTTCCACACATGGGCAAACCCCATCCCTCTGGCAGAGCAAGTAAGCTCTGTGAGGAAAGCCTCTCACAAATTTCCTGCCCTCTAGCACTCTTTTGCCTGAGGGCTGAACCCCTGGTGTTAGAGGAGTTTGGGGAACAAGGTTGAAAAGTGGGTAATATGTATGCAGCATGGGTGAGGCTGGGGGGCAGGCAGGGGTGCAAGGGGGGAGGTATATGTGTTGGTCATGGGCAGGCAAGTGCTGGAAGGGGTGTAAATTGGGGGACAGTACAGTGCTCTCATTGCATGATGATTATTATTTATTATTATTAGCAAACATTTATATAGCACCGGCAATGTACCTGGTGCTTTAAAAAGTAATGGAAGAGACACGGTCCCTGCCCTAGGACTTACAATCTGAGAGACGGGGTGGGGGAGACAAAGGAAGGGGAACAGAGGGAGAGACAAGGGGGTAACATTCAGAAAGATGCAAGGTCTCAGGTGCACGTGCTTGGCTTGGTTACATCGAGAATGATGACTGGCTGGTCCGTGTGGTGAGGATATGAGTACACAGACCTCCGGTAACAGATTGTACTGGATGGAAGGTATCAGCAGGAGTTAGGTGAGGGGATTGAGGAGTCAAGGAGGGAAGATCAGAAGAGGTGGCTCTTGACGAGGGATCTGAAGGTAAGAAGGGAGGGGGCGAGGTGGATGTGGGCAGGGAGGGAGTTCCAGACATGTGGGGCAGCTAGGAAGAAGGGACAAAGGTGGTTAGGGGAGGCGTGGGAGGGCGAGAGAGGGGACAGAGGAGGAGCAGAGTTCACGGACTGGAGTATGGAGAGAAATTAGGGAAGAGAGGTAGGGGGGAGCAAGGTTGTGAAGAACTTTATAGGTGAAGACTAGGAGCTTGTGCAGGATTCATTCAGGAAGGGGGAGCCGGAGAGGAGGGGCTGCACATGGTCAAAGCGATGGGCAAGGTGGATGACCCTGGCAGCAGAGTTTTGGACGGAGATAAGGGGAGAAAGGTGAGAGCGGGGGAGGCCAGCGAGAAGGAGGTTACAGTAATCGAGGCGAGAGATGACCAGGGCATGAGCAGAGGAGACGGAGAGAAAAGGGTGAATCTTAGCAATGTTATGGAGGGAGAAGTGACAGGATTTGGCAACAGAATCAATGTAGGGTTTAAAAGAAAGGGGTGAGTCAAAGATGGAATTCCTTATCTTACAGGGGGACGGGAAGGATGTTGACCCCGTCGATAAGGATTGACAGGCAGGAGGGAAAGGAAAGATGAGGGGGGGAAGATAAGGAGTTCTGATTTAGCCATGTTGAGTTTGAGTTGACGTTGAGACATCCAGGTAGAGATGTCAGAGAGACAGCTGGTGAGGCGAGCTTGAATAGATGGGGGGAGAGAGAGGGAGGAGAGAGAGAGTTGAGTGTCATCAGCGTAGAAGTGATATTGGAAGCCATGGGATGCAATGAGTTTGCCTAGGGACAGGGTATAGCTAGAGAGGAGGAGAGGGTCAAGGACAGAGCCTTGGGGAACACCACCTGAGAGGGGAAGGGAGGAGGAGGTGGAGTTGACAAGAGACATTGAAGGAGCGGTCAAAGAGGTAGGAGGAGAAGCAGTCGAGGCCGGAGGCCGCTTTTAGACAAGCAGTGTACGATTGCGCATCGTGATTGCGCATAATTTGAAACATCCACATGTTGTAATTAGACAAGACGGAAGTGGGGTATTATGCTCGTATTATGGCGGTTGCGCATTTTTAAAGTCCGTGAATTAAATAGCTCACAATCGAGCTATTTAATTTGCGGACTTTAAAAATGCGTAACCGCCATAATATGCGCATAATACCCCACTTCCGTCTCGTCTAATTACAACATGTGGACATTTCAAATTATGTGCAATCGCAATGCACAATCGTGCGCCACTCGTCTAAAAGCGGCCTGAGTTAAGGGAGTGAAATGAGTTCAGCAAGAGTGAGTGGTCAACAGTATCAAATGCAGCAGAGAGGTCAAGGAGGACAAGAATGGAGTAGAGGCGATTAGATTTAGCCACGAGAAGATTGTTGGTGATCTTAGCGAGAGCAGTTTCAGTAGAGTGAAGGGGGTGCAAGTCAGATTGTGGAGGGGGTCAAGGGAGGAGTTGGCAGAGAGTAAGTCGAGGCAGCGGGAGTAGACAACACATTCAAGAAGCTTGGAAGCAAAAGGAAGGAGGGAGACAGGACAGTAGCTAGAAGGGTCAGAGGGGTCAAGAGTGGACATTTTGAGGGTAGGAGAGACAATGGTGTGCTTGAAGGTGGAGGGGAAGGAGCCAGTAGAAAGGGAGAGGTTGATGATGCGCAGGAGGGAAGGAGCGACAGTGGAAGCAATGGAGGTCAGGAGGCGGGAGGGGATGGGGTCAAGGGGTCAAGTGGAAGGGTTGGAGGAGGAGAGCAGGGAGGAGATTTCCTCAAAGGAGGTGGGAGAGAAGGAGGACAGGAGAGAAGGAGGGAGAGGGGATGGAGTACAAAGAGGAGAGGCGTGGGAAGCGAGGTTGAGGTGGATCTTGTCTATCTTGGAGGTGAAGAAGGAAGCAAGATCCTGAGCAGAAAGGCAAGAGGGAGGTGTAGGATGGAGGGCTTGAGGATGGAGTCAAAGGTGGAGGCGACAAGGGTCCTGAGAATAGGACTCAATACAGGAGGCATAGTAGTACTGTCTAGTGAGGGAGATAGCAGAAGTAAGGGAGGAGAGACAGAATTTGAAGTGAAGGAAGTTGGCATGAGAGTGGGATTTGTACCAGAGGTGTTCAGCAGCACGGGTGCAGGAGCGGAGGCGGTGGATACTGGGGGTGAGCCAAGTATGGGGGTTGTGGGAACAGGCGGGGTGGGAGGAGAGGAGGGCAAGGGAGTCAAGGGTGGCGGAGAGAGAGGCATTGAAAGCAGAGACGGCAGAGTCAGAGGAGGAGAAGACATAGGGGGGAAAGGGTGAGAGAGAAGAGGCAAAGTCCAGGGGGTTAATGGCCTGCAGGTCACGGAAGAGGCGTAGAGACTGGGAAAAGGAGGGGGGGCATGATATACTACTAGGACAAATATTTGTCTGCCCTTAACTGAGTGTAGTTAGCAGGTTCACTTGAGTTGCTGTCTGAGAGGGGAGCTATAAATAAAGGAGAAATTGTGACTACAGTGGAGATAGGTCAAGCCGATAATATTGGGGTGGGGAGGAGCTTGCTGTCCTCAGCTTTAGTATTTCCCCAACGTGCAGAGGAAGAGGATTGGGGCTGAAAGACAAAGTCAAAGTTTGGGTGCATGGAGCCTAGGGGCAGTCAGACGTGCGTTTAAATAGCACAAAAACAACAAAGAAAAAGTGCGATTTAAACGCACGTGTGAATCCCCTCTTTGTTGTAAGCAAGCACACTATGTAAGATTGTACAACGTCTTTACTGCTTATATGGTGCACAAGGTAAGGCAGCAGCCTTAACTTAAAATGTCCATGCTTTGTGGAACATGACTGAATTTGTAAGAGCCTTAACTCCTCTCTTAAACCAAAGTTGTTGTTTTTTAAAATCCTAAAATAACCCTTCATGTTCAGGAGGAAGTGCTCCTGGTTCGTTTTGTTCTGGGCTTGCACTGGGTGGGGGTGGAGTGAAATACTGCTGCTGCTTCCTACTGGACAGCTGATTTAGGGGGAACCAGAAGTGCCCCCGCCTCAGCTTGAAGGGTGTGCAGGCTGTATTTTAATAATTTGAGATGGGCAACAAAATATGTCAAGTCGGGAATAGAGGAAGGATAGTATATCTAGGTGAAACTGGAGAAGAAAGTCCGCAGAAGACAGATACTTGAACCAGGATCGGTGCCAGATGCAGGGAAGTTGGAGTTCTGTGTAAAATGGTCCGGGCCCCCTTCTAACACAGGAATGTTAGACAGACACACTGACTTGCCCACTGGAAAAAGAAAATGACTTCTGTAATTTGATTATTATTATTTTTTAAATGTTTAGTTACACTTAACATCCCTTTCAGGGGTTGGGGCTCTCTGCATTGCAGGCTCAGTGGACTTGTATGTTGTACATATATCGGTAGTTGTGGTCCCCATATTTTGGGGGGCTCTCCTGGATTGCCACAGGCTCTCCGTAAGCCAGGCTTCCCTAAATTCGAGGCTGTGTGAACCTGTATTTTATGCCTGTGCTTTCCACACTGTCATTTCAAGCTTAACCACAGACTTAATGTGAAGGGCGGGGTGGGTGGAGATCCTGAACATATGGGGCTCATCCGAATTAACACAGATCTGTAATAGCCACAAGTGGTTGAAGCTGAAGTCTTGTTCAAAATACAGCACCTACAGTATTGCAGCAGCATCTGATATCACGCAGTGGAAAGAGTGCTCATGTACTGAAGTCACCGACGCCTCGTCTGGCAGTGTCTCCATTCTGACCTACCTCATCCCTCTTTAGTGTGTGGGGGGCTGGCAGTATTCCAGGCACATCTCCCGACCCATACTGAAAGTGCAGACTAGCACTCGCTGGTGATCAGTGCAAAGCTGGCTGAGTCACCAAATGGTGTTGCTCTCCATGTTTCCAGCTGTTACCGTGCATTAAAGCCACTCAAAATGTGTGCAGGCTTCCAAATATTACTTTTCCATGTAAGCATTGGTTAGAGTTGCCAAAAGGTTGTTATGGGAACAGGAGTGCAAAGGAAAATAGCCTCTCTCCTCACAAATGGGATGGGAGGTGTCCACAAAAACAGTCTAGCTGCTAAGACGTGATACAACACTACAAAAGTCTGGGAACAAATGTTATGTATACACTGGAATGGCTGGATGTTTGGACATGTGGACATACATGTACCACTTCACATGTATCCAGGAACATGCATATTCATATCCCATACCTGAAGGTATGTACATTACACTGTGTTTTCCCTGGCTATAGCTATTGGTTATTCTTGATGGGTGTATATTAATTATTTATTCTTCCTCCAGTACAATATTTTGAAAATGTTTATTCTTCACAGGCCATGCTAGCAATTAAGAAAATCTCTTGCCTTTGAATGTATACCATTAGGATCAATATCTGTATCTATTCCCGTAAACGGGTAATATGTTTTAATTGTTTTTAGACCCTCTATTAAACAAATTCAGGGATTTAAACTTCCCTCACATTTGTGTTATCTTACCCTCAGGTTCAGGGTCGGCCTTACTGTATGCGGGACCCAGGTCAGGGAACAAAGGCGGGGCCCTTTTCTTCTGCCGATGGGCCTTGGGGCACTCCCTGGCTTAGGGGGAGCTCCCCAGCCCGGTCTGGGGGTGGCATGCTACCCAGGCCTAGGCTCAGGGATGGGCAGAGGGGCACTCCCCTCTGCCCATCCCTAAGCCCGCTGCCCGAGCGGCCATCGGATCACTTACCTGATCCACTGCCGCCGGCCTGGACCCAGCGCCGGGCTCGGCACCTCAGGTGGGGCGGGCACCGCGGCAGCAGATTAAATCTGTTGCCGCTCTGCCAGCTGCCACTGGGCATTCCACTGCACCCCCCACTTCGCTGCCTGTCAGTCTTGGCCAGGGGAAATGAGGGGGAGAGAGGCAGAGGCCCCGCCTCTCCCTCATTTCCCCTGACCGAGATTGTGACAGGCAGTGGGGTGGGGAGGGGCGCACAGAGTGTGGGGGAGGCGGGGTCTCTGCCTCACCCTCACTCCTGCTGGCCCCCCCTCCACTGCCTGTCAGTTGGAGTTAGCCGGGGGCCCCGCGCTCGAGGTTCCCAGCTCCCGGTCACTGTCAGGCTGGGAGCTGGGGACCCCGAGTGTGGAGCCTCCCCAGGAGTGGGACTTTGGGCGGCTGCACCGAGGCGCCCCACAGTAGGGCTGGCCCTGCTCAGGTTGGTCCTTTCCTTCCAATAAGCTGTAAGCCCCCTTATTACATTGAGTTAGGTTTTGGGTTGCGTTTGACTAACTGGTGCCTTGGGACTTATTGGAGTCCAGAGATAGTGTGGTTGCCATTGTTGGTCCTGAGTGACAGAGAGACAAAAGTTGTTCGAATTATATCTTTTATTGGACCAACTGTTGGTGGAAATCAGCAAGCTTTCTTATAAGCTTGTATTTCTATTGGCACTGCTACATGCCTGAGGAAGGACCCTGTGTGGTCCGAAAGCTTGCTTGTTCCTCCCCCCCCCCCCCAAATTCACAGATATTGAACAACACAATTCCACTCTGCCTGAACTGACAATTGGCTTGAATATGGTCAAGATGCGCATATCCATCCATTACTCTAATGCAGTCATGGTTCAGCAATCTGACAGTAGGGGTGTGCATGTCGTTTTTGTTGTTACAATAACGATAACTAAAATTGTCATTTTCGCTATTGCAATAACAAAAACGACAACCGAGAATAACAATACAAAAAATGACAACCAAGAATACAAAAAACGGCAACCGAGAATAACGATACCAAAAACGATAATGTCGTTATCATTATTATTATTAGTGCTGTGGCAGTTGGGTTTTGGAGGGAAAATGTAGAGAGGGGAGGAGGGAGAAGACATCTCGGAGTCTTAACAGGGTTGAACTCTTGAACTATGCCTGTGTTGGGAGGGGCGAGCAGCTCAGTAATATCTGATGGATGTATCCCTGGCCAATGAGCAGCACAAGCAGGCCCCAGCAGTCTCATGGGACTTGGGGCCACTGGTTCATGAACAAGCTTTTGTCAGTCTGCAGAATAAATGAAAGTAAGGATGAAACCTAGTCTGCTGGCTAATCTGAGCTCTAGCAGCAAGGCTTGACTTCACTGTACTGTTAACTGAACTGGGAAGAAGAATTTTCCGAATAGTCCATAATTTTTTACAAATAAGCTTTTTGATTTTTTTTAGAACGATTTTTCTGATCCTTTGAGTGGATAAGATTAGAAATTATTAGGGCTGAAACGTCAAATCCCCCCCCCCTCCCCTTGGTTCTCGTGAGAACCAAGCTTCCCAATGAGACTGGAGAAAAAAGGAGACTCGAGCAAAGCCACCCCATCTCAACAATTTCTCAGAGATTTTTTTTTCTCAATTTGGTTGGGGGGGGGGGGAGGGGGGGGATCTGTGCATGCGTAAATGGCCACTAGGGGTCATTCTCTGCACACACACCACTTTCCCAAAATGGCGTGGCAGCATTGCTACCAGTTTGGAAAAGGGCAGCCATATTGCGGTGACCATTTTGTGCCTGCACTGAACAGCTGCCCCTTTTGGAAAAGACTAGCCATCAACAGAATGGCCCGGTAGCTGTTTTGTGCATGCACAGGTTTTGGGTTGTTTTTTTAAAGCAAGATTCTTGCGAGAATGATGAACCATTAGCGAGATCCTGTCAAGACCTCGCTAATGGTTCTCAATTCTCATGGAAATCAAATTGATTCTCATTTTAGCCCTAGGAACTACTGTCCTAAGGCATGCGCCAAGCAGGGAACGTTTGTGTGGAGAAAGAGTTTGCTACATGTGTAACAGAGTGGATTGTGGGAATGCCAGCTATCAGGAGTTGGAGTTAAGAGCAGCAGCTAAACAAATTTCATTGATAAAGGTTCCTGAGGAACCCTATGCAGCGCTCAAAAGTTCCCTTGCGGCATCCTCTAAAGTTCCTTGTGAATGCATACCTAGTTTCAACCCAAACTCAGTACTCAAGATTGACTTTAAAGCAGCAGCCAAAAGGGGTGTGTTCATTCGGGTGCTTTTCTTTCTTGGACAGTAGAAGTGTGAGCTAAATTCAGTTATGGATGGAAAGGATCTCAGCAAGAATGGCACATGGTAGAACTGCAATTCCTTCCGCAAATGGTGTGCCCTCACTTGGGTCCCATCTCACAGTTTGAGGATGTCAGTGTTATAATCTGATAGGACTCTTGCACACACCAGTGACTCCATTCATGGATGGTCTTTATGCTAACTCTTCTAAAAATTAATCTTTAATCATTATAAGAAAGGGTCTGTACCAGATGTTTGAATCTGATCATTCTCTTCCCCCTCTCCCCCACCCAAAAAAACTTTAAGGAAGTTCAGTCCTAGGTGTGAATTTCTTTGCATGGTCCATCTACATCTCAAACTTTACAGAGTCACTTTAAACCCTGAACTCAGTCAGTTACACTGAAGGCACAGTCTTCATAGTAAGAATAATAGTAATCATTTTATTTCTATAGTGCCCCATCTCCAAATGGCGCTCAGCACAACTTATTAAAGTCAATGGTAGCTTTGCCATTGACTTTTACTGTGGAGGATTGTACCCTGGGTGTTCAATAAGCATATACACTCTAACTCCTTAAAGGGTCACTGTAGGGAGTGAAATGCAATTTTAAATCAAAGTTCAGTTCTGAAGTACTGATCTCCCACAAAGTTGAAAATGCAAAACTATAAGTACATTAAAAAGTGTCTAATTTAAAACTTGTTTTCCTCCTCCTCCTCCTCCTCCAAAAAAGGGGCCAAACAGAATTATTTCAAATCTTAAAGCTCTTCTTGGTAACTCTTGCTCTTGTATGCCTCATTTCCATCCAAACTGTGTTTTATGGCTGTGTTCTATAAAACCCTGAAAATCATCCTGTGTCACATTAGCTCAGACACAGCCTTATCTAAAGTAGCATGTATACATTGCTGCAAAAAAATATCTGACTGTTGGGGGGTGGGTGGGTGGAATTAAACCCTGGAATATTATTGAGCTGTTGTTTAATAATATCTAGTCCCTAATGGCAAATTCATTTTCATTTAATAACAAGTTATTGTGGAGTATAATGAAAAATACAGTGCCATGGATAGTAAACTGGCCTCTGTTTTCTTTGACAACATGCCAGTTCCTCAGCTGCAGAATCACAATACTATTCATCTTCATAAAGGGCTCTTTCCAAAGTGTTATTAAACAGCAGGAAGGAATGGTGTATGACAGCTTCATTAGTCATTAGGAGGTAAACCTGGCCAATTTCTTCTGGGAATTACATTCCTAAACATCCCTGGGTCGATGGCATCCAAGAAAGCAAAATCAGATGCAAGCTTTTGGAGTGAATCCAAATGTTCATTTCCAGGTCCCTGGGCTGTATTTCAGCCATCTATTCCTTTCAGTGTTAGAGTAGGAGCTGTCTGCTAACTAAGGGAACATGGATTCCCAGGGGATTTTTGAAATTAATGTATCTTTCTATACCAATCAATTTGAAGGAAGTCCAGCAGTGCCACCATAGGGAGAAGGGCCAAGGAGTCCTGCTTGGGCATCGATGGACCTGAAGGAGGCCCAACCACCAGTCGTGCAAGCTTGCACCCCTTTCTGCTGGGCATTGCAGTAGGAAGGAAGCGTGGTATCAAATGGAGCCGTATTATAAGGCGAGCGTGTGGAGTCCTGTGTGATGGGAGTGGTGACAAACAAAGAGCATGCAGACTCTAGGGCAGTGCTGGCGCCAGAATAGTTGGAATCCTGAGCAAAATGCTGGTGTGCCCCCTGGCCCAACATAGACTTGCCTGTTAGAAAAAGGAAAATGTTGATATAAGTTTTGATGTTCAGTTAAAGGCAAGGGGATGGGGGATTTGGTGGGTGGTTTGGGGGTAGGGTGGGGGGGGTTGAATATGGGGAATGATGGTATTGGGTGAGTTTTGCTGGGGGTGGGGAGGTTGACAGTTTTGCACGGTTAGTTTTGTATTTTACTGTTTTTATGGTTTGTGAGACACCCTGAGCCTATAGGGTGGCATAAAAATTTGATTACATAAAATAACGTCCCCTTCAGGGGCCAGGATTACCCTATGTTGCAGCAGGGCCTGGTCTCCCACAGGCTGGGTCTCCCTGTGTTTGAGGTCCTCTGTGGTGGTGGGGTGCCAGATCCAGGGTGTGGCCCCCATCCCAAATTGCTGATGTAGGGTTGCCACCTTTCATTTTGGTCTATGGGAGTATCAGGGTCATTTCCACAAGAGATGGCAACCCTGTTTAATGCTAAGCCCTTCACAGGCATGGGGAACCCTGGTCTTGGGCTCTACGGACACATATTTTATGACAGTGCTACTCATAGGGTGAAAACAGACATGACGCTAACCACCCTTTAACCACCCTTGGTGGTTATTTATGCATGTTGCAGGGCTGTATTGGTGCCCTATGCAGCCCTGCAACATGCATAAATGACCACCAAGGGTGGTTAAAGGGTGGTTAGCGTCATGTCTGTTTTCACCCATACTCATGGTGTCATTTTAAGCTTATCCATGAACTCATGTATTGGGGAGACTCTTTGGTCGCACAATCTGTACTTGCCTGGAACTGGCCCTGCTCTGGGGCTCCTCTCTCACCCTACTGCTGCTTCTCCAGTGCAGCTTGAGCCAGAGGGCTGATTCACACATCCTCTCCTGAGCATCAGCACAGCTCTTGCTGATGTCCCCTGTGGGAATGTTATGCTAACTCAGGAGACTTGCAAGACAACCTTGTCAGCATTATTATTATTATTTTATTTTATTATATTATTTGTTTATATTTATTAGCCGCCCCCTCATGCCCATGGCATCTCGGGGCAGTGTACAACATAAAAGCAGTAAATAAAACAACAATAAAACGCAACAAATAAAAACATTAAAAAACCCATTTAGAAAAACCCACTACCCCCCCCCCAAATGTTAGTTATCCCAACCCACCCTCCCCTCCTCCGAAGGCCTGGGAGAACAGCCAAGTCTTGCAGGCCCAGTGGAAGGCCAACAAACTTGGGGCCAGACAGGCTTCCTCCGGGAGGGAGTTCCACAATCGCGGTATGGCCGCCAAGAATGCCTTCTCCACTGTGGTCCACCGTTTTACACAGGGGACCTCCAAGAAAGTGCCCCCAGCAGACCGCAAGAGTTGTTCTGGGGCATGGAGGGTGAGGCGGTCCCTGAGGTATGAAGGGCCAAGACCATGTAGGGCCTTATAGGCCAAAACCAACACCTTGAATCTGGCTCGGTACACTATAGACAACCAGTGCAGCGTGTGGAGCACAGAGGTGATGTGCTCCCACCGGCTCGTCCCTGTAAGATGAGCCGCCGCATTCTGCACTAGCTGCAGCCTCTGAACCAGAGTCAAGGGAAGCCACACATAGAGCGCATTGCAGTAGTCCAACCTCGAGGTGACGAAGGCATGGATAATGGTGGCCAGGTCGGATCTGGAGACATATGGACTCAGCCTCCGCACCAGATACAGCTGGCGGAAGGCAGTTTTAGCCACTGCCTCCACCTGCCGATCCAGGCAGAGATCTGAATCCAACAATACCCCCAGACTCCGAACCTGCTGGGCTATGGGAGGGCAGACCTCCTCTACGAGGGGAGCCGACACGTCCTTCGCCCTACCCACCACCATCACCTCCATCTTATCAGGATTGAGCTTCAGTCTGCTCTGCCGTAACCAATCCGCCAAGGCCTGCAAACATTGGGACAGTACTGAAACGGCAGGACCTCAGTCAGTTGAAAAAGAGAGGTAAAGCTGGGTGTCATCAGTATATTGGTGGCAACACACACCAAACCCTCTGCTGCATATACACATTAAACAATAATGGAGACAGAATGGAACCTTATGGAACGCCACATTCCAGGGCCCGGAGGCTAGATGATTCAGCCCCTAGGACAACCCGTTGGCTTCTCCCTGAGAGGAAGGAGCGGCACCACTCAAGGACAGTCCCGTCCAGACCCCCTAGAGCTCGCAATCATCTCAACAGCAGCCCATGGTCCACTGTATCAAAAGCTGCCGAGAGATCTAGCAGGACCAAAAAGCATCCTGCATCCATCTCCCGGCGGAGATCGTCTGCCAAGGCCATCAATGTCGTTTCTGTACCATAGCCAGGGCAGAACCCAGATTGAAATGGGTCCAGGAAACTGATGCCGTCAAGATGCACCTGGAGCTGCAGTGCCACTGCTTGTTCAATAACCTTCCCTAAAAAGGGAAGATTAGAGACAGGTTGGTAGCTGGCGAGTGCGTCCACATCCAAAGGTGCCTTCTTCAGCAGGGGGTGCACCACAGCCTCCTTGAGACCGGGGGCAGCCTTCCCTGCTGAAGGGACGCGTTGATTACCCTCACCAGCACCATCCCCAACATCTCTCTGGAGGCCTTCAATAGTCAGGATGGGCATGGATCAAATTCACAACTGGTGGCTCTAACAGACCCCAGAACACCCACAGCATTGGCTGGCGTCACTTCCTGAAACTCATCCCAAGAAGTTGGACCAGATGGGGCCTCCATAGCCTCGTGCTTCACTCCACTGTCCCTCATCCAGTGTTGAAGTTGCTCTGGATCCAAGTGAGCTTGTCTGCAAAGTAGATGACAAGCACCTCACAGCGTGCCTGGGACGAGTCCCCATCCAGGGGGAGGAAGACCGGACTGACCAGCCCCCACACACCCGGAACAGCTCCGCTGGACGCGACTTTGCAGACACAATAAGGGCGGCAAATAACGTGACCCTCACATCCCCCACTACCGGATCACCCACCTCAAGGCCAGAACAGTACACCAGGTTGAGTGTATGCCCACCCCACATGGGTCGGGCAGTTGACAACTTGGGACAAGTCCGTGGTTGCCATGGCGGCTATGAACTCTCGCTCCACTCCCACAAGGCCAGAATTGGTATGGGCATTGAAGTCCCCCAAGACCAAAGTCCTGGAGGAGTTCAACACCACTGCCTAGACCAGCTCTGATAGAGCGGCAAGGGATGCCACTGGGCAGGAAGGGGCCTGGTACACCAGTAGCACCCTTAGATTGCCGCCAGTCAAATCGAACACCACAGGAGGGCCTCGATCCCTGGGATCACCTGAACTGGATACCTCCTAACAGGCCATGTCTCTCTAAAAATAATAGCTACACCACCTCCCAGGTGCTGTATGGCATACCCAGCTGGAACGAGATTGACCAAGATTGGCCCTGCCTCCTCGTCCAGCCAGGTTTCCATGATACATACAAGGTTCGCAACCCCATCCAAGATCTGATCTCAGATTACCGGAGCCTTATTTGCCACGGATCTTGCATTTAACAGCATCAGCCCCCACTGGCGAACCTTAGACCCTGCTCCTCCTTCACCTCCAGTGTGGGAGGAAGCTCTTTTGACCTCCACAAGGGACCTAGGTCCCCTGGGGGCCTGAGCCACACACCCCTGTGGACCATACCGTCCCAGAACCACCCCTGTAGCCGCTCCTCCCTTCCCGTCCACACCGTTTTGACCCCCTCCTATTGGCTGCTCCCCCAGAGCCCTCAGAGTTCCCCCCCCTTCCCCCTGGAAATGAAGCTAGTCAGCATAGGTTTCTTTGCCTAACAAATTTACTCTGTATGGACTTGTCCTTGGCCCCCATCAGAAGGATGAAGCAGAGCCAGAGGGGGGTGCCAGTAGTGGCTATGGGGTGGGTTTTTGTAGGGAGGGTAGGTGGAGGGTTTGGGATCTGCCATCCCCCACTGAGGGAAGGGTACAGGCCAGTGGGGAGGATTGACTGTGGTGGCTGGGGAGTGAAGGTACTCTCTTGGGTAAGAGGCAGAAGAGTAGTTGAGGGGGAGGGGATTCTCTTGTGTGACAAGCAAGGGAGTGGGAGTGGGAGTGGAAAGGGTGGGGGTCTTCCCCTGCCTGCCTAGCTTCTCTGCCTTCAAGGATGTAGGCTTGGGAGATAACCCCCAGCCATCTCTAGCCCCTGGGGATTGTGGACTTTCTAATAACTGCCAACCACAAGGGCTGGTTTTGGATGACTATGTTCTGGGGGATGGAGGCCCTGGGGCGGGGGCAGGGTGGTGGTGGTTATACTACTTTCACACATTACACAATGGGCTATTATAATAACTAGAGATAATACTGGGTATTATAATTCTGCAACTTTTGTAATATGTGAATGCATTATTCCCCTCATCCAGCTGAGCTCTTCTGGACAGTGACCAGCCTGGGAAATCCAGGCTGCCTCTGCCCAGAGCAAGTTCTCTGTTGCCCATTGTGAATCATTTATCATTCACTTTGCAGACAAAATTGCTCTTATGCACCACAACTTGGGGTCCGCTAGTTTGATGGCAGAGTCCAACGTTTGAGGTTGTGGAGGCTCAGCATTGTCCTGATTATCTGGATCAGTTTCAGTTAGTGTCACCCACCTAAGTGGGGGATGTCCTTGGGGCAATGCAGCCAGTTGTAAATTGGATACATGCCTGTCCTGGTTGGTGAAAGCCAGTCGAAAGAGACTGGGGCCTCTGGAGTTGTGAGTGCCTCCCTACAGGAGGGGCAGGGTGCCAGATGCCCTTAAGATGACGGTTGTCTGGCCTCTGCTCAAAAAAACATTGCTTGATGCTGACTCCTTGGATAGCTATCATCACCTTGTCTCTAACTTCCTATTATAATGTAAGCTGCCCCAAGCCTTTGGGGATAGGGTGGGGTAAAAATCTAAATAAATAAATTATGTGTAAATGAATCTCATCAGCATCAGAAAAGGGGAGAGCAGTATGAGGAGCACCATGGCTTCTGGGGCCCCTTTCTCGGGAAACCTCTGGGACTTGACCACCGGGCCACTAGAGCATAGCACTTCTACCTTGCTCCAATAGGGGTCTGCATCAGTGCAGCTACAGCATGGGTATAAATGAGCCTAAAGTATAGTCTCTTGGAGAGACCTTCTATTCACACTCTTCTACAGGCCCCACAAGACTAAACTACAGAAGTAGTGGCAGCAAGGCTGAAAAAACGGAAGAGCAAGCAAGCAAGCATGTCCATAGACACAAAAGAGAGCAAGGTCCCACCGGTCCTGCTGAAAATATAAACAAAGGGCTCTAGTAAAGCTTGCAAGGCTAGAACCTTTCATTCTTATAAAGCATACCCAACAGGGAAGCTGCTTCATTCACCAGCTGTTTGGTCTCTCTCTCTCTCTCGCTCATATTCCTGTAGCAAGGGGGCAAGTTAGGCAGGAAGCAGCTGTATTTGCATAGCTCATGCAGTTGCAGGGCCTGCTCAGTGTGGAGCTTTCACACTCCCCCCAAATACTCCTTGCATTCCCAGAGCAGGAGCTTAACACTACAACCCAAGCCCTCAGTTGAAGCACATTCAGATGAACAGTTAAATTGATTTAATAAACCTTAACTCTGTTTAAGTCCTGTTCTGTTCACACAAAGAGAGCTTTAAACTGAAGGTGTTAAGGAGGAAAAAGAGGAGTATGTACTCCTCAAAAATCAGGAGTACATATTCCCCTTCAGTTTTTAAACTGGCTGTACCGTTGGTCTGAACTTTAGGATTTTAGGCACACTGAGAGCTCCATCCCAGTTCCCCCTGCACAGTCTGTCTAGCATGGGATTGGCAAACCAGGAGTGGTTACTTTGCTTTAATTAAACTGGTTTAGTTACTTCAGTTTAGTTCTTCTGTCTGAACACTTCAGAAGTGGAGTAGTTACTTCAGTTTAATAAAACAAGTTTAACTTCTGTTTAACCCTGTTCATCTGAACGTGCACTTGGTAGGACACAATCTGGAAGACTCCTAGCACTGCTGCCTCAGTGGGCATGTTCAGATGAACAAGGTTAAACTGAAATTATTAAATTGGTTTTATTAAACTGAAATAACTACTCCACTTCTGAAGTGTTCCGATGAACAGCTAAACTGGAGTAACTAAATCAGTTTAATTAAACTGAAGTAACTACTTCTACCACTCTCATCTCCTATCCCTTGATGCTTTGAGGCAAGAATCCTGTGAGGTCACTTGACATCCTGTTGACCCCTGATAACCCATGTCCTGTCCCTGCCTTTGGGGAAGGGGCTCTCCCGCTCAGCTCCTGGCACTTACCTGCTCTACTCTCAGCCTGATAGCAGGTACTGCAGCAGCAGAGCTGCCTGGGGTTGGGGGAATGAGGACAGCTTTGGCTTACAGGCAGTGGGGAAGAAACAGTGGGGATAGCGCTGCTAAGTGCTGTTAAGATGAGTTAAGGCTTAATTAAATCAATTTTAAGTGTTTGGAACATGGCCAGCAGGACTGTAGAAAAAGGGGAGAGAAGGCACTATGGGTGGATGGACCTTTTCAGAGGAAGAAGGAATGGAGGAGTTTGGAGGCAAGAGTGTAAGTGAGAGGGTCCCAGAGGGAAGTCCAGGCAAAAGGCACATTTCTCAGGTGTGATGTAGCCTGAGGAAATGCCTGCTTTCCTTTCAATGCAGGGGTGCCCTTGGCACCTACTTTTTGAGGGGACATGGTACTCTAAGGTGGCTAAGGGTAAACAGGGGGCACACACTCTCTTTTCTGTCTTTCACAAAGACTCGTGTTCTCTGCTTTTTGTAATCTAAAATGACAGCCTTTCACACTGGAAGGAAAGGGTTGCTCTTCTGTTTATGGAAAAGGCAACCTAAGAATATTGGAGAGAGAGAGAGAGGCCCTGAGGAGGAGGTTTTAAAAATGGGACAGCTGCTTCTCATCTGTGCCAAATTGCCTCCCCACCTCAGTTCCCAGCTGGCTCTCCAGCCACACCATAGCAAACCATATGCTGCACTGTTGTGATCCTGAAATCCATTTCCTCCTTGGGCCTGATGTCTTGTGTCCAGAAAAGGGGAAGTTTATTATTCTCAAACGCAAAACAGCAATGGAGCCAAAGGAAACCTTGCAAAAACTTTTAAAGGACCTCGTTTTTTGGTTGCAAATTCCAGTAGACCAATCACAGGACTAGTTTCTTTTCTATGCTAGCCTCTTGTATGACCCACTGAAATGGTTACACCTGTGTTGGTATTGTTCTTTATGCCTTTTGCTGTTGGGTGACATTTTTTGAGGCCATCTTGGCCACCAGAAGAAGTAAAGAGAAGATAATGTTAAAACTTAGGAGATTTATTTTAAAAGGGTAAGTTTATATTTTAACGATTGTCAAGATCCTAAATTCTTACAGTTCATGGATGATGCCCTTTTGAACAGCTGAAGTTTCAGGCTTTAATTCTTTCCATATAGCTATTGTTTTGGTAAGCAATAAAGGTAGAACATATGGTAAAGTAAGTACAAACCAACCAGGTACATCTCATTCAATGGGCTCAACGCACCTAGAATGTGGCAGAGCAGACTGGATTATAGAAACACTCATAGTAGATATTTTCTGCAATAACATGGAAATGAATTTTCTATGACTGTGCTCCTTTATCTCCCGTCACAAAAGGTTAGAGCGTGTCTTTCATTCAGTGATTCTAAAGCATTTTCAGATGAGGACTAGCACCATTTCTTCTCCCTTTTACTACCCCAAATAGCACAGTTATTACTGAGAAGGGTTAGAACTGGGAACACAAGCTGGACATGCTTGAATTAGTTTAAAAGATATTGGGGCATGAAAATTGCTGTTGTACAGTAGAGGATGCTTGTCGCATGATTAAAATTATACTGGAGAATGTCAGTTTATCAAGCAGAAAATGCTAGAATATTTATAGTTTGCTTAATAAATATATTTTGTACTCGTGTCAACCTGAGCAACCCAAATATTGTCAATTCAATTTTGGATATATTGTGGTGTCTTTAGATATGAAGTGATACTGGCTTAAGCAACTTTATCAATAACAAGTGGGAAGAAACTTCATCAATAACAAGTGGGAAGGAACTTCACAAGAATATTTATTTTGTTAGGAATACCATTTGGGGAGCTCTGTTTATTTAATGCCTTAATTGTGAATTTATGGTTCGAACCAGTGCAATCCTCAAATTTTAAAAATGCAAGTAAATATTTGTAGTTCAGAAGTATTTTGTGTGGTCTGCTAGAACTTTACTCTCATCACAAAATGAATATATAATAATATGTGGAATGTGTGTTGTACAATAATGCTCCTAGAAAGTAAGGGGAAGAGGATAAAATAACTGCTGAATTACTTATGATACGTGATCTGACTGATTAATCCAGTGGTACAGTGAGCCAAGGATGGTATAATTTGGTCTTAAAGTATCCTTATTTTATTAAATATTCTAATGGCCTTAGAATTTACAAGTACAATAAGAGTTTAAATAAATTCTACCAGAACCCTTCTCAGCCTTGATTTAGCCTCCAAAACTCTGTTCCATATCTGGATCTGAACAGAAGAATAAATTCATACAGTTTTAGCCTTCCTTTTCACTCACTAGGTTTTGGGTCTCAAAATTGCTTACTCAGTGCCTTGCTGCTGTTGGGGACTGGATGCAGGTGAGTCAACAAACTGAATTCGGACACAACTGAAGTGATGATGGTTGGTCTGTTCTGTGACCTGGGGACAAAGGGAGGGCTATCATTGATGGGATCCAGCCTCCTTTGATTGCTCAGGTTTGCAGTTTGGGGGTGCTTCTGAACCCATTGCTACATCTCCACTATCAGGTTGTGGTACCTGACCGTATAGAGAACTGGAACTTAAATTCTTTGTCCAAAGTAAAGTAGTGGATCATTGGCTGATTCAAAATGAATCAAACCTAGTAGAAAGGGAAAAAGATGAACTGGGAAACTATTAGACCTTCTAACTTGATGTAATCACTTGAAAAATACTAAATCAAATCGTACAACAATGCATTTGTGACCATGTGGAGAAGTGCAAGTTGTTGAAAAATAGCCAACTTGAGTGTGTTAAGAAACAATGCCAGGCCAGTCTTCTCTCATTTGATAATGTGATGGGACTAGCAAGCCATGGGGATGCAGGGTGATGTAATAAACCTTGATTTTTAATAAGGCATGACATCATTGCCCCAACATACTCATAAATAAGCTAGGGCAATGTGGGCTTCATATACTCTTAGAGTACACAACTGGTTGAATAGTCTTACTTGGAGAGTAGTTAATGATTCATTGTTACTGGTTACAAGTGGGGCTGGTTACAAGTGGTGTTTTGCTAGGGTCTTTCCAAGGTCCACTGCTCTTCTGCTTGTTCATCAAAATCATTGATGAAAATATTGTACTTAAGTTTGCAGATGACACAAAACTGAGAGGGACAGCAAACACTTTGGAGAATAGAATTAGAATAAAAATGATCTTGATAAAATGTAAAACTGGGCTGGAACAGAATAAGATGAAAGTATTGCATATAGTAGAGAGAAACGAAACGCAAAAATACAAAACGAAAGATGACTGACTATGGCTTGTGACTAACTTACGGCTAGGTAAGTGCCCCCAACGTTCCACAGCTTCAAACACAAGCAAATCAATGTTTCTCCAGAGATTTGTTTTTTCTTGTAAACAATGCAGAGAAACATCTGCTTTTCTCATAATTTTCTCTTTGGATTTCATCCAGTTCTGTATGGAAGAGTGATGCCTTCCAGACAGACGCCTGATGGTTGGTGCAGTTGATTTTAGAGAAAAAGAAAACTGGGAGAAGAATTTGCATGCAGTGCTTTTCACTGAGCTTTGTTGTCCAGAGAGAGGGTAGTTGCTGTGTTGGTCCCAAATGTAACAGATGGAGACAAAGTAGTTCAGATGATCTCTTATTAGACTGCTGCTGTTGGTAAGAACATGCAAGCTTTCAGGTCACACAAACGGGGCCAACTTTAGAAAAGCAGGGTTTTCAGGGTAGAGACGGGGCTGGTATAGGGCCAGTGCCTCCGGGTGAGGGCAGAGAAGGCAGGCCCACCCCTGCAGAAGCACCTGTCTAAGAACCATCCTTGGAAGCAGGAATGGGAGCATTGCATTCCTCCCTTACTCCTGCAGGAAGCACTGACCCTGATAGTTTCAAGAGCAGTGACTGTTGCTGCTCCTGAGGCCCCCATGGGGGTAAGTGCTTCCTGAGTAACTAGGTAGGCACTTCTGGTGCAGTGGAGGGGCCTGTAGCAGTACCGGCCTTGGGGGCAGAGACCCACTCTTAGGAGCAGGAGGAGCATTCTCCCCCCACCATCCCCCCAGAGTTCTGTTGCTATGATGCTCTGGCGGTGGTCCTACAGGCAGCAGCATGGTGGCAGGACTTTGCCAGAGGTGGAGCTGCTCCTGAGGGCCGCTCAGCCCAAAGAATACACACACACACACACATACACACACCTAGCACCATAGAGATGCAGGTGGAAGGGGCGGTTGGTGGGTTCTGAGGTTGGAGGAGCAGTAAGGCTGGTGAGCTGGTGGGCAGAGCCAGGGCAACGGTAGGTGGAGCCAGGGCAACGGTGGGCCAGTGGTGTTGCATAACTGAGCAGCAAGGAGTTCCCAGGGTTAACATTGGATGGACATTACATTACTTAATGCTGGGAACGCTGCTGTGTGAAGCACTGCCACCAGTGGATAGAGAACCCTCTTACTGGTGGTTCTGTACACTCTTTTTCCCACCAGGTCCAAATTAACCATAGTAGGTTAACAAAATAGATCACGTTGCCATCGCTTACCTTTATCCTGAACCCTCGATTTTCATGGCATACTTGGTCACCTGTAGTCTTCTGAAGGTGTAGGCTTTGGGACGAGCCTTCCTTCTGGCTTGGAGAACTTGGGAGGACTGAGTTAGCTCCCTGTTCTGCAACAAGCCGAATCAGAAGAGAATGAAAGGGAAGAGAAGGATAGGACAGAGGAGAAGTAGGAGGGAAAGGGTTTGGTTTTGGAGCACGAGAAGAGGAAGAGGGAATAGATGGGTTCAGTGGGAACAGAGGGGAAAGGATTTTCTTGTTGTCTGCAGCCTTCTCTTCTGCTGTGCTCCTACCTACTTTCTCCTCTGTTCACAAGGAGAGTGAGGTGAGGTGTGAAAGCATGCCAGATCTCAGACAAACTAGATAGAAAAAAGAAGCAAATTACTTTAGATGTTTGCATTTTGAATGACATTTTTAATTTTGCTTCTTTGTGGACCTCTCTCCCAAAGAAGAGGTCCAGGACCCTCCCAATCCCCATGCCATCACTTACCATTATCCTGAGCACTCTTCATTTTCATGCTGTCCTTGGCTGCCTGTAGCTTTCTAGGGTAGGCTCCCAGTTCATTCATTGTTCAGGTCCCACAGCTGGTCGTCTTGAGGCCTCCAGACACAGTGTGACTTCAGGCTTCATTGGACCTATAGAAGCCCTGTAACTCCTAAAGTCAAACACTGCATCTGGAGGCACAGTGGTGGTGGGCCCAGTTGGTGTAGAGGCCCCTATGGGCTGGGGTTCTGGAGCCCACATGACTTGTTGGGGGTACCCCAAGACTTTAGAATGTCCCCCGGCCATGGGCATGCCCCTGCCCCCGAGGAGAAGTTCTACCCTCCCAATGAATGTCCACCGTACCTCTCCTTGGGGGCAGGGGC
Source organism: Sphenodon punctatus (assembly GCA_003113815.1). Classification (NCBI taxonomy): domain Eukaryota; kingdom Metazoa; phylum Chordata; class Lepidosauria; order Sphenodontia; family Sphenodontidae; genus Sphenodon; species Sphenodon punctatus. The sequence continues at coordinate 7,006,176 of QEPC01013002.1, read as the reverse complement.
AGGTCCAAAGCTGCCTACTCTTAACTACTTCTAAAATACATAAACAAACATTTTAAAAGAACTACGTCTACACTACATAAACTAAACAATTTTAAAGAACTCTAACAGGTGTCTACCCATTTATCCTTTTTTTGTTATGCACTAGCACTTTGTTGCTCATTCTGTGTCCCTGCCCTGTCCATGGACCCGCCCCTGCCCCCAAGAAGAGGTTCCACCCTCTTCCAATGAATGCCCGCTGTATCTTTTCTTGGGGGCAGGGACACAGAGCAGGCAACAAAGTGCTAGCGCATACTTCTAAACTACTTCTACTTCTAAACTAATTAGGGCGAAAAATTTTCTAAATTCAAACACATTTTTCGAACATTAGGACCAACAATTCTTAAGAACTCTCACTAGTGTTAATCTCTAAACTGTTTTAAACTGTTCGTTTACAGTTTAACTGTAACGTTAGACCTAACTTTTTCATTCAACTTTTAAAGTTAAGAAGGAAGCATACTTATCTTTACCGTGGGATCTTTACCTCTGCTGGCTCTCATCCTCACACTCGCAGCTGCCAGAAATGCCTCCCTCTGCCTTGTGTACCGTCGTCGTCACATGGTGCCCTTTGGGTGCTGGGTTTATTCATGGTGTTGGTTCTGCAGCGCCATTCCTCTCTGTGCTCTGTCCTCGAAGAAGCTCGGAAAGCATTACTTGGGTGCAGCGTCCACGTTGGCATGGGTCTCCCTAATCAGGACAAAGACCATGCAGACTGGGGTGTGATGGATGCAGCACAGGTCTTCTGATTGTGCAGACCACTGTCCAGATTAGATCATCTTCAGGTCTGTTCAGCGCCTGTACTGGAAACTTGCTCGCCGTCCCTCGCATTGTGCAAACAGATCTATTGTTTTGTTGTTGAAGTCTGGAATGTCCCTGACCATGGCTTGCTCAATAGACAGCATTGTGAGAGCATTCAGACGGTCCTCTGTCATGGTACTTCTCAGAAAGGTTTTAATTCTTTTTAGAGCTGAGAAGCTTTGTTCTGCTTCAACAGTTGTGAGAGGCGTTGTCATGACAATCTTCAGCAGTTTAACCACCTCTGAGAAAGATTTGTCTAAGTTGTCCTCGGTCAACACAGCAAGTAGTGCAGAGGCATCTTTGGCAGAATGGAATTCTGACCTGTCATACAAAGTTCCAAGCTCACTCCTCAGTCGGTCTCGCTTCAGTATTGGGTAGGCTTGCGTTGCCGCATTAAATGCTTGGATGGGAAAGCGTTCACTGTGCCCTTGAAACAAAGTCCCCTGCACCAAAGTTGCGCACTCTAGATGTTTCATTAATTGAAATCTGTCATGTGCATGTGAGATTATAATATCTCACACTTCCACAGCGATCTGCTCTAGCGTGTCCATGCTAGGTGCACTTCTGTGCATCCAAGCGTTCTCCGGTAGCTCCGAGCGCAGAGTTCCAATGGAGTTCCTCACTTTATCGATGGCGCTTACAAAGTCAGTAGTATATCTTTGAATACCTACAGAGTCAATGTTGTTGTTTTTTTGGAGCTCCTTGTAAAGTATGTCCACGTGCGGCATGATTCTGTGGAACAAGGACAAGAAGTAGAGGAACTCCCCATCAGATTCCAACATGGTCATGTATGACCTGGCCTCGATACCAGTCTTGGCATCACGACTATCTAGTCATATTTGTTCAAAGCACTCGACCAGGTCCTCTCTGTGCTCGTAGATGACTTCAACTGTCCGCACACTGAAGTTCCAGCATGTTTTAGCTACTTTGGGGAGCCTTCTCTTCACCACCGCATCCAGAACTTCAGTCCTTTTTGGAGAAGAGCTGAAGAAAGCAGGGATACCAGACAGACTTTGGAAGAAAATCCTTACTTGTCTTATTTGGGATACAGCTTGCTGCACAATAAGGTTCAGCTGATGGGCGAAACAGTGAACGAAGTGCGCATTCGGGTATACATCCCTTATCTTCCTCTGAACTCCACCATGCTCTTCACGCATCATGCTCGCTCCATTGTAGCTCTGATCTATGAGTTTTTGTTTGTCAGAGTTCCTTGGGAGAGCAGCACTGAGGTTTTCAAGCAAGGACAGTGGTGTCATCAGCTTCTATAGCCACAAAATCTGCATTTTTATTTTCGGTAATTATGTGGTCACGAGCAATTTGCAGCATGCAGTCCAGGAGTTCGTTCTGCACGGTTTTCAAAGTCCCCTTGAAGATAGTTGCAGTCTTCAAATGTTGTTGTAGCGTACTGTCAGCTGTGGCAAGTAGATCTATCTCACCTCGTAAAACCCCTGGATTGACAGATCCCTTGCTTTCATCATGTCCATGTAGTGCCAATTCATGTGCACCACAGAACTTTATGCAGTCTATTATTCTGAAGAGGATGTATCTATTTCGATCAACGTCCTCATTGTGTTTCCTTACAGCCACACAATATCCTTCGTTGAGTCTCTCGGCGATGTTTGTTTTCCCCACTTGTGACAGGTTTAGGCAGCTGTCAAGGTGGCTTTTACAAGAGTCATGCTTCTTTGCCTTCTCAGACAGGTGCTTAATGTCCTTGACACCTGTCTTTGTCTATGCTGCATCACCACCAAACAGCAGGCAAGGAAAACAGAACAACGATTTCTTGGGAACACTGCCACATAGCCACCAGAACTTCTCGTACCAGGATGTGTGGAACCGGCATGTATAGCCTTTCCCTCTGTCCTGTGCAGCTTGTTCAATTTGCAGTTCTGGACGGTGAGGTCCCATGTCTTTGATCTGCAGTTTCTCTTCATAAGTCAGCATGGTGAATGGCTTCATGAGAAGGGCATCCATGGTATTCATTTTTGAAGTGTAGGCTCTGAAAAAAAAAAAAAGAAAAGATGGGTATTTGGCACTAGCAGTACTCTCTCAAAGATATTAACATTCCTCACCAACCTTGCTTTTTGTCCCTCACCTTAAAGTGATGTCTTAATGTGTAAAGAAAAAAAATAGTTAATTTTACATATGCAAAAAGATCCTTTCTATGTAATCCACTGTCCCATGCAAAAGTTAACCAAGACAGTAAAAAAAAAACCAATTTATTGAAAACTTTATTTAGAAACCTTTTAAAAAATATTTACCCTACACTTGGTATTTTTGGGGACAAGAGGAAACCACCAGAGACAACCAATTTGAGCCTTCATTAACTTACATAATATGTGTACAGTGCTAAAGTCTTCAAATGTGTTGACTAAGGCCAGGGCCCCGATTCTTCTGCAATTTCCCCCCCAAAATTCTGCAACCCCAAATTGAAAATTCCGTGACCCCAAAATTAAAATTCTGTGACCCAATAAAGTTACAAAACAAGTCTAGTAAAATTAAAACTGTCAGATGGTGATCCATTTCCTTGTACCAATAAATAAAAAAATCTGCTTATAATTTTTTCCGTGTATGGGTATTTCAAATATCAGGCAACCCCCTGCCCCAAACACATGACAAAGCAGAGGTCACAGCTCCTAAACTCCCCCCCAAAAAAACACATGGCAAAGCAGAGGGCACAGCTCCTAACCCCCCTC
>QEPC01013002.1:6987731-7002254 GCA_003113815.1 Sphenodon punctatus | reverse complement strand
CAGGGCCCCGTGAAAAACGCGCTGCCGCGATTCATGGTTTTTGCGCAGAATCCTGCCTTAGGCAGGATTAGCACAGAAACCAGGGAAATCCCCATGGATTTCCCTTTCACTGCCTGTGAATCAGGGACTTGCTTTGACTCACCGGCAGTGAGCAATAAAGCAAGCCCCTGATTGGCTCACCAGTGAACCAATCAGGGGCTTGCTTTGTTGAGGTCACAAGCCAATCAGTGGCTTGCATGGCCTCTTAAGAAAAAAAGTTTGCCTCAGCCATTTTCTTCCTGCTGTTAGCTGCCGCCGCCGCCTCCTCCTCTCCTGCCAAGTGGGTGGTGTGGCACACTACACTACCTAACTAGCTTCCTTGAGATGATGATGATTAAAAATAAAAAAAATACTAAATAAATCTAATCTAACACTAACAGTGGTGTGAAAAAGATTCAATTTCAGCCGGGATGGCCAACTGCAAAACTCACTCTCAGAAGAGCAACTGATCACACGCTCAGAGTCAAAGAGCAATAAAATCGTACCTGGAATCACCTTATATATGCTCTCTCAGTCTCTGCAGCAGGCAGCCCCCACCCTCTCATCACCACGTGAGAGGAAAAGCCCGCGCAGAGACACCGAAGAAATTTAAAAATCACCAGTCACACAAGCACTCTCCCCCCCACCAGTTCCTGTTCAACCAGCCAATCACGTCCACTCACATGTCTCACACACACAACACATAGGCATGCTAATGAGAATGCTCCCCTGACTCCAAGTCCACCCCCACCCCCTGGGCGCCAAGGGCTGCAGCCCCAATTACAACCTGCCATGTGGGTTTTTCATCCGTTAGCCCCCATGAAAGGCTGTCCCCAGTGGCTAGCACGTGTTTCCAGTATGTGCGCTGGATGGCACCCCTAGCCGCCCAGTTCATGTTATTAAAAAGTTTGCCCTTGCAGGGCTACATCGGCTTGTGGGCTCTCTTTTTCATTGGTGGTGCAGTGTAATCCACCCCTCCCTCTCTTCACCATGTGACATTCACCTCCCTCAGCTGGTGTCTCAAGTTAAAATGATGATTGTGCATGCGTAGAAAGCTAGCGCATGTGCAATCATCTAACCTGGAAGTTTGGAGCCCTGGCGCGGCTGGGAAGGCCGTGCCGGAGCCCTGAACTGCACCGCAGTGCTGCCGGGAGCCCAGGAAGCCGGGATTTAAGGTAAAGTTTGTCTGTCTGCTGATTTGGGGCACGGAGGCGGCCAGTAGGGAAGTGCCCCAGGCACCCTAGTGCTGGCACCACACCTGGCAGGTGGATTTCCTGACACTCTAGGCTGGCACCCACAGCTCTATGTTGTTGCCTAGGAAACCACCAGCCAAAAGTAGAACTGCCACATACGTCCACAAAGAAGATGAACAGCAGCTCTGCTTCAGACAGGTGCCCTGGGTTTGGCTGGCCCACTCTGCAGGCAGTGATTTGGGATGTTCTCTGGGGCAGCCCTTCTTGCAGCACTCCAGCAGGCACAGTCTTCTCTGCTATGCTTCCACATCTGGCCAGGTGTGTTTAAATGGATTGGGACAGTCAGAGTGTGAAGCAGGTTGGTATAGCCAGCATTGGGGCAGCTGTCCATCTAAAAGCACCCAATATGAGTCGCAGACTAGTCCCCCATCAGACTGTTCTTCCGGTGTTGGAACAAAAGTTGTAATTTCAGTTCTTGTCTTTGGTTCTCAGCTTGCCTTAAGCCCCCCAGTAAATATCTAATCTGTCTGGGTTTGTTTTCTCCTTCTTAAGAGGAAGGTGCTCTACACCTTCCTTACAGTGAAATTTTGAGACTTAATTTTGCATGAGGTTTTTTTTAGATTGTAAACTCTCTAGAGGCAGACACTGTGCTTACGGTTTGCACAGTGCTGAGTCCATTGTCAGTGTTTATCTGAGGGAATTACCATCATTTGCTAAACAGCTGAACATACGTGCAAAGTGCTTTTGTTTTCATAACATGCTGTACGCTCTTGCCTTCGACAGCACCTATCTTTGGCTTCTGACTGCTGCTATGTACGCCCCTCCCTTGTTTTTGTAATAATCTCTTACATATGTAGGTTTGTTTTTGTATGTGTCCTGACCTCAAATAGGAACACCAAATCTCTCTCTGGGAGTTGAAGTGGTGAGGTACACATCCTTTGTCTCCGTGTTGGGTTTTTTATTGCTGCTGAATTGATGTTCCTCGGGTTCTTTTTTTGGCAACCTGTTGGTTTGGATAGGCTTTTTTCTGTTTGAAGATGTGTCTGGGTGTTTCCACATACTGCTGTCTCAAAGTAACAGAAGTCATTAGATACTGGAATGTATATGAAGAACTGTCCACCTACAAAGCATAAGGCCATGTTTGGGGCACAGTCTGGAACATTGCAATGGCTACAGTGAGCGATATCTTGGTCAATTTTCCCTAAGTATTCAATACTTGAACAAAATTTCGTGCTCCTTTCCCCAGTGTCCCAGTTGTCATTTCTCTCCTAGCATCCACACATTTCTTTCTCCATCTTTTCTCCAAAGGAAAAAAAATGAAAAAAAATGACCCTATCAGTGAACTGACTGGCCTATGTCACTCTCCATCAACACTGTCCTAACCCTCAAACCCACAGTAAGAGTTTTGCCTGAGCAATGACTGCAGACAAACTCTGATATAAGAATGTAAAAATAAAAATGTTGGCTCTGTTCTGGACTATTAATACTTAGTTTTTGTACTGCTAAGCTTTTGCCAAGAACTGAAGGGAATTTAATGGAGCCCAGAAGGATATCATATGGCAAAGGAAGAAAAATGTAATATATTATTGCTCTGAATGAATTCATTTTGTAATATGATGGTGCAGATCCACCCCATTCACATTTTATTCAAAAGAATGCATCATTTTTGTTTGCAACAAATAATTTCAAAACTTCTTTCTGATTTATTCTTATAATAGGTTGGGTTTGTTATTTTTACAAATGGAACATTTCGTGAGAACGCACATGTTATATTTGTGGGCTTACAGAGAGAAGGCGGCTGTGGCAAGGGAGCGGTGTTGACAACATAGCCATTTTGTGGCTGCTTTATTGTTCTGGCACAGAGGAAGTAGAAGTAGAAGCTGAAGCAGAGCTCTGCCTGGGATGAGTGCAGAGCTACCAAACCTCTTAAAGGAGTACAGACACTTTTTTTAAAAAAAAGAAAAAAGAATCCAAAAATACTAACGATAATTTGACAGTGGGGTAGTCCATAAACCACATACTCTGGAATAGTCCCATTGAAACACAAGGTTTCAAAATAAGCAGTTTGTGGATCATGGTCTGTCCTTTGATGCTCCTCCTCTCTGCGTGGTTCTGGAAAGGGGAGCAGGAGGTGGTTATTTATGGGGACAACTCTTGTGTCCAGCCTGAGATTTGCCTCTTTAAAATTTGGACTATCCCTCCGGCTGTGGCTTAGCTGTCCATCCCAGCTTAGCAAAGCCCACAAGTTTTTGAAGTGCTTAACTTCAAGCATATGTTTGACCGCTTTGCTGACTAGAGATGGATTTAAGAACCTGCCTCAATCCTTTGCTGACTAAAACTTAAATCTGGCACTTCCAAGAGCCCCAGTCCTGCTCCCACTAAAGCCAATAGCAAAAATACTCCTGATTGTATTGTGTATACTTGTAGCTGTGGGTTCTGTGATGCAGATATCTGCCTGATGTGGCACTAGCTGCACATCTGCTGGCTTCTTTCACATCCTTCCTTTCCACACATTTGTTCATTCTCTGTTTTGCCCCGTTTATTCATCTGCTGTTCATTTACATAATTTTCATTATTTACTATATTTACACAGGCACCTGGGTGAGAAGTGTAGAAAGCCAAAGAAGGTCACTATTATTTTTGGACTGCGCTTCTACGGGGCAACTTATACTGTCGATTGTGTTGTGTCACCCCTTTGACTCAGCCAGCATTAATGTGCCCTGGATAGTATGTCAGGAAATACATGGCTTTGTGACTGATGTAACATGCTACTCTTTAATGGGTGTTAGCTTGGAGCACCCAATTTCCATGATTGCTTCCTCCTCATTACAGAACACTTGTAGAACTTTGTATGTGCCTTTTTATTAAGGCCACAGACCCTGCTGAGCATGCAGGAAAGGAAACATTCTCTATTTAGGCTGGTTACATGCAAGTAGTGGATTTGTGGTCTGCCTGGGACATAAGTAAATAAAAGAAGCTTCCCTCCATGCTGTATAATGAAGGGGAGCATATGGTCCCAGCATAATTAAATAGTTTAAAATTTTACCAGAGTCTTGGGTGTATATTTTGGTCAGGCATTCTCTTCCGCACCCACCCCCAGCCCCTGTTCCCTCTTGTGGGCCACTTTGAAAATTAGTAAAAAACTCCCTGAGGGCCATATAGAAGTTTGGGGTGGGGATGCTTTAGGGTGACACTTGGGGTGGACGGGAGGAAAAGGAGGTCCAGATCCTGGATCTCTGCCATAGATCCATCCTATATACCTCTGCTCCCTTCCCCAGATTTCAGTGAGTGTTTTCAGACAAGATGCCACCCATGAGCCACAGATACAAATGCCCATCTGAAGGTGGAGCTGCTGGATGCACAATCCCTTGAGCCACGGAGCACTTACTCTCTGCCACTCATTGAGCCATGCCAGGAAATCCAGAGTGAGCCATGAGGGGTCAGCCACATGTGCAGTGACTGCCTCTCTGGCTGTGGAAGCCACACTGGGAGCTGCCCATTTGTTTAACTCCCCATGTGGGGGGTTCCATGGCAGAGCCACGTGGCAGCAAAGGATATCTCCCCATCCCCCCTATCGATTTGCATGTCTGAAAACACCCAATCTTTCAGTGCTTGAGAGTAAGAACTGGATCCAGGGGCTAGATTCCAGAACTGCAAGGGGGGCAAATAAAAACTAGCTGTGGGTCACACACACACACACAGAGCCTGGGGTTCCCCAACCCCTGGTTTTGAGGATACATCCTCTCCTAAAGTAGGTTAGGATAAAATGACTGTGGTTTGACCTACAGAAATTGCTTGTAGCCAGATTCTGAGGTACTCACAAGGGCGGCAGTTGATAGGATGAATCTCATACGTGCACGCATCTTTTATTAATGAATAAGGAACCATTATAACATGATGGGGACAATAATCTAGAAAATGAGTGACAGAAATCATTGGGCTGGGCTAGTTTGGAAAAAGACCTTTAAAGAGGCACGGATTATTATTTTTTGTAACTGCTCCATATCTAATCCGCTACAGAACAAACCCTATTTCCTGTGTTATGAAGTGCTGGGAACGGCTCAGAACTGCTCTTCTGGCTAGAATTGGAACAAAGCTTTTTGCAGGAAAAGACAAAGCAAACCAGCGCCCTCTTTTGTCCAATATGCATTCCTGCAGCTTGTCCCAACTAAAGAGATTGGGATTTTTTTAAAAAACCAAAAAACCCCGAGCAAAACGAATATTATGTAACGTAAGGCTGTAGAAGTTCAGTTTGCCTCGTTCTGCTTTGTCAGTTTTACACATATTTGAAACGCTGATAAATGAGCGCCATATTAACAGTAAAAGTTTTACATTAACTTGAAAGTATTTGTAAAATACTCTGCAAAAGAGTATTTTATTCTTTGTTAAAGGACTAACTCATTGTTTCCAAATCAGCATCTTGGCACACAGTGTTTATATTGTTATCAATAAAATATTAAAGCAAACATAGTTTTGAGGATTATCTCTCCCAATTTTGCTTTTTATTTACCAGGGACATATCTACAATTTAAAAAAAGAAGAAAGGAAATCTTAGTCTTCTTGTTCCACAAAAGTATTTTGGTTTTTACAAAGTTACACCAGGAATAAATTTAGCCCCGTGACGTTTTTGTTTTGTTTTGTTTTAAAAAAAAAGAAGACGAAAGGATTAATTTAGCTCCATTTGTATTCAGTAGCTGCTGTCTAGATTTTGAAAATAGTAATTTCATAATTTGTAATGCGTTACTTTTTCAAAGTAACTTTAACAGTCTTGCATACATTATTGACTCTCTAGTCAGCACTATAACGAGAGATCACACTAAAGCTTTTCTTGAATTGCGAGAGATCTCATAAAAATCAGTTACCTCACTTCATTTTGCACGTGGAAATATGTATTTAATAGGGGAATAGTTTCAGTCTGAAGACAGTTGGTAATAGCGTGTTACTTCCTAATTGTACATGCTTCCTTCTTTAAACAGGTTTTCATTCTCGGTTTGTTGTACTCTGAATAACTATCTCGCAAATAGAGACAAAATAATAAAGAGATCTTTTATTGGACTAGCTTCAGAGGTGCAAACTTTCGGACCTCACAGGGTCCTTCCCTCAGGCAATTCACAGAAGTCAAGACTGACTATATTACTAGTAACTATAGCCTGTCTTTATTACTTTAATTGGTTCCCCTCATTGTTATGCAATTGTTGTCTAAAGTCTCAGCTTTCAAGTATTTACAAATCATCCTATTTGATTTTTAAACTTTGGAATATTCATGCTCCTTGCATGAATCATGTTCTTGCTCTTGCTTGAGAGCAAAAGCTTTGTTGGGGAAAAATGTGTTTGGTTAAGAGGTCATCCAAGACAAATTACTAATAATTTGATTCAACAAGCCAAAGCAATTGTAATAGTAAGTCTTGCAACTAACTGTACACAGAAGTTAATTGGAATCACATGAGAGTATGTCATTGTACATTTGTCAAAGTTTAACAATTGATTTACTACTAAAATGCCATCATGGCACTGTCTTAAGGTTCCCTGGAGGGTTTTTCTGATCTCAGTTCTAATTACTTCCTTATATCTGTGATGACATTGGCAGATATCAATCCAGTCTCAAGCTGTTAAGTCTTATCAATGCAAAGGATTTGGGTTTTTTCAAGAAGTTAAATGATAGTGAAAACCATTAACTGGGTATCTAGTACTTGAGGTGAATGATACAGTTGGCAGAAGGATCTTCGAAGTCCGAGATAGGGATTAATTAAAGAAGGAAAGCAGTTCTGTCATCCTGTGTTTTTTTCTTGTTAAGTCTTTCTAAAGAAATATTTACATTAAATCTTAGGCTAAAACCCCACCCATGGACCCATTTAAATATATAATATTTCCAGGCATTTCAAGTCACACTTTTACCAGTAAAATGAGAATGGTACAGAAGTGATTCTTTTGAAGGCATACTCAATCTTTCATCCTCCATGTCTGATGATAGTTTTAGGAGGATATCTAAATTGGTTACTTTGAAGCTGTATGGTCAGTCCTTTTGTCACTGTTGTAAACATTGTTATGCTGAAAGAGGACAGAATTTAAAGCTCTCCTTTTTAAATGTAGGACTGGAGGTAGTGCCCAGTTAAATACACTGATAGGAGCATGTTTCTTTTTTGTAAATATGCAAGTGCACAGGGGGTAGCAAACTATATACTTCCTTTGTCTTGTCAATCACACAAAAAATCATAGAGTTGGAGAGCTGGAAAATCAGTCACTTGACTGCTAATAAATTCCTACTTGCTGTATTTGTTTGTTTTGGGGTAATTAAACCTGAGAGTTGTATTGGTTCATGTAGACATAGCATTTGAAGTGTGCCCTCTTTCCTTCCGTTTGTAATGTTCTCGCCTGCACTGCTGCAAATTGCCTTAAACAAGGATAGTTAGATAAAACACAAGACTCTTGTCTTCTCTTTTCATCCCATCCTTACCTCATTTGACCATTGTTTGAACGTACTTCAATCACCACCAATCCCAGCAGGGCATGGCTGCCACATAACTGCTAATAGTGTCCCAAAAGCAGCATCCCTGGGGGGCTTCATCTAGGAAACTCCATTTTACTTGAACAAATTACCGTATTTGTCTTGAAACGGACTCCTAGCGTATTTGAGCTTGCACTGCTGAAGAGGCTGCAGGCTCCTGTTTTCATTAAGCTTCTACACCCTGTCTCCTGAAGATAAATCAAATTTTACAATTTTAAAGAAATGCCTAATTTTTTTTTTTTAAAAACCCCTCATTAAATTGACCTTCTCACAGAAATAGTCAACCAGACTTAATTACCAATTCTTAGTTGGTGTGAATATTTTTGATGGTGTCCTATTACTTATTATTTAATTATCATTTTCTGTGTTCAAAGTGCTTTACAATCCCTTACATATGGTAATAACAATCATTGGAGTAACTGGGAGTAAAATTTGCAGGGGATGCCAACTCACATAAGGTAAAAACAGACGTGACTGTTGCCCACTTAGGCCTGCTGTGGTCTGTGACTCACTGGCACATCTGTTAAGGCACTGCCAGATGGTGGCCTGTTTCTGCCCCAGGGCAGCTAGCCCCGGCTGTGACCTTGAAAATCTCTGAAGTCACAGCCTGGGTCTAAGGGCCGCTCATGCGGGTCGCAGCAGACTAGCACGTCTGTGCGGCCCTCAATATCAGCCCTGAGTCAGGGGGCATGGTTGTCTATCATTGGCCGCCATGGATGTCCGTCATGGCGGGGTTCTGGGAGTAGGACGTGGGTGGCGCTGTCCTCCCACACGTTGGTTGTGCTCCCACAGTAGCGGCAGGTGGCAGGACGGCTCTCCAGCCATGGGCATGTCAGTTCTGTGCCCCGGGCCATGTTGGCTGCAGTTTCCTGGCCCTGGCCAGGGGGCTACTGTGCTGGCCGCATGTCTATTTTTACCCATAAACACCACCCTACCCTATCTACAGAACTGCATGGGAGAGGGGAGGAAATTTTCAGAGGATGCATCTCCTGCTATAATTACTCCCATGATAATGACCTACCTTACTACCTCACAAGGCTGTAGGTCATTATTACCATTTCACCGATGGGGAACTGAGGCTGAGAGAGTGACTCGTGACCTACGGCCACCCAGCAAGCTCATAGTTAAGAAGGGATTGGAACCTTGGTTTACTCCTGGATCCTGAATATTTTCTCTCCTCTTTTCATTTAAATCTCCAGGCAGTATTGTATAAATAAATGAAAACACAAAGCTGTAGTGTTTCTGGAGCACAGCATGTTAAATTTTGCTGTAGTGGAGGCTTGCTCACTGGACACTGAATACCTCTCTGAACAGCTAATGGCAGCAAGCTGTCCCATCTGACTAAACAGATTTGTCTAGGCTAACTTTGAACTTAATGTCAACAGATGGGAAAGTGTGGGAAACCAGTTGAATAAGGTGAGACACACAAATCTTGTCAAAGCCTGGCTCATGTGTTTTCCTCAGCACCTCACCAGTCACTGTTTGCAGCACTTATGGTTCCAAAGGCATTGCACACGTTACAGTGTATTCTAGTGCTTACTTCAGATTTATGCTCTGCAGCATCACTGTCTTCCTTGCATCTGAAACAACTTAAACAGAAATGCATAGTAAATAAACGGCTGGAATTGTCATCAGAATGGCTGGGTTTTGTACATGTTGCGCCCCAGACCGAAGACTGTTCCTGATGGGTTTTTGAAACCTTGGGGGATGGGGGGAGCTCACGTCTTTGAAGGCTATAATCTATATTGGTTGTAAAAAAACAAAACAAAAAACCCCGGTGGTGTCCAATAAGTCCCACACCAGCCAGAAGGCTGGTACAGTAAATGGGGGATGGGATGCGGACCCAGCATGACTGGTCAGTAAACACTGCTTTAATAGGCCATATGCTTTACAAGGAATTTTGATAGGTTTGTCTTATCTCTATTTGTCATCACCTCCACTCTTCATTTTAGTTCACTCATAAACCAGCTTCTGAAATGTTTAGTATCCTCTTTTCAGTCATTTATAGTCTCTTTCATCCTGTACCCCCACTTCTCTTCCATGGACACCAAAATCTGTCATTCAGTTGCATTGGTTTGTTTTTTAATGACAGGAAAGGGACATTTTAACCTGCTGCACAGTGGCACCAAACCCACTGTCCTTTATAAGCCACTCGCAAGCTTGTAACCTCACACATCTGAAACTGAAAGTTTGAAATCGAAGGCACAATAAAGGGCATCAATAAACCAATGCTTGATGATTTGTCATGCCCTTCTGTATCCTGCTACATTTAACCCTCCCCTCTCCTCCCCCCTCCTCCCCCGCAAAGTGAAGGCAACTTTAACTTCCTCCGAAATTTCCACAACAATATCACATTAGTTCCAGGTATAAACCTAGGTTCTCCTGTAGTTGGCATATTTACTAGCTGTCAAGCTGAATCCTGCCACAACTGCACATAAATCTAGTATATTTGGGGGAAGACTGTTACCAGACTACGGACAAATGTTGGAAATTATACTGTTAAGATGGTGTGCCTAGTCTTCAGGACTCTGGCTGTCCTGGCAAAGATGATGGTAACAGTGTGGTCAAAAAAAATTTCGTCCGACTCTTCTTTTTTTTTTTTTTTTTTTTTAAACCACACTTAAATTTGTTTGTTTGTGTGAAGCAGATTTGCATAGAGGTTGTGTGAATGTTGATATACTAATTAAAATGTTGTCCACACCTTAAAACAGAGCAATAATTTCATCTCTGAAAGTACAGTATTTTCATACTCTTCTTAAGAATGAATTGTCACCTACCCTTTTTATATTGCTGTAAAACTGTTGCATTCATAAAATGCCCTATAGCTCAAATGCAATATTTTATTGCATCAACCTTGGTTGGCAAGAATACAGGCTTTCAAACCACACAGGGCCTTTCCTCAGGCATTTAGAAAGGTCTGAACCGCAGACTGAGCAAAAGCTCTGTGTGTGTGTGTGTGTGTGTGTGTGTGTGTGCGCAAAAATATATATAGGAAAGCAATAGAGCGAGCTGTTAGGAAAAATGTCATTAGTATTTTGAACATTAAAATACAATAAGTAATTTTTGTTTCATTCTTCACTCTTGTATCCCTTCCATTTTCTGACTCTGTAAGAGCATATTTTGAGCTTGATCAGATAAGAAATATTGCTCTAAGGCATATTTGTTAGATTTGTATTGTGTGTGGTTTAAGGAGTACAACATTCATATCCAGGGGTGTGTGGCTACTGGCTATACTAGGTGTAACAAGTGCAGCTGCGTGGGGTGCCCGTGTACGTGTAGAGTGCATACTCACTCACACAAGAGCGGATTGCCTCAGCAGGCAGCCCATTCCCTCCTCTGCACTAGGGCCCATTCCCACCTAGCTACGCCCCTGTTTATATCTTACTCTACCCAGCTAGGTTTTTAGAGAAACTCCACTTCTTTGCGTTGGGTTAAGAAGGAGATTCTGAAGAACTACTGAAAGGTACTTTGTGAACACTTGCATATCTAAACTTGGGGTTTGTTCCAAACTGCATCGATGGGGTTCAGGTGTAGTTAGTGAGGGACAGAAAACAACAATTGGAAAATGTCTCTGCAAGATTACTTGCCTGCATGGCAATGGCAGAGATCAGTGACCAAATGTTTGAAAGCAAACCGCTTGCAACCTTCCCACAAATAAAAGCAGCTAGGCCTCCATCCTTATTACAGGACTACCCTTCTTCAGTTACAAATTTTCTGACTTTATCTTTCCGATAGCTAGCTAGTTAAGCCATACCCAATTGGTAAATGCCAGGAAATGGCAACTGCCCCTGCTAATGGAAGCTGTTAATATCTCTCCTTCAGAGAAGCACATTTCCTTGAAAAATGAAACCATCTGATGATCCCACAACAAGCAATCACTCAGCTCCTAAGGCCTCTCCAACTCCTGCTTTGGCTCCAGTTTCACATGCCTGGCCAAAATAATGGAGATACCCACCACAAAGCTTTTGCAATGGCCCTTTTTAAAACAGGCCACGCTGGGTGTGGTGTGTGAGGGTGCGTGTCAGTGAGGGTGCAGGTGTACATGGGGGGCACACTGGTCCACGCCCATCCCCATGCATGAAGTAACCAGCATTGTCGCCAGTTGCTCTGTGTATGGGTGATGGGTGGAGGGGTGTGTGCGTGTGTGTGTGTGTAGAGCTGAGCAGGAGCATGCATGCACATTAGGGATGTGAGAACGCGGTTCGGACGCTCGGAGTTCAGCCTGAACTCAGCCAGTTCAGACGCCTCAACCAGACGCCCGAACCCAATGCAGAAACCCCCAAACAGTTCGGGCGCATTCGGACGGGAAAAACCTGGCTGACAGGCCCGGGAGTGGGGTGGGGGGCAGCTGAGGAGCAGACTTCATGGCCCCAGGGCTGGAGAGAGACTTGGACTAGCAGCCAGCCTGCCCAATCATCACCATCCCTCTTTTCCTCAGACCACTGGCTTGGCAGTCTGTGATTGGCCACAGGCTAGGCTGCACTAAGCCAATGGGTCTTGTGGTAAGGTGGGCGCAGCAAGTAACAAAAGTAATTGCCCTCTTCCCCCCCCCCCCATTCCAATTCATTCTGAGCTACCCACTGATCCTGTCAGCAGGCATTTTCAGAACTCTCCCTCTCCCAGCAGTTTGTGTTCCTCCCAATCTATTTTATAGATTTTGGTGTTGTTTTTATTTTTTACCCCTTCCTGTGTTCTTTCTCACTTTCCGCCATTGAATCCTTCCCTCCTCCCTGTATATATTCCATCCCTGATTCCCTTCCCCTGTTTTTGGATTTATTTAGAGTAGGATTAGATTGATTTAGGTTTCATTTCAGTTTTGTACCCCTNTATACACTATAAAATATTAAAACTGAATTGATTCAGTTTTAATATTTTATAGTGTATATTTTATATATAAATATACTATATAAAAGATACTATAGATAGATGTAGGCGTTAGCTTAGTTATAGAGATAGACATAGTGTGTAGTGATTCAGTTTTAATATTTTATAGTGTGTTTGTAGGACTAGGCCTTTGTAGATATTAGATAATATTCCATTCAGTTCCATAGGTTTTAGAATAGTTAATAGCTGTTAGAGTTAGTGTAGATATATATAATATTCCAAATTTGAATAAATAAATTAAAAAATCTTCCCCTGCATTATTTGGGTGGAGAAATGGAGACGGGAAGCCGGTGAAGCCGGTTTGCTGCCTGTAAGGCAATGGGACACATATCAGAGGTGGCAGGGGCCGTGCCAGCAGAGTGGCAGCTGGCAGCAGCAGCAGCCCAAGCCCATCACCATGCCCTAAACTGCACAGGCCTGATTTTGGGAGACAGGCTTCAGAGGCTCCCAGTAGCGGCACTAGGGATGTGGTTCAGCGTCACCTCACCTCCTGGAGGCTGCGGCTGTCTCTGCTGTGGCTGCAGAAGCAGGTGCAGGTGCTTCAGGGTCAAATGTTCATCATGGGCCACCAATGTCCCCAATTATTCATGTGATCCCCAGCAGTCCAGGGCTGGTGGATCCCACCCTGGCTGCTAGAGGCAGCCTTGACTTGACTTGAAAAGAAGCACATCTTGACTTAAGTATCTCTGGAGTTGTCACATCATTAATTTTGTCCCAAATTGATGAATTCGTTAATGCTATTTTGGTAGCTTTACTGTTTTGCTTTTAATTGTAAATGGTTTGGTTTCTAATTGAAACCATTTTCTGTCCCATCAAAAATGATATTTTTGGATTAAGGTGTATGCTAATTCTGGTCACCCATGAATTGGTAGATGAGCTCCAGGGAGCCAAGTATGAGTGTAGCAGCGCAACCATCCTGCGTCCCGGAAGCCCACCCTGACCATTGGCCAACAGCCGTTAAAGCTCCCTTAATTGCTGCTCCTGCCTGTCAGCTGCCATTTTAACCTCTGAAGCCTTATGGTATGTGTACCCACAACCCTTTATTTACAATATAAACACGGGTTAACAACATTCCCGGAGCTAAACTCTTTAGTCCCATAGTCCTGAGGCCTCTGCCCCAATGTCCACAAATCCTACACGGTACTTAGCTCTAGGGCTGCTCCAGTCCTCAGCCCTTGATAGTTCGCCGCTCCAGGCGCCTTGCCCTAGTCGCTGTTGCTCCCAGCTCAGCCACCAGCATGCCCGCAGCTTTCACTCTCTGGCTACATCGCTCCCCTGGCATACTGCCTGCCACATCTCCTGGCCTTCCACTTGGCCTTCCAGGTGCCCTCAGGAACGTCCCCGGACCTCGGGGTCCTGTCTCTTGTCAGTGCCTTCTCCACCAACTGTGGGGGGCTCAAGGGACCAGCTGCAGCAACTTTCAGTGGCCTCCTTAACTCCTTTCTCTGATCAGGGCTACTGTCCTAACTCTGCAGACTTTCCCCTGAGCTGGCAGGGAATGCACAGCCTTTAGCGCCATGGGATTCTCAGAGGTAAATGACATGCAGCTTCTATCTCGTGGGAAGGGCAGAAGTGCAGGTCTTTGCTGGCAAAGATATGCGTCCGGCAGATTAGCATTTCACCACTCAGCTGGATGCATATGTTTGTCAGCAAAGACCCACACTTCTGCCCTTCCCATGAGATGGAAGCTGCACGTCATTTGACGCCGACTTCCCCCACGGAGCCAAAGGCTGCACATTCCGTTTTGCTGGAAAGTGCTCTGCGTCACTTCCACTCCTGGCTCTGATCTCCCAGCTGCACCTAGCAACCTCAGGCTCCCCATCCCCCTTCTGCTTCCACTGCCACAGCTGTGGAGCACTTGGGTAAGCAGTCACTAACTCCAGCACTCCTCCACCAGCACCCAAATTCCCCCCCCCCCCCCCC
>QEPC01013002.1:6949690-6985937 GCA_003113815.1 Sphenodon punctatus | reverse complement strand
AATACTGAACACCCAGTTTGATGGTGCTAGTTTAGACTCTGATGGGATTTGTGCTGCTGGTACAGTGCTTTGAGGATAGGAACCTTTTATAGTCAGCATTATTATGAAACCCTTGGCTGCAACTTGGAATGTAGATGGATGAAATAATAGCACCAAAGCTAGTTTGTAGCTTTACTTACACAGTAATCGCAGATCTAATCTAAAAGCAGTTCCCCAATACAGTTGTCTCATGAATTTGTGGCTGAGTGAAGTATCTTGCCCACCAAGAGTTTATGCAGGAGATTATTTTTCCATCCCTATGTTGCATGATCTCAGGGTGATTTGCCCAAGGCCACAAACTCTCAGCTTCAGGGTGCTGAGGCTGTGAGGGTGAACTAGATAAGGATTACAATGCACTTTGGTCACTGACATCACATTGTCCTCATAAGGCGGCTGGTGAATTGATACCATGGACGGGTGGCTAAGGCAAATTTTGGTGTGTGCCTTATGCAAATTTTGGGGTGTGTCTTATGCAAATTTGGTGGGGGTCCGTGGCTCATTGGGAAATTTGAAAAGGGGTACTTGGTCACAAAATGTTTGGGAACCACTGTTCTAAGTGTATGTTCTTTAACATTGACCCTTGTGGAATAAGCTGTTGTGTTGTTTTTTTAAAAAAAAGTAATAATCTCTGTCTACCATGAAAACAAAACAAAAAAGAGGAAAACTCCACGGGGTGTAGTTTCATTTTTGAGGTTAACACTGTAGTTAAAGTTTGAAAAGTTGCAATTTACTGCAGGGTGGAAGAGCCTTCCAAGAGGGAGGTGAAATGTGGCACGGAGGAATGGACTGTTGTTGATTTTCAGTGGAGAAAGCATCTGGCTTTGAATGCTGATTGGAGATTAGTTTAAACATGTATTTAATTCAGTCTGTGTCTGCAAAATAATTGTAGTTTTGTTTTAATTTTAATCTGCTCATGCTTTGGACAGAGTGACAGCTGGGATTATTGGAGAAAAAAGCCCCCCTCTTAAAAGCTGATGTTCACTCATTTTTCCCTTTCTTAAGGGTAGCCAGATATGCAAATTTCAGAGGGCACTTATGAGAAATACAGGTTGCAGGGCTGCATTGGCGCCAATGCAGCCCTGCAACCTGCATTTCTCAGAAGTGCCCTCTGAAATTTGCATATCTGGCTACCCTACTTATGTGCACTCTTCTAGCTATTCCTTTTGCCTTCCAAGTTTGTAACACTCCCCACTACCACCTCAGGGCAGTCCTCGGTAAGCACTTTGTGTTCTGGCTTTGAATACCAATCACTCTGATCCGGATAAGTCACCAGGCCTGTAAACCTATAGACTGAGAAAACCAAGTCTTTCATAGCAAGGACAACATAACAGAAAGGGTTGTCTGTACTCTCTGAAGAAATGATTATCTTCAGATTCTGGCAATGTCTGGGCACAAGTTAATGCTATTTTGTTGATGTATGTTGCATGAAATGATCCACATAGCTGAATGATGCAAACTTTATCTTATGTTCTATAAACTGGAAATCAAAGGAAAAGCTTTCTATAGATTTGAGGAAGGAGAGACTGACAGTCGTAATCGTGATGGGCTGTTATAACTGAAACCACAGCTCTTGCCAATTGCATGATGTTTTCAGACGTTCATTGAGCAGTTCAGCCATTCTCAGCTATCAGTCAGACACAATAACGAATTACAAGCAAGTTTTATCCAAAAGGAAATTGGCTAGTGTTGAGTGGAATGCAAATAGGAATTGGAGAAGGTCTAACACAAAAACACAGTAATGAAATTTGACATGTTTGGGAATATTTGGGAGATTCGATCTGTCTGAGATGAATCTCTTAGTAATTGAAATTGACAGCTTGCTGTATTATTAACTGCTTATTCCTAGGGGGAAAGTATTCAAATATATACAGCTTTGTAACAAAAATCTATGCAGACATAACAAACTCCATGTGCACACCTCTGCCCCAAGAACCTGTACAAATAATTCCTTCTAGGGAAGAGAGAGATGTGCACAAGGTGCAAACACAACTTTCTATTAAATAGGTATTTTTAAAGGATCTATTAATTTTATAGTAAGAGCATAGTGTATAATGAAAAGCTGCTATTGACTCCTGCTTAGTGCGTCAGACAGTGGTTGGTCTGAGATGGAGTGGTCACTGTGTCACAGGGTATTTTCAGACATACCGGGCCCGGAGGCCCGCCACGCTGAACCACGGACCAGGATCCGTTTCGGTCGTGGATCCGTCCGTCCTTTAGATGTGCTGGCCTGATTCTCACCAGGGATCGGGGAGGGGCTGCGTGGTGCGACGCACAGCCCCGCGCTCCCCCGGCCGGCTGCCCTCCAGGAGACGGGCAGGCGCAGCAGCCAATCCGGTCACTGTGCCCGATCCCGTCCTGTGGCTGGGACCATGATCCGCCCGGGCTGAAGGTAACAGACGTCACCTTCGGCCCATCCCAGATCGTGGCCAATGCGATCACAGTTGGGACGCAATCCGGCTGCCCGGAGGTCCAGAATCGTGGTGGGATGGGCCGGATCATGATCCTGACCACGGGACAGGATCAGGCGGGCGGGGGAGCATGGGGGGGGCTGGGCCATGCGGCCACATGTTGCACCATGCAGTCCCGCCCCCTCCATGTGCAGCCCCTCCCCGATTCCTGGTGAGAATCAGGCCCGTGGTTCAGAATGGTGGGCCTCTGGGCCCGGCATGTCTGAAAATACCCTTGGTTAACCATGACATCACGGGTCAGAGTTTGAAAGTTAGGCAGAATTCTATACAGACATTTGTGTGTTCCTCATTTGTTTGTCATAGCTGATCAGAGCATCTAACACAAGCATGTGTGCATCACCATTTAGTTGTCTAACTGGCTATATTTATGCACAACTACCTATGTTTTAATGCAGGCCTATGTAAAGGTAGATGGGTAGTTATGTACCACTCTAAAAATCTGTCTATATAATAATATCCCCCCACCCCCCAAGTCATAGAGCATAGTTAGAATTCTTTGGTCAACTACAGTTGGGTTAGGATGGTTCTTATCTAGAACTCTGTGCTCCTCACTCAGTTTTCCTGAGTGGTTTTAGACTACTTTTCACACAAGTGCATTTAAAAGTCAAGCTGAGTTCATTTGGAAAGGTGCTGGAGGGTGTAAACCTTTACCTTACTAAAGAGAAAAGATTTGTCTATGGGCATATTAGCTGTGTTCGAATGCAAAGGGTTTGTAATGATGACCAAAATGTGTATAAAGTTAAATTAAGGATTCATAAACTCAGTTTAAAACAACCTTTTAAAAAGTTTTTGCATCACTTAGAAAAGAGAACCTATCAACAACTGTTGTTGTTTTGAAAGTTGCTGTTCTGCTTATTCTAGTTAGGAAATAAAATGTAAAAACTGAATTGAGGCTTGAGTTAACCTTCCATCTCTTTGGAAGTCTCATGTGTTTAATTTCTCTGGTGTTGCGTTATATCCATATATTGATCTGTGCATAAATCTTCACTCCACCTGATGTCCTATGCTTGGAATGACTGCAGGATATGATTCTTCCTATGAATATGTCCAGTAATTTAATGACACATTCTTTGTCTTGGGAGCTGTTTATATTTATCTAGACTTTTATATTCTGCCCAACTCAAAAACAGCAGACTCGAAGTGGATTACAACAATATAAGAACAAATACATACAGTAAAAGAAAATACAATCAAAATACACCCACCTTACCCCATCCCTGAACCACCAAAATCCCACCCAAACAAAAATGCCTTGTAGGAATACGCATAAACTCAAGTTTAGGAGAAGGAAATTCCACAGCCAGTGAGAAGCCACCAAGGTTGCTTCTGCCTTCACCCTTGCTGTCCAAAGTGTCAGTAGTTGACATGCTGAGTTCATGGCCAGAAGTTCACTCCTAACCAAAGAGAGCAAGATGGGACATAGGAGAGAGAACTATTTCTGAGAGATGTTGGGTCAAAACCAGCATCTTGAATTGGACCTGGAAGACTACAAGCAGTCTGTCACTTGCCTGCAGTTATAGTGGGCTGTTGCACTGCATTTTGGCATTGTGTGTTCATGTTCACTCATAAATGTTCTGAGTTTGTTCCAAGTGTTCTGACTATCTTGAATAGTTAAACTCTGATTTGGTGAAATCAGAGTTTGGAATTCTCATCTGGTGTTTACTGTCTCCTGGATGGCTGTACAAGAGCTATTGTTTTCCTGATATTCTCGGAACAGACAATCCTGGTATTCCTTTGCTAGGGTTATTGATAGGTGATTCTTACTTAAGCAGGAGGGTATTCTGACCCTGTCTACAAAGAGAAGGTTTGTATTTAGGTTCTTCATAAATTCTGTTGGCCTTGACATTTTTTCTCCTGCAGGAATTGCTAGCAATAATATTCCTGGTGCGTATTTTGTTTTTTGAACATTCTATCTGGCAGATAATCATCTAGGAGCTACCAAGTTCAGTCTTTTATTGCTTTTGCTACTAGTTTTTGGCGTTAGTGGAACCTTGTTATTTTTCCAAGCTACACCTTTCTCTTCAGTAATTCTGATTTTCTTCTCTAGTCATATCAAAGATCTTTTCACGTATTCAGTTTTCATGTTGATAAGAGATTCCATTCATTCACTTAAAATGATATCATTGTTTAGTTTTTGCAAGAAGGTCTGTAGCTGGCATATGTAACTTGAAAGTCCCAGAATACACCCCCCGCGCCCCTGGAATCAGAGTCTGTTCTCCATTTAATTTTCAGTTCACTACTCTAGGAGTGCAGCCACACAAGATGCTTAGGGCAGGCTACAATGCCTTGGGCAGCGTTAACCCACGCTGGGTAGTCACACCATGCAATGCAGTGCATCTTGTGGCTGGCTGCTGCCAGATGTCCTGCCCACCCCCAACATATGTAACTTGAAGGACCCAGAACATTTCCTTACAGAACCACCAGGTCTGTTTAAAATGGACCCAAGAGGGGCTGGATGCAAGGGTGCAGCTCCGAGGGTGACCAGTTTCACATCAGCCTACAGCCACCCATTGGGTCAGCCCAATGGCCAATCAAACCCAGGATTCTATCTCCAACAGCAGCCACCCTTGGTGGAGCGAGCAGCTGGCTGCTATGTGGTGCATTCTCGGGAAAAGGCTGAGGACGCATCATTTAGCAGCCTTACTCCAAATGGGGTAAGGCTGCCCAAAGCATGGCAGTCTGTGTGCAAGGGCCCCTTGTGCCCCACCACGCAGCGAGCTGTCTGACTAGTGGGTGCTGTCACCCATTGCATGCTGCCACAGGATTTTGGGCAGGCTGGGGGAGGGAGGAAAGGAAGGACTGGGCACGCATTCATGTGGCCAGCATCTTGGCCACACTGGCTGTGGCAGGAGCTCTGACAGCGGGCTAAGGTTTCGGCTGCCCCGCCCCTGCGGGGGCCATCTGTCTGCCCAGCTCCTCACGCTGCCCCCATAGTGGGGCAGCAGTGCTTGCCCGCTACAGGGTCATGTGGGGATTGCACCCTCCACAGTGCGTGTGGCTGCACGCTCAGTTTTCAGTCTTAGTAAGTGATCTCTCTGCAGGGCTGTCTTGGAGTTCAAAGTTGAGTTCTTAGCTCTGTTGGAGCAGATTTGGCACAGCTGGGAGCGTACCTACTCTTAGAAAAAAAAACCTAAAGCCAGCTCTCTTAATTTGGGCTAGTTTGTAACAGGCGCCTAATGAGCAATATACCAGCGAGGATCAGAGAGGGCAGGGCAGGCCTGGAAATACCACCACTTATGAGTTGGGAAGAGCAGAGGCAGGGTTATCGTAGCACTTGCTTTGGGGGCTTAATTCCAGCTGAAGATCTCTTCATACCAGGGGAATTCTTAAGTGCCACATTGGGTGTAAATGGATGGACCACCGCCTCCATTCTGCTCCGCCTCGCCCCCAGGTGGCCTGTTGTCTAAAGGTAGGCTGCCAGATGGTGAGGCAGAGCAGGTGTTCCGGAACCTCCAGGAGCACCACCAGCGGAGCGGCTGGCCAAACCCGGGGCACTGGCCGGAGGCACAAAGGCAGAGCTGCAGTCCATCTGCTCGGCAGATGGCCACTGCGGCTTTGCTCTGAGGCAGGGGTTGCCCTGGGCAACACCATAGAGGTGCAGGTGGCAGCCTGGAGCATTGGGTGATCCACCTGCAACTCTATGGTGTGGAAGAGGGGTGCTGTTCAGGTGGACTGTGGACCACAGCAGCTGCCAGATCCATTAAAAAATGGATCCAAGAGGAGCTGGATGTGGGGCTGCACTCCTGAAGGAGCTCTGTGGGTGGCCAGTCCTGCAAGTGTCTAAAGACACCCATTGGATCAGGCAAATGGCCAGTAAAACTCAGGATCCTGTCTCCCAACAGGTTGCTTCAAAGAAGTGCACAACGGGTCTTAATGGAGCAATCCATTCCCTGCTACTAACTCCTGGATGCCAAGCCAGAGGCCTCATCCCCTTACTCGCTTGACCAATAGCTATTTATGGGCCTATTCCCTAATAAACTATCCATCCTTTTTTTGAACCCAGTTATGCTATTGACCTTCACAACGTCTTCTGGCAATGAGCTCCACAGGTTAAAACAAATGAAAGGAAGCACTTTTCCACTCAATATACAATTATGGGTGTCTTCAGACGTTACGAGATCACGGTGAACCACGGTGAATACCCACCTGTGGTCACCGTGTCTCGAACGTCTGTTTGCGGGGCGCCCCTCCCAGTTTCCCCGCCGGGATCCCTCCGGCATGTCTGTTGTGGCGTTATGGGGTGACCCCGGCGTGGAACGAAGCCGGTGGTTTCGGTACGGGGCCAAAGGGCCCCGTAACGTCTGAAATCACCCTAAGTCTGCTGCTAGCTAATTTCATACTGTGTCCTTTAGGTCTGTTATTTTGAGAGAGAGCCTTAACTTACTCTGATCATTAACTGATGTTTCAGTGCAATTCTTTAAGGAGCCTTTCCAATCTGAAGTGGGGGTGGAGAGGGTCTTGGCTTAAGTTATCTATAATGTTAAGTTCTTGGCATTTTTTTGTTTTAAATCTTTTTCAGAGAAGAGCTCCAGTAATGCAATCCACCTCCCACCCCTTTGTTTAGTTTACATACTTTGTTGCTAGATGTAAACTATCTGAAAGAGAAACAGGGAAAAGATTCCTTAAGATCTATCTGAAATCGTTTGGAAGTGGTGAAGTTAGCCTAGTCAGCCCTTTGGGGTCTTGGGTTGTTTTTTAAATGAGTTTTATTATTCCAGTTGCCCAGAAATATTTCAACAGGCAGCAGGAAAATGTCAAAGAAGTAACTCATTCAGAGTATTTGAGGTTTTCCACCAAGATAGCTACCATACATCACACAGACGAATGATAAGTGTTTCAGTCCTTCCAAAAGATTTCTGCAGATGATTTTCCAGGCACATCGCTCTGATCGTATCACAAACCCTCATTTTGAATTCCTTTACTTGCCCTCTTTCCTCCTGTATCAAGTTTTAATTCCTTTTGCTGCCTTGGAAGGGCATCCAGAACATCCCTCCTGTTTCCTCCTGTATCAAGTTTTAATTCCTTTTGCTGCCTTGGAAGGGCATCCAGAACATCCCTCCTGTTTCCTCCTGTATCAAGTTTTAATTCCTTTTGCTGCCTTGGAAGGGCGTCCAGAACATCCCTCCTGTTTATCACTTGATGATTCTCCCATTCATATGTTCTTCATTATGCTTGAGGACTGCTCTGACCTACTCTTCTCCTGATGGAACCCAAAGGGGTAAAGACAGTTCCATTTCTTGCACATGAGGATACTTTGGAAAAATCCCCTTTCTTATTACTGACATCTTTCTTCAACATTTCCACCCCCTCCCCCCAATGGAATCTCTTCTATCAAATTTGGCTAGAGAAAGAGTCTGAAGAGATGATTTGTGCTTGAACTATATGAAATGGTGTCTAATTTGCTTACAGTAAAGTGGCATTTTGACCTAGTATTGAAAGTAGGGCTGAAATGGATAATTCATTTGCTACCTGTGAGTAATACCCACAATTTTGTGTACTGTATTGGGTGCCAGATGGACTACCGGAGTACTGATTGGGCACCCGATTACCGGAAAACGCTGTTTGTTTCCAATTTGGCAGTCAGTACCATTTGGTAAATCAGTAAAGGAATCAAGATGGTGAAAAATAGGTACTGGAAGTAAAGAAATTGGGAGAAAACTGGTATTTTGGTAGATCTGGACGGTAACCTGTTAGGCACTAATAACGTACCAATTAGTAGCCAATATTACTGCCTTGCGTCAAGTACCAAAATTTTGAAAGATTTACCCATTTTTGCTGGGGGGCGGGATTTCTGTTTCAGTTTTAACTGAAATAGTCCGGAAATGGCTGTTTCAGTTTAAAAACAGAAGGTGCAAAAACACAAGGCCAGCAAGTAGGATGGCAAAACAAAAATCAGTGTATATATATGTAAATGCACACAAAGCTGCACCATAAATATACCGGGAAGGAGCAATAATATATGAGTATATATTAAAATAATTTATTGTACATACAAATGAAAACCAACCACAAAACAATGGTGACTTTTATAAAAAATCACTACCACCAAACTGATAATTGTCCATACACATATCCACTTCCCACAATAAGGAATACAAAATATACGTGTCAGATTCTACGAGATCCCAGGTTATATTCTTGTTTCGAACAAATCTTTGTCAAGAATCTTGGAACAGATGTTATATTGGTCTTCTGCAGGCTGATGGTATAAAACATATACAAACAATGAATGTCACATACAGCAACGATCAACTATGTAAAATAAATGGTACTCCTTCCCCAATAGCATATCACATTATGAATAGTAAACAAAGTAATCAATATATATACACACCATATGCATAGTAACAGAATGCACAGCCATGATAATACCCATACCCAATGTAATGGGGTATACCTGGTAATAATAACCACCAATACCGAATATATAAATTGTTACTCACAATCTTCTCAGTAGTCCAGAGAAATAGGATATGTACATACAAATGATCCCTAGGATGTGTACCTGTATAACAACAATGAACTGTAACCTCTCCATGGAAACAAGAACAATATAAATATGAACACTGGCCCGGTATAGCTCCCAAACCAGATATATAGCAGAAACACTCAAAATGAATGCATGTTCTGGGGTTTGATTATTTTGCCTCACCCCAGAACATGCATAACTCATATCCACATAAGCAGAGCAACAAAAATCCACCCTAATCACCAATTGATATGCCCACAATTATTAATAATACTAACTGTAATGCATCTAATCATAAGAACTGTGCATATAATCTCAATGTTCAACTATAAGAAAAATACAATGGGATTCTTACCCCACTTCACGCTCATGGGGAACTACTGGACAAGCAATCAACAGCCTGCAAAAAGTCTACTTCACAGTTGGAATGGGCCAAATACACCTATCCAAGAGAAAACCTGTTTGAAATATGAAACTAAACTATTCAAAAAACTAGTCAAAGAGCTAATCAATGAAATGCCCTAGGGAATGACCACACTTGAAGTGTCCACATGTAGTGCATTTCATTTGATTAGCTCTTTGACTAGTTTTTTGACTAGTTTAATTTCATAATTCAAACAGTTTCTCTCTTGGATAGGTGTATTTGGCCCATTCCAACCGTGAAGCAGACTTTTTGCAAGCTGTTGATTGCTTGTTCTGTAGTTCCCCATGAGTGTGAAGTGGGGTAAGAATCCCATTGTATTTTTCTTATAGTTGACCATTAAAATGGAATTGTCCAGTTTCTTATAAGAATATTGTTTTGGTCTATGTATGTGTACAATTTTGTAGACGATGTTGTATTTTTCATGTATTGTCTTGTATACCAATTGCCCTCCCTTTTACCTCCTTTGTGTGATCATAGACATTTACAATTGTTTTAACATGACAGTATTGGTCCATGACATGATAGGGTTAACATTCTAGCATCAGCAGCGTTTGCGTTTTGGGTAGCCCTGGTACAGGTGTTTTCTTAGTAAAGTGGGTCACATGACTGTTATTTAAGTAGGTCATGGCTGTAGAATTACTCTTACAGATAGAGGAATGGTCTCCGTTCAGACTGTATCTTATTTTCATGTTATAGGAGGTAAGGTGGCGAGTTCAGTGGTTTTTCCCTAGGGCATTTCATTGATTAGCTCTTTGACTAGTTTTTTGAATAGTTTAGTTTCATATTTCAAACAGGTTTTCTCTTGGATAGGTGTATTTGGCCCATTCCAACTGTGAAGCAGACTTTTTGCAGGCTGTTGATTGCTTGTCCAGTAGTTCCCCATGAGCGTGAAGTGGGGTAAGAATCCCATTGTATTTTTCTTAAAGTTGAACATTGAGATTATATGCACAGTTCTTATGATTAGATGCATTACAGTTAGTATTATTAATAATTGTGGGCATATCAATTGGTGATTAGGGTGGATTTTTGTTGCTCTGCTTATGTGGATATGAGTTATGCATGTTCTGGGGTGGGGCAAAATAATCAAACCCCAGAACATGCATTCATTTTGAGTGTTTCTGCTATATATCTGGTTTGGGAGCTATATCGGGTCAGTGTTCATATTTATATTGTTCTTGTTTCCATGGAGAGGTTACAGTTCGTTGTTGTTATACAGGTACACATCCTAGGGATCATTTGTATGTACATATCCTATTTCTCTGGACTACTGAGAGGATTGTGAGTAACAATTTATATATTCGGTATTGGTGGTTATTATTACCATGTATACCCCATTACATTGGGTATGGGTGATTATCATGGCTATGCATATGGTGTGTATATATATTGATTACTTTGTTTACTATTCATAATGTGATATGCTATTGGGGAAGGAGTACCATTTATTATACATAGTTGATTGTTGTTGTATGTGACATTCATTGTTTGTATATGTTTTATACCATCAGCGTGCAGAAGACCAATATAACATCTGTTCCAAGATTCTTGACAAAGATTTGTTCGAAACGAGAATATAACCTGGGATCTCATAGAATCTGACATGTATATTTTTTATTCCTTATGGTGGGAAGTGGATATGTGTATGGACAATTATCAGTTTGGTGGTAGTGATTTTTTTTTTATAAAAGCCACCATTGTTTTGTGGTTGGCTTTCATTTGTATGTACAATAAATGATTTTAATGTATACTCATATTATTGCTCCTTCCCGGTATATTTATGTAGCAGCTTTGTGTGTGTGTGTGTGTGTGTGTGTGTGTGTGTGTGTGTGTGTGTGATGTGTGTGATGTGTGTATATATATATAATATAAATAAAATACAGATTTTTGTTTTGCCATCCTACTTGCTGGCCTTGTGTTTTTCCACCTTCTGGTTCTGTTCAGTGGCCAGCACTCCTTTTTTTCTGTTTTGTTTCGGTTTAAAACGGGAGGGTCTGAAAATCAGGCCCAATTTGGTTCTGTATTTTTCCCATTGATGTCAGTGGGAAAGCTTTGGCCTGGTGGAACCAGATCAAAAGGGAACCTGAACCCAGGTCCAATGACCCTCACCCCTATCCCCAGGACCCTGCCTGCTCGCATATACTTACCAGTCCGGACATTGGAAGATGGGGTGAGGAGCCACTGTTTCTGTTGCTGGCCTGCCATGCTATTGCTGCAGTCACCGCAGCTGTTGCAGACCTCCTTGCTGGGGCATGTTACAAAGCTTCCTGCTCAGCAGAGTGCTTGTGCAAAATACATACCAAGGCTGTTTTGCACATGCGCAGCCCTTTTCCAAAACGGAGGTGGCAGTGTCGGTGCTATTTTGGAAAAGGGCAGCTGTTCTGTGCATGCACAGTGCCATTTTATGCATGCACAGAACGGTTGCCCTTTTTCCAAATTGATACCAATGTTGCCAGCACCATTTTGGAAAAGGAGTGCGCATATGAAAAACGTCCCTGGCAGCTCCACCTCTGCAGCACGTGCCAGGAAGAAGGCCTGCTGGCAGGCTTCAAACAGCTATGGTGGCTGCAGCCCAGCCAGCCAGCAGTGGAGATGGCCTAGTCGGAAACCGAAAAAGCGGCTGTTCGCCCCCATCCTCTGAGACTCAAACCAGTAAATAAATACCAGCTGGCAGGGCCCCGGGGGTGGGCGTGGGGGTAAAGATGGGCCCTGGTGGTGGTGGTGGGAGGGGGTGTTAGAGATGCAGATCCTCTTCCTCCTCCATGACTGGTAGTGGGCCCTGGGGAATGGGGGCAGGGGATCTTGGACCCCCTGTTCCTAGCCCCCACCATCCCCTGGGACAGGGGGGTTTCGGTCCCGGACCCAGGTTCAGGTTCCCTTCCCATTGACTTCAGTGGGAACCGATTTCCTACTGACTTCAATGGGGAAAGAAACAGAACCGTAAATTGAAAACCAAACCGAAATTGAGCCAAAAATTGGGGGGGGGGGGCAGAACCGAGCTGGAATGACTAACTGTTTTAGTCATCTGTTTAGTCTGTTAAATCACAGAGAATTCTGTGATTTAACCTGAAAACTCCCCTACCACCCTCCACTGTTTCCACAAGAAAAAGGAAATGCAGCTACAAGATGAAGTTGACTGGCAATAAAAACAGGATATTTAAGCTCTATTCTTTCTGGGGGAAAGGTTTATTTTAGTTACACTGGTTATTGACCGCTCAGACTCATTAATCAAACAAAATCAAGAACATAAGGTTAACCTGCTGACATCTAGCGCTGTAGCTGTTCAAAGGAAAATACAAAGCTGGAACATAGCATGTAAACAATGATTTCCAAGCATGGTATAAATTAGAATAAAATGGGCTAAAGGGAAAAAATCCACTCCTCGCGCATGAGGAGGAGCTGTAATGAACGGAGTCCTAAAGAATGAGGCTTGAAATGGAAGAGTAATACCCCTTGGTAGGTAGTTGAGAGCAGGTGGTTCCTATTACTATTCAGTAGATCTTAATATTGAGAATTCCTGTAATTCTTTGGCCACATTTATTTATTATTAATAATAATAATCAAATCAAATAGTTTATTGTTTAGCTGAGGCCATAACAACAGTAACAATGATAAAAACAAAGAAACACATGGACAAATTCATACACTTCAAATCATAACAAGGATATTCCAAAAATCAGAAACATCAGCTTATAGTCAGTAGCCAACTGATGGTCCTCACCTAATACAGCTCAACATATGAGCTGTCAGGATTACTTAAAGCGCAGGAGGGACTGTTGAATTGTGACAGCTGCCCAACAGAAACTTGCCACCACTCTAGATTGCTCCGAATCCCTAGGGCAGAGGAGTCTTTGAGCATCCCCGCCCAACCTCCCCTTCATAGACCCTTCACACCTAAGGAACCCTCCCAAATACTTGAACCTAGGGCCCATATAGCGGGGGCAGCAGAAAAGGATCTGATCGAGCGAGTCTATCTCCTCCAAGGAGCACAAGGGACACATCCGCTGCTCCCACAGAGAGCCTATATAGCAGCCCTCCAAGACCACTGATGGAAAAACGTTTGCCCTCATCTTAAAAAACGCAATACGCTTACTAGCATCCAACCATTCAAGTAAATAGTAAGGGCCGTCGCACAAGGGATTATATACAATATATTCCGGTGCTACCTTTTGCGCAGCCATCAGGGCCCTCTCTGATTACAGAGTCTGATCCCTCAGCCGTCTTTTAATTCGATTTTTGGCAGCCACCCATCCCAGGGCTTTCAAGCTTTCAAAAGAGAATCCCAAATTGTGTATTTATTGCTCGGCCCGCTTTTAACCAGCTGTCCCTGAGACCAACAGTCACCACCTGCACCACTAGCAATCCATTGGAAAGGGGGAATAAGGCCTTCCTGATCCAGTAATTGAGGAATGCCTGAAGTGCGTATACTTTCAAAGGGATACAAAGGGCTTCTGCTCTTAAAATCACCTGTGGAGTTCCCCTGGGAGCTCCCAAAATAACTCACAAAAATTTGTTTTGTATACCTTCAAAGTCAGACAGATAGGCAGGGCCACAAGCTGGAATCGCATAAAGCAATTGGCCCCAATACCTTTGCCCTGAATAAACGCAGGGCCGTACGGACCAGCTTCCCCCCCTGCCCATAGAAAAATTTTATAATTGCATCTGACGATTTCCCGACCAACTCACAAACTGCCTCAAAATGGGTCTCCAGCCCTTGTAGGAAGAAAAAATCACCCCCAAATATTTAAAGCCCCACACCTGCTCAATTGGGTTATCTCCAATAGCCCAGCGATGTAATTTCTGCGCCCCTCTATGTCCCGCCACCAACACCTTAGTCTTTCCAAAATTAATTGACAAGAACTCCGCCCGGCAGTATTCCCCGAAGGCTGATAGTGCCCAACTGGGACTGCGAGATCAGGACAGTGTCGTCTGCATATAGCAGTACGGGAGTTGGATGGTCCCCGATATTCAAGGGGTGGGTGTTAAAGGACTTCAAAAAAACCTAGAGTCCTTTAGAAAGAGATTAAAGAGGGCAGGGGCCAATAAACACCCCTGCCGCATCCCCTCTCTCACCTGAACTGGGCTGGTTAATGCACCCCGGGGATTAATCCGCACCCAGAGAGAATTCTCCAAGTGCAATTTAATGAAAAGATATAATAATCTTGGATCTATACCCTGAAGATGGAGCTTGTTCCAAAGGTGCTCTCTTGAGATGGAATCGAACACTTCCTCTAGGTCAATAAACCGAAGATAAAGATTCCTCCTAGCGGACACTGATTTGGAAATTAAAGCAGCCAGGGTACAGATATGGTCAGATGTTGCGGCCCCCTCCTGAAACCCAACTTGCTCTGGCTCCACTAACTCCAAGGAGGACAATAATAATCTATAATAGAGTTACAATTTAGAGAGGGCTTTCCAGAACTTAGGGTTTTGCCATTGTTTTATGGAGTGATGAGAGCAAATAATGTATTTATTCCATTAGCCCACTGAGTCTAAAATGGGGATAGGGCAACATTTTCCTCTCCTGGGACACTGTGAAAATTAGTACATACTTGGTGGGCTGGATAGGTATGGGCGGGGGGAGGTGAGGTGCTAAGGAGTGTGCTCAGAACAGGGGAAGAAAGGAGAAGACCCACATCAACGTAACTTGTATGCCATGCATCCATCCTCTACCCTCCTTTCCCCTGGAGCTCACTCCGTCAGTGCTCAAAGATAAGTATTGAATCCAAGTATTAGATCCAGGAAGTGGAAAGGAGCCAAATGGAAATCATCTGGAGGCTGGAGTTTCTCTCGCCCACACCCCCGGTAGAGTTGAGTGAGCAGTTAGCGCATCCCAAAGGCAACCCAGAATAGGACAGTGACCCCCAACAGGTCTGGATACCACTCTCTGAAAGCAATGCTTTTGAGGTAAAGAGGGAAAAGTAAATATTGGTGGAAATTGTGACTCTCTGTTTTAACAGTATACACTTCATTCAGATTTCAAATGGATTCACTTTTCTCCCAAACCTTTTTTAAAACCCTAGAGAATGGCACAGAGGTGGGGTTGCGGGAAGTAAAATGTCAGAGAACAATAAACAGACAAGGAAGACAGTGAATTTTTAAGTTCGTATTGTATGATTGGATGGGTAAGTACGTAGTATGGATGGCGAAAGGAGCATAGTGGAGAAGGGGGTGGACGGTCTCCTAATCTTGAATTGGGGAAGACCATACCAGAAGTTTCCACCTCTCCCATTGGAGTACAAAAAGCAATGAGAACTACAATAGTTCTTAGACACAGGATGAAAACTAACATGATGGTGCTAAGGCGCCACCACAGACTTACCCCTTTCAGGGTTGGCCTACCACTGTGGTTGTGACTCGGGCAGGGAGATGCACAAATGTTTGTATGCCCGTCCCCACCTCTGTGCTGCAGCCAGTGGCCACCCCCTTCCCTGACAGGCAGCCATGGTGGCCAGTGATGGCCACCATTGTGCCCGGCACTGGCAACACTCCCGACCAATGAGTAAAGTGGGCTTTAATTCTGATTTAAAGCCTGCTCTACTCCTGATCAGGCAGTAGGATCCCAACCAGGGCCGGACTTAGAAATTGCAGGGGCCTGGGTGAACACACAATGCGGGGCCCCCTCAGTTCCACACGCTTTCCCAGGGGTGGTTGATGGGTTCTGATGTTGGAGGGACACTGGGGCAGTAAGGCCGGTGGGCCTAGGGGCAGAACCAGGGGGGACGGTAGGGCAGCAGCATGGCCTAACCCAGCAGCAAGGAGTTCCCAGGGTTAACATCGGATGGAAGAAAACACAGTCTACATGCACATCAAGCTTAAAATAAATAATTTGTAAACCCAAATCACAGGGACCCATCCTTGAAGGATGGGTCCCTGTGTTTTGGGTTTATAAATTTCCTTGTAAAGCACCCCAGTCACAGCCTGAGTCCAATTTTACCACACACATCCCATTTCCAGCATTTTGAACATTGCATGACTTGCAGTGACATCTCTCTCAGGATTTCCAAACCTCCATTTTACCACACACAGTCCCCCCCCCCCCCCCCCCCCCCNCCACTCCCCTCCCCGAGAACCCAGGAGCCCTGGCTCCCAGCACCCAGGAGCCCTGGCTCCTATTACACTCTCAACACAGGTGTTCAAACATAGATCCAGCTGATCAAACATAAATCAAACCAGTTACAACCCCCACATGGACACAGCAACCCCCATGAAAGCAGGGATGAGGAACTGAACCCCAGGCCCAGAGCAGCCAAACAGCTCTCAGCAAAACTTTGTCAGTGTGATCCCTTTCCAATTCTTGGATTTATGGGTCTCAAGCACCAAAGCACTAAAAACCCAGTTAAACGTATCAAACACAAAACAACTCCCCCATGACCACAGCACCCCCAGCCCCTTCCCAAACCACCCCCAGATGGCCCCACTCTACTCCCCAAGCCCCACAGACACGTGTAGCAGCACAAATGAGCTCATATCAAGAAAGAGAAGGAAGAGGTATTGGCCGGGTGGCCCTTACCTCAGCTGTTGCTGGGCCTGGGTCTTCTTTCCCCCTCCAGGAGCCATGGGGGAGTGGGGGCAGCCATCAGGGGGTGAGGGGGGACAGTCATGGGAGGGGGAGCAGGGTAGAGGGAGCAACTCCCCCTTGCGCATGCACACTCACCCACACCCTTCTCTCTCTTACACATCTCTCACACACATTCATTCTCTGATACACTGTAACATTCATTCATTTGGTTTTTCACACATGCTCTCACCTTTCACACACACCCATTCAAACTCACACACATGATTTCACCTCTTTCACACACACCCATTCAAGCTCACACTCACACGTTCACCTTTCTCTCTTCACTCACACCCATTCAAACTTGCACACACACTTTCATCTCTTTCTCTCACACACATTCATATTCACACGCATGCTCTCACCTCTTTCACACACACCCATTCAATCTTAAACACACACTTTTCTCTCTCACATGCATCTCAGTCCCCATTCATACTCTCACACATGCTCTTACCTCTCTCTTTCACACACCCCCATTCAAGCTTACACACAGGCTTTCATCTCCCTCACACCCCCAATCCCCATACTCACACACATGATGCTCTCACCTGTCTCTCTCTCTCTCCTTCACACACACACACACACATTAAAACTCACACACACACTCATGCTGTGTCTGCACTGCTGCCTTCTCCACTACGGTCTCACCCCCCCCAGCCGCCATGCAGGAGATCCTCATCCTGGTGGCGAGGGACCTGCCGGCGCTGCCCTCGCCACCTGCTCTCGCTGCGCTGCCTGCTCTGCGCCGCCGCCGCTCCTCGCGCCTCCTCCTCTGAGTCCAACCTCAGGCTCTTCTTCTCAGCACAGCACAGCACAGCACAGCAAGCCAGCAGCAGGTAAGCAGCCTGCTGCTCGGCACGCTGTGTCCATGGGTCCTCTCTCCCTCCCGGAAGTTGCTTTCATACAACTTCCGGGAGAGAGAAGGAGCCTAGGGGCCAGGAAGAACTGCGAGAAGTAAGGAGGAGGAGGGGCCTCACCTCAGCCGTGGGTGGGTGTTCTGGGGGTGGGGTGGGGGTGCTGCTTCTGCCTGTCAGTGCAGTGTGGTGCCGTACCGACCCGAGTCCCCCTCCCCCAACTTTTAATTTAATTTTTTAAAAAAAATAATTTCTACACTCACACCCGCCTGAACCGCGGGGGCCCCCCAAGCTCAGGGCCCTGGGCGGCCACCCCTAGCTGCCCCATGGTAAGGCCGGCCCTGATCCCAACCATGGTGGCAGCTAGCCAAGGCTGGCTGCTGCCACAGTCGGGATCCAGCCTGTGCAAACATCTGGCTGGTCTTTTTTAATGTAACAGTGGCCTGCAGAGTAAAGCCACCATCATCACATCTGAAAACACCCAAAGTGGAACAGATTGCTTCAGTTTCTCCATTGTCCATTCGGATGGAGATCTTCCATTAGTGTTTATAACGGTTGTACTCTGGTCCACAACATTAAAAAGCAAGAGCACCACCACTGGATGAATTTTCCTTGGAAATGTACAAGGTAAAGCAAACACAGTTGTACAGCATGAACTCATTTTGACGTATGGTTAGGGTTTCTGATCTTCAGTGTTTGTTTTCACTGAAAATTGGAGTTTGTTCTATGCAAATTATGACTCATTTTCTAACTGTATGTTCCCATTTTTATGGGTTCAGAATAAACTTCCAAAGTATCTTTTGTCCAAATTTTCCTCCCACTTACATTCTTTTTTTTTCTAATTCAAGGAATGTTCTTTTGCTTGACACAAAAAACTCCAAACTTCAAAACTACATTATCCAGTTCCCTTAATCTATTGCCATATTTTAATTCTCAGAACCCATTTGGATACAGAATCAATCCAAAGAAAATTAAAACACAAAATGTCAAGTCTATTAACTTCATGGAACTGAAGCTCATGGTGTAGTTTTATTTAAACGTAGAAAATAAATACGATAAAATTTAAACCTAAATGTCCCTGTGCCAGATCTTCATTTTGGGCAAACTGCCATAGCTTCATTGAGTACATGGAGGTACAACCCCCCCCCCCCCCAAAAAAAAAACCAAACAAAAACCCAGTAGTGCACAATTCTCATTTGTCCAATGGTAGTAATGCTCCCTTAGTAGTAGTAAAAGAGCTCCCTTTGATATTGGTAGGTAGGCAGATTAACAGTGTGGGTGTTTTTAAACGAGACACATTCACGCATGGCCCCCCACTGTCCACAAGTCCAGCCGCTCATTTGAATTGGTGATTGGGGAGACGCGCTGCTATGGTTCATACACTGGCCACCCATGGCCATGAATGGAGCACGCCTGAGAAATCTGGAGTGCCCGTGCGAGCTAGGGTGGCCACCTCCATGGACAAGGAAGCCATGCCGGGAGCTGCCCATGTGAAGCCCTCCCCATGTACCTCTCATGCATGGGCACCCTATGCACTGACCACACGCACAAACATGCAACACTCAGTTAAAACACCCTTTGTGGAAAAAGTCCCTCTCAAGAACCACACTCTTGTGTTGAGTCAGTGACTGGGCCAAGCAAAATCTCTTTTCATGCAGAGAAAGGTGATTGTTTCCGAACAAGATTTGTGCATGCAGAGCCATCTGCCATTCAGGGACTGTTAGTATCTTATGACTGATCAGAGCACCGGAATGAAGATAGCACTATCAACTACTGTGATTAATCTTATTTAATAAATGTGTCCTCTTCCTCAGTCATTTACAGACATTTATTTATCTATTTATTTTATTTTTATTGCATTGTATTTTTTTAAAAAAGTTAAAATCCTATTTATAAAGCATTGGTTTAAACATCAGTATTTTTTCCTGAGGAACTTGAAAAGCCAGGTTCTATGCAGAGAGTAGCTAGTAGATTATGATGTGTGTACTTCCTTGTGAAACAGACATTCTTCAGCCTTCCCAACTGCATTATTTCACTCAAGTATAATTTTTACTTGTAACTAGAAGTATCTTAATGGGCAGTTACGTGCTGGTTCCAGCAGCTCCATTAGAAGAGGGAAGATGTGAGTGTACAGTTTGTTTGCCAAAGACAGAGCAGCCACATCTGTGAAACCAGCTAGTGTGTTATGTCAAATACGGTGATTTAAACAATATAAATAATAAAGAAATGAATGGTGACCAAGTAAGTAAAAGTGACAGAACCTAGGTGCTCTACAGTGTGTTGCTGTAAACAAAAAGTGGTATGAGCAGCAACATATGGATGAACTAAAGTCCATCTCAGGAACTAAAGTAAAATAACATTGCTTCTTTTAACGATTATGCATTTTTAAAACTAAAGCCTAAACTTAAAACTAGAGCTTCCAGGGAGTTTTTTGGAAAAGGGGCAAAAAGTTGACAACTTGGCTGAATTTTTCCAGCAGTCCGTAGCAAATAAGATACATCCAGGTAGCTTTGTGTCTGTTAATGGCACTTTATGCCAGTTGGGTCAGTTTGATATGCATTCTCAGTTGTGAAGTTGACATAGAAAGATACAGTGCTGGCTGCAGAGAGAACAAGAATGTCACAATATTTAATCACCAGTTCATTATACTAAATTAGCCCTCCCTTCATGTAAAATTGTACAAGGGATGGATTTGGCCCTGTGCTTGTGAATGTTTGAGGGAGGAGGAATGTTTAAGCCTAAAAAAAAAAATTGTAATTGTTAAGTCTTTCATTCTGGATTGGGTTTTTTCCAGTAGACTGTTTTTGATCTGTAACCAATGGCTCTCAAAGTCTGTTTATTGCACATCATGCTTTCCGTACTGCAGTCGGCATCTTTGTTGGCCATAGTAGTGGGTTTTCTAGACCCGATTATATTCAGATGCTAACTTGTGTATGCGCTTTCTGTAACAAATTACACTCGGCCAAACAAAATTTGAGATGCTGAGGAAACGTTTTGTCTGGAAGCATCCTTGGAGATAATGTTCTGAACTTTCTAATGACTATTTTAAAGAAACCATTGGCCTTGAAATGTATGTTTAGGATGAGTGTTCTTTCTTCAATCAGCTGTAGGAAACAAACAGCCATGTGGAAGTGGCCGTGTCGGGATAACGATGATGAGTTCTGATGGAAGCAGTGAATCAGAATGTGGACGTTCATATAGAACAGAGTAAGGCTATGCATTTGAGTTTCAATAAAACACAAATAAACCCCTAAGCTCTTCCTGGCCACCATATTTGAAACCCAAACACTAGGACTGTGGATTTGGATTTCGAGTGAACCCAACATTTCCTGAAAAATGTAATCTGAGGTCTCAAACTGGTCCCCCAAAACAGCAGCAGATAGCCATCTTGGATTTGGGCTGCTCTCTGATGCTCAGCTTGGGCTGTGTTCTCACCTGCGGTGGCGGTAGCGAGAGGGTCGAGGGAAGACGCAGCAGTGCAGAGGAGTCGGCCAATGGGAAAAGAGCCGGTGCAAACGGGGATCTGCTGCGGCTTCTCTCATGCATGTCAGGGCAGGACTTTGCACTCTGACATGCGCGAGAGAAGCCGCGGCAGATCCCGGTTCGCACCGGCTCTTTTCCCATCGGCCGACTCCTCTGTGCTGCCGCATCTTCCCTCGCCCCTCCCGCTGCTGCCACTGCCGCCTCAGGTGAGAACACAGCCTTAATTGCCTGCTTGAGGAGCCTGTAGTGAGCCCTCCCCACCTGCAGGAGCTGCTGCGGTCTTAGAATTGCAGTCTCCAGCACTGTGGTCAGGCCGAGCCCAGCCATGGAGAAACGGTGAGTCCTAATCAGCTTCATTCCCCCCTTAGGATCTCACTTTCCATAAGTCAATGACTCTTCTCTGAGCCAGACCCAGTCCCCATCCCCAAGCCAGTGACTCCTTCTGTGAGCCAGCTCTGTGTCCCATTTACCCTCAAGCCAGCAATCTCCCCTGAACCTTGTCCCATTCTCCCCCAGTCAGTTACTACTTCCTGAGCCAGACCCCATACCCCGTTCCTTCATCCTCAAGCCAGCAACCCTCCACATGAGAATCCCATGTTCCATTCTACCTGCTCCCAAGTCAGCTGCACGCCTCACGCTTCCTCAAGCCAGTGATCCCCCTGAGCCAAACCCATGCCCTGTTCCACCCTCTCTCCAAGCTAGCAATATCCCTACCAAACTAGCCAGTTGTACTCTCCATCCTCCCCCAAACCAGCCCCCTTTAACTTGGTAGCAGACCTAGCAGCAATTTTTGACTGCATTATAGGACTGCATTTCCTTATAGGCCTCTCAAAATGGCAGACCCTCACTGCACTTCTGTGCCAAAATAGCCCATATGCAGAGACCCATGCTCACTGCATTTTCCACATTGACAATGATGAGGAAAATGCAGTAAATACAGGTAAAGATACAGATATAAATAAATGCATATACTAAAACCAGATACAAATACTTGACCCCATGCACATCCCTAGAACAGACTAGGTTCCGAACCATTTGGGAGCTCAAGCACTCCTATGCTTCAGCAATGCTTACACAGCATGACAATTAGGACTGAAACTCGTTCTTGGTAATCTCAAAAATTTCATCAACAACCAGATTTTCATCCAACTTTCTGAGAATGAGAACAAGTCGAGAATCGGCCAGTTCTCAACCCATCCGTGTGAGATTCTTAAAAAGTTTTTTGCATGCACAAAATGGCTGCCATGACTGTTCTACAAATGCACAGCCCTTTCCCAAGATTGCACGGGCTGCATTGGCACCATTTTGGAAAATGGCAACCAGTTCTGAGTATGTGCAGACCAAATGCCCTTTTCCAAAATGGCACCAATGTAGTCCACGCCATCCTGGAAAAGGGATTTGCATGTGAAGAACAGCCACAGCAGCCATTTTGTGCATGTGCAGAGCATTGGGTGTTGTTGTTTTTTTGTTTTGTTTTTTTTAGAATCTCGAGATCTCAAACTTATTGATCTTGGTAAAAGTTTTCATTTCTCGTGATTCTCATGAGAATCATCTTGATTCTCCTTTCAGCCTGCTTCACTGTCAATACACACCACATAGGGTGTCAACAGAAAGGCGGAAGCTCCAGGGGTGCCCTCGTCACAGGTGGGTTGACCTGTCTAAAGGGTGCCTGCCAGATATTCACCTGGAAAAGGCTGTGGTGGTTTTGGGGCAGCCCAATGGTGGTGTTCCAGAAGATCCCA
Organism: Sphenodon punctatus; assembly: GCA_003113815.1. NCBI lineage: Eukaryota > Metazoa > Chordata > Lepidosauria > Sphenodontia > Sphenodontidae > Sphenodon > Sphenodon punctatus. The sequence continues at coordinate 6,962,897 of QEPC01013002.1, read as the reverse complement.
GAGCATGCCACGTGGAGCGGGTTGGCCAAACCTTGGACAACAGCATGGAGCTGCTGCCCATCTGTTGGGCAGACCTATGGTGCAGCTCCATGCCCATCTGCCTGTTACCCCATTCAGAATGATGGAGTTGCAAACGTCAGCCTAGAGTGTCGGGCGAGTGCCTTCAACTGTATGGTACAGGGGGGACACCACCGGTCCATCTGTTGCAGACTGGAAACTGGTGGCCGTGGGGTTGGGCTCCTGGAGCAGCTCTGGGTTCTGGCGGTGTCTGTCTAAAAACACCCATAGTGATGCACTCAAATTGAATAAAACACTGAAAACTCTTCTTGCATTTAACCAAATACAAAATGAAGTGGGTATTAATTAGACTATTGAATTATTCATTGTGCCTGTAGTATTACATTAAATATTTAACTTAATACCCATCATTAAATCTGCAGCATTGCCTTGAAGGGCCATGGTTCACTGAGCAACTAGAATTACCAACATTTTTGCAACCTGCTACGGCACACTAGTGTATAGGGTTACCATGCCTCCCCTTTAAAAGAGGATGCTTATTAAAAATACACGTTGCAGGGCTTCACTGGAACCAATGTAGCTGTGCATTATGTATTTTTCATCTGCGTCCTTTTTTCAAGGGGAGGTATGATAACCCTACCAGTGTACCCTTGCAAGCTGCTTGATGACAAGGGATAGTGGTTAGCTAACCACAGAAATGAGCACTAAACCAATGAGCCACTAAATCTATAAAGTAATTCTGGGGTCTGGCTGAAGTAATACAATTCTGGCATAACTTACTCATAACGCACATGTACTAATATTGTTGTTAACGAGCTTCAAGGTGTTTATTTTAGAAAACATAAGATGCAGATGAGAGAACAGATTTCCACTTCCCTGCGGCTGCAACATGTAAGGAAAAATACAACATAACTTACTAAGTTTTACCAGTTATTTTTTATTCCTTGCTAATTGGGTATCTTATCTTTGTTTTGACTGCAATTGTGATACTGTTTTAAATACAATATCACCATAGCACGGGTGTTACTGCTGTGATGGCAAACTATGTTCTAGGCTGACAGTAAGAGAACTACTCTTCAAACAAAAGAATGAAGACAAAGTTATTGTTAATTAGAATGTATCATTTTGCTTTCATGTGACTTTGAAATGAGCAGGCTGACATTAAATTTAGACTCTTAAAACAAAGATCAGAACTTCAAGAAATAAAGCATGGTTATTGTGCCTCCCTTTCCCCAGTGTTAGAGGAAAGCGTAGATTCTGATTTTTTTTTAATAGTACAGCCACTAGCAAGCTCTCCGTGGTTCCTCAATAAAGGTCCACAGGGGGTCTCTGGCAACTGTAGCTATGTGCCATGTGGTGCACTGATCCTATCAGCTAGCAAGCAAATAACAAAGATGATCTAGGGTCTCCTTAGTGAACAAAATTAAACACTGCAGGTCAAATGGAAATCAATTACAAGCTGTGCTGGGGACCATGGAAGTCAACACAGTCTCTCACCCATGAACCGGGAGGTAGGCAATCAAATGTTAGGTCAATTTAGGTCAAGCCTATAGCTTTACGTATCCATTTTTCAATCCATATAGGGTAGGGAACTATAAACACATGAGACAGTTGGTGAAGCTAACTAATTACTCTGAAATGCAAACAGATCTTCCAGTGATCATGTTGTGCCAGGACTAAAAACATCTAGAAGGCGTTGTACCACTTCTTAAAATCAAAACAAGCCACAATCATCTGTTATGAAAACAAAAATACCACTAAAGATGGTGTGTATTGCACACGATACTGTTTTGTCTGCGTAGCAATTTTCATACTGAAATACTTTATGTAGCTGGGTTTTTCAAAAGAATCTAGAGTTAAATGCCCATATTACATTGAAAACAGGGCATGGGTGTCTCTAGATATGCTTCTTAATAGAAGCCAAACTCTTCTTCTTGTCCGTGTTCTGCTAAGCTGGGATTTACTTTTCCTGGGATGTAATACTGAGTTGAAGCACATTCATGCAATTAGAGTAGTTTTAGTTTGTTTACACACACTGGCACAGGCTTTTGCCAAGGCCATTGTATGCTGTTAAATACTATGACAAATATAAAATCAGTAAAAACAAAAAAATTAGCAACCTTATATAAAGTCATAGAGGTTCATGAGTGCAATCAGTGGAAACCTCTGTCTGTATAATTCAACTTTAGAAGTGAACAATGCTAGTCTAATAATAATAATAATACATTTTTGAGTTTTGACAGATACTTTGCTTCCGTTAATATAGGCTGGAAAAGAGTATTGCTTAATTCTTTAAATAAGAAATATTCCATCATATAACGAACAGCATGTGCGAAAAATTATTTTGAGGAATATCAATATCGGAGTCCACTGAATATCCCCAAATTTCTGCATTGTAGAAACTCTGTGAAATAACTTTAACACGAAAGGCTTGCAATGCAGCAGGAACCGATCTCTTAGCAAATGCATCATGAAATTGCTTGATGGCCAGGGCAGACTGAAAATGTAGCCACGTGAGCTGCGGAGGGCTCAATGCCCATTCAGCCCTGTGGCGAGCAAGCACCGCCACTACACTGCAGAGTCGGCATGGGAAGCTGGGTAGATGTCATGCGGAGTATCCGGGCAGGTAGGCTGCTATCAAATCTCCCACCACAGCTGAGGTGGGCCAAGGTGTCAGCCACACAAACATGCACCCAACCCTGCCCCACCTCACTTGCCCGGCCTGACCAAAATCCTGCCCCCAGCCATGACATGGCTGCTCGCAACAGGTGACAGTGCCTGCCGCTCAAAGCTCTACCACGGAGCTTGCTGCGTGGTGGGGCAGAAGGGTTCTGGGCAAACAGGCTACCTACCACACCTTGGGCAGCCTTACACCATTTTAGGTAAGGCAGCTATGTGATGTCCTTGGCCTTCTTCCAAGGATCAGGATGCATTGTCTAGCAGTCGGCTGTTTGCCCTACCACATGGCGGGGGAACACCTGGCAGCCGTCAGCCACACAATGCACTTCATTGCATGGTACGGCTGCCCAGAGCGGGTTAAGAGCAAAGCTGCCCAAGGCATCTTACGTGGCTGCACCTTGAGTTGCTCTTGATTTTAGAAGATTAAGGTGGCAATTCTAGGAAAGAGAATATGACAAAACCATTCCCAAATTATAATCTTTAACCAACTCAAGCATGTTTCACTCGATATACCAAGGACATTTCTTTGAAAATTTGCCCCAATTAACAATTTTAGGCTGCATTCTCACTGGGCAAAACGTGCAGCATTTGCCTCTGGGAAAAACTCCGGGAGGCAAATGCTGCTCATGTTTAGCCTGCTGGGAAAGCAAACCTGTGTGGCTTTGCCTCTGAATATGCGGAGGTTACAGAGCTGGAAAATCATGCTCTGTAACCTCTGTATGTTCGGAGCAAAGCCGCACGGGTTTGCTTTCCCACTAGGCTAAAACATGGTGTTTGTAGCCTGGGTGTTTTTTTAAAAGATTGTGTTATAATTTACCTAGCACTTTATCTGATTTGGGTGCAGAGCTGTAACTAGCCTATGGCCAATGTGGCAGTGACCACAGGTGCATTTATATGAGGGACACCAACCAAGCAACCATGCCCCAGGGCAGCTGAATCACCAGCTGTGTGTCTTTTTGCATCGCAACTGCCTTCCCTAAACTTCCTTCACTGCTGCTTCTGCCAGCCAATAATAAGCAGGCGTGCTTAGCCAGTACTAATGGGGGGGAGGGGGTGGGGAGCGCTTTAGCACTGACTGGCAGAAGCAGCAGTAAAAGGAGTGTGGGGCAGGCAGCCGCGGCACAACACATACACAGCTGGTGACTCAGCTGCCCTTGGGACATGTTGGCTGGAGCCTCTCGTATAAATGCACCCATTGCCACTGCCACACTGGCCATAGGCTAGATATGGCTTTGTTTGTGTGGGAGGCCACGAGGTGGTCTCCTTACCATGGTAGCTAATGAATTAAACCTGCCAGTCGAATTACTTGTTTTAGAATGTTTAAGTATTAGATGCATGCCTCCGTGCGGTGATTCTTGGTTTATTATTAATGTATATATTCCTCCAATCTCCTCTAGGTACCAAGATATTGATGTATGGGAGTCCTTCACTTTATTTGGATAATATCCAATCTGACTTCCCTGCAGATAGATATTTTTTTTAGCCGATGACTTTAATGCTAGGCTAGGTGGTTTGTCTTTGGAGGAAGGAAGAATTTGACATTGTAAATTACCATTTTTAGGACAGCAAATGGTTCATTTTCTAGTACTAGTGAGGGTTCAGTCACATATTTCCCTCCAAGGCTCCAGTATGATTGGTTATTTCTTGGTTGAGCCATATTTATGGCCTGTGATTCCTGACTTTGAGATTTTGTGTCCGTTTGAAAGTGATAATTTACCCATGTGTTTACAGTTGAATTTGGGATATATAAGAAAATGGGTTTTTCTGCTAATTTTAATTTTTTAGACAAATCGCCTCTTATTGCTTATGCTGAGCCTTTGATTATCAACAAGAAGAGACTGAAATGAGATGATTAGCTGTAGTTGTTGAAAATAAACTATCTGGGGAAGATTTAACGAGAGTGCAAAATTTGGTTATCAATGCTGTTTTGGCTGATGAAATATTAATCAGCTACCGGAATATTATAGACCTGTTAAGTCCCTGTCTGTCGGTAGTTGTAAGGGTTGATTGTAATTGCTGCCAGGAGGTTGCTAATGCCCACTGGTTTGATATAGTGTGGTAGAATGCAGATGCATGTTGGAGTTACTGTCTATAGTTCTAAATTTGTGCTATTTACGATGTTTGGGACATAAGGTACTTTTTAAACATGATAGCTCAGTGAACCACCATGCTTAAACCCACCCAGGGGTGGGTTCCATCACCCTGGGCAGGAGTCTGCCCAGCCACCGAACAAACATTCAGGTGGCTGAGGAGGGGTGGGGAGAGGGTGGGGGACGTGGATGCACACGACCCTGCGCTCCTCAGCGCAGCCCAGTCTCCTCCCTGACAGGCAGGTGCGCAGGCCTATGAGGCCGCAGTGCCTCCCCAGAACTGCTCCCTTCACGGGCCGAGGTTAGGTGAAGTGGGCCATCAGACATGATGGCCTGCTCTACCACGGTCCGGGGACGCCTACCCCCCGGGGCAGGGATTAACATGGGATGTGTGCTGGTTGGGAGCCCAGCACACACCCCGTGTTAGCCCTGCCATGGTCCTAGGTAACTTCTGCTCCCACCCATGGTGAACATCTGCTGGGGTGTCAAACGTGACACCCCAGCCTGTGGTCACACTGGGGTAAGCGTAGCCAAGGTGTCAGGTTTGAAAATATCCCTACATTATGAGGAAAGTGACATGTCACCCGTGAGCAATTTTAATTATTGGCTAATGTACCCCCTAATCCGTAGTGGTTCAAAATATTGTGAAAAACGTATTAAGTATTCATTTGAATCAGTCATAGGTAAGGATCCTAATGCATTAGGCCCACTTTAAATGAATATGTATTTATACATACTGTTACATGTATAATAACCATAAAATATACAGTTTTACAACACAAGCATGCTACCGTGCTGTGGAGTGGGCAAACAATGGATTTCATTATCCCATACTAATGATGATGAAGGGTGAGCCTGTTACATGATATGAACTAAGGGTGTGCACCAGGGACCCAATTAATATTTTGTAATTCTGTTATACTTCATTACTATTTCTCTTCATATTTTGTAATTTTGTTATATATAAATAAGTTATTCTTATTAAATTAGTTATTTCCCCCATTGATTTCTATGGGAAATAGATCTCTGGCTGTAACTTCTTAATTGTTTATCTTATTTGCTCTAAATTTGGACTAATTGTACCTTGTACCCAAGGGATCATTCCTGCCAAATTTCATAAAGATTGAGAAAGCATCCCAATACTGCAAGCGGCTGAAGCCTTGTGGTTTACAAAATATCTTTGTTTTCCATGCAGTTTTGGTGACACTTTTACTCCTTGTACCCATGCTGAAAAGGATCATCCCTGCCAGTGTTCAGGAAGATTGGATAAAGGGTCCTAATTTTATAAGCAGTTTAATCATTTCATGGTTTATTCACACATTTCCATGTTTAGCAAATTTGTTTTACAAACTTTGGATAAGTTCCCCTCACCCAAAGGGATCATCCCTGCCAAATTTCAGAAAGATTAGATAGAGGATCCCAATTTTATAAGAAACATCGTTTTTGTGATTTCAACAGATATTAGTTATGAGCAGATATTAGTTATGAGCATTTGAGGTCAACAAATAAAATTCCAGGGAATAACTGACTTCAGAGAGCAAGGCAGAAGGGAGGGGGAAGTAGTCTAGCAATTCAGAGACATGATGGACAATGCAGGCTGGCCAATTGGCAGCCCAAACATGCTGCAGCACTGTCGCAGAGGAGACAGAATCCCATTCTATGGGATTCAACTTTAAATCAAGTAAATGCTTCCAACTTTTCAGTAACAAGCTGAGGGGTGCAGGGGCAGAATGGGATGAGGATAAGAATTGAAGAAGTGCCATACTGAGTAAGCCCAATGGTCCATCAAGTGCAGCATCCTATCTGACAGTGGACAATTTTGATTGCATGGGAGAAGTATCAGCAGTCCCAATGGACAATCTCATTCCCTGTTAATCACTTCCTGCTCCTGACAATAAGAAGTTCCCATCTCGTAAACTACTTGGTTGATAGCTGTTAATGGACCTATTCTACAAGAATTTATCAGTCCTCTCTTAAACCCAGCCATACTACTGGCCACGACAACTTCCCCCGGCAACAAATCCCACCGTTTAACTGTGTTAAGTGAAAAAACCCTACTTTTTCTTTGTTTTAAATCTGCCACCAGTTAATTTCATGGAGCAATGTAGTTCTAGTACTACTTGAGAGGGTAAATAAATGTTCCCTATCGACTCGTTCCATTCCAAGATTTTATAAACCTCTATCATAGCCCTTCTCAGTCTTCTCTTCTTCAAGCTGAAGAACCCTAACCTATCAAGCCTTTCTTTGTATGGAAGCCGCTCCAAACCCTTGATCATTTTTGTTGCCCTTCTCTGCACCTTTTCAAGTTCTATATATTTTTTGACATGGGCTGACTAGAATTGCACACAGTACTCATGGTGCAGTCGCACCATCAATTTATGTAGGGGCATTATGATATTTTCAATTTTATTCTCTATCCCTTTCCGAATAATTCCTAACATTGTTTGCTTTTTTGACTGCCGCCGCACATTGAACTGAGGATTTCAATGTATTGTCCACAGTGGGTGATTTCAGACATTACGCGGTCCCGATTCACCACAGTGGATTCCCGGCGGGGCTGAACAGATTAACCACCCCCAGTGGTCAAGGAAAGCCCCAAACAGACGTGACAGGACCGGGACCATGGCAGGGAATCAGACCACCAGACCACGGCCCAGGGCAGCGCAACAGACATTATGCCGATCCCGGGCCGGGCCGTGGTCAAAGCACCCGGAAGGCGCCGAGGCGGCTCGTCCCGGCTGCTATCGTATGCACTTTAATTCTCCCACCCTGGTCTGTGGTGTTGCTGGTTGCCTGGCAGTGACGCTGCATGCTTTGTCCCCGGCTGGGAATCATTGTCTTTGGTTCCGGCCGGTGGTTGCCGTTCAGACATTACTTTTTTTTGTTTCCCGTTGGGAATCTCTTTGATCACGCTTTCGGAGATGGGGTATTTTCAGACGTTACGTGGTCAATGTCCACTACAGTCAATTCCCTGTGGTGGCTTGGACCACGTAACGTCTGTTGGGGGGAACGTACGTTCCCCCCCAGATGTTACCATGGCATGGGATCAGATTCACCACGCGAGCAGCTGAAGCAGCGGGCCCGGAGGCTGTCGCATGTTGAATCTGATTCCAGGCTGTGGTGACCCCTGCCGTCACGTCTGGATGGCGGACACAGGTCGGAATTCCTGCAGGGGCGTGGCATTGGCCGCAGCGGCCAGCCGTCTCCCCAGGGGGAGGGCGGCAGGGAGCATGGAGGGGGTGGGGCCCTGCAGCCGCACGTTGCACCGCGCGGCCCTGCCCCTTCCCTGATTCCCCGCTAGGATACCCCGGAACGTCTATTAGGGCGTTACGGGTCATCCCGGCGGGGGATCATTTCCTTAATTTCGTGACGGGCCCAATTGGCCGTCTTCCCCCCAATGCATGATGCAAACACAGAGGAAGCAAAGCAAACCATCTTAAGGCAACAAGGGGTATTTTCAGACGTTATGAAACCACGCTCAACCACAGTCAGTTCCCTGTGGTGGGGAATGGTCCCGTAACATCTGTGGGTAACCGGAAGTTCTCCCCCAGATGTTACCCACGTTCAATCCCTGCTGGGAATCTAATTCACCACGCGATCAGCTGAACCCGATCCTAGCAAAATAACTAAAAATAACTAACTCACCAATGGGGGTGTGTCTGATGCAGGTTCAGCAGCAGCGTGGGGTAACAAAGCCACAAACAAGCCAGGCCAGCCAGCGCTCTCTTTCCACCAAAATGGCACAGATCACCAGCATGCCAAAAGTGGAGAGCTCTCTTTTAACCCCACTCTAGGGGGTGGGGTACAGGCAGGCAGTCTGAGCCCTCCACAGCAGCAGCTGTGCACAGGCACACACTGCCTGGGTGTTTGAGTCTCCAGTCCAGACAGAGTCTTCCACAGCAGCCCATAGGGCTCTGTGGAGCACTGCCTCCACTGCTGGGAAAAGCAAAGTGCTTTCCCCCATCCAGGCAGCATGGGCTCTAAGCCCAGCTGCCCAAATCGCTTTTGTAAAGTTTTGTCCCTTAAGGGACTCCTTAAAGCAGGATCAGCAGGAGGCACTGGACCCCACCCCCTCAGCTCCTGCCTGCACATGTGTTCAGGGAGGCACAACAACAACACTGAGCACTCAGTTGATTGCTGGACTGGAGGACTCTGAGCAAGTCTGGAGCAAGTTGCTGACTCCTAGGGATGGGCGAACATGGTTCGGAAGTTCAGAGTTCGGCCCGAACTCGGCCTGTTCGGACAACCGAATCTGAACACGAATCCGAACACGAACTAGCCGAACTGAACTCAATTCCAAACGTCGAAATGACCGAACAGTTCGGTCAGTTCAGATTGCATTCGGGTGAGTTCGGGTGGCAAAAAAAGGTTCACTGGAAGGTCAAACGTGACAGGGAGGGGTAGTACTAGTCACTGAGGAGCAGACTTCCAGGGGTGGAGAGATTTTCATTTCTTGCAAGCATCTGCCTCCCCCCTTCCCAACACCTTCTGAGCTAGTCACTGTTCCTCAACAGCAGGCGTTGAGTAGGATTATTAGATTGCTTTAAGTTTCATTTCAGTTTTGTACTGAAACCTTAAACTGAAACCTTAAACTGAAACCTTGTGTTGTTTGTGATTCCCCCCGCATCCCGTATGTATGTATGTATGTGTGAGAGAGAGAGAGGGGTTAGGGACAGTAGACAGTTGTAGGAGTTAGGTTAGTGATAGAGATAGCGTTAGTGATTTAGTTTTAGTGTTTGTAGGAGTAGGCCTGTATACTTATTAGATAATCCATTTAGTTCATAGCATTTAGAATAGTTAATAGCAGTTAGATTTAGTGTAGATAGATAGATATAATATTAGATTAAAAAATTAAATTAAAAAAACCCATATAAAAACAGAACAAACAAATAAAAAAAAAACTAAATAAAAAACAAAAAAACCGAACAGCCGAACCCAAACTGCGATCTGTTCGCCCATCCCTACTGGCTTCCCCCACCCCCCCACCCCCGGGACTCAGGTGAGCGTTGTTTTTTCTTTCTTTCTTTTTAAAAGCATGTGGAGGGGGATCAGGTGCCTTGCAACGCGCACTGCCCCTGAAAATATACACTGCCTCCTACCTTAATCAGTAAAAATGTAAACTATAGACAACAAAACTAGATATAGTCTTTATCTGCCAGACTAATGAGGATTGTTATGAAAAGGGAGGAGGAGATGCTAAAAAGAAGAATAAAGGAATTGAGGAGCTCAAATTTGTTCTCGAACAGCAATTTCTAAGCATTGAGGAAGAAATATAAAAAGGTCTTGTCCTATAAGAAAAGGGATTACCACAAGCAGCGGTGCAAGAAACGTAACTATGCTATTACTAAAAAATAAGGATAGTAAAATATTTTGGAGTTTGGTGTCAAAAGGGACTGCAAATTTAGATTACACTATTGAGTCTAATATTCCTCCCGAGTATTGGGTTGAGTATTACATTAAACAGTTTGCTGCTAATAAGAATTGTGTTATGTTTTATGAAAGCTCTAGAGCTTCCCCAGGTATATTCTAGTACCTTTTTTATTTTGCCACAGATAGCGAGGTAGTGGAATTAATAAGGAAGCAAAAGAAGAATAAGGCACTGGGCCAAGATAGCATTCCAGCTGAGGTTTAGCAGTCTAAAATTGACTGGTAGGTACTTGTTAGTCTATTGCTTTAATGGTATTATTAGTACCCTCCAATTTCCTAGGACTTGGAAGGGTAACATTACTACCTTTTTTATATATAAATCAGGATAATAGAGACAAACCCAAGTCTTATTGGACTATTAGTTCAATAAATACATCTGCCAAGCTCTTTTGGAGGCATCTTTTAAATCATGTATTCATGCAATAAAATAAGCACCCCCCTTTTTTCTTCCTCTTTTTTTTTTTTTTTTTTTTTTTAAAAGGTAAACTGTGGTATACTGAATTTTTCTTTTGCTGTCATGCAAATCTACTCTCTACCAAAACAACCAACCAGATTGATTGCACTTTAGCTGATAGAGCTAATGTGGAGCTGTCTGTGTACTATATGGCTATCTTACAATGTAGCTCCAATGTATTGTGTAATTAGTCCATTTCATGTGTCTGTAGTTGACACTTGTTTTAGAGTACGAATCAGGAGAACCTTTTTCACTCCCTCAGACCACTTTGAAAATTAGTACAGGCTCTGTGGGCCGCATAGGAGTTGGGAGGGGGGTGATTTTAGGGGTGAGCTCAGAATAGCGGAAGGAATGAAAGGGTCAAGATCATGGATCTATATCATGTAGGGGTGTGCATGTAGTTTTAGTTATTGATTATAATGAAAATGACAAAAATATAACAAAATAAATAACGATAATGAAAGGAGTTATTGATTTTGTTATTGCCTGGCAGGTGGTGTTTTTTGGAGGGAAATGTGGCGAGGGGAGGAGGGAGCAGACATCTTGGAGCCAGAAACTGTGTTCAACTCTTGAACTGGGACTGTGATAGGAAGGGAAGAACCTGGTGGATATAATTGCTGGCCAATGAGCAGCGCAAGCATATCCCAGGCAGTTGAATGGCATCCTGAGATTGCTCAATGCTGCCTGCCTCCCAGAACCAATCAGGGGAGTTCTGGGGGAGAGCACTGCAATCCTTTATACTGCAATCCTTTATACTGCAGGGCTGGGCTGCTTGACTCTGGTTCTGTGTTAGCTATTGCTCTGTCAAGGTGCATTTGCAGAATCTGCTGGTGCTTGCACTAAAAATCTTCCCATATATGTCCGATTGTCCGTACCACCTTACCTTTCCAATCGTCAGGAGAGAACGAAAATGAATATATCTATATGATAGATTAGAGATAGTGGATATACCTCTGAGTTTTCCTTTTTCTCCCCCTGTCCATATATAGGTTAGGTTAGGTTTAGCTTAGATTCTGTGTGTGTACACACAGAATCTAAGCTAAACCTAACCTATGTATAATACAAAACATTCCTATCCTTTAATCCTAATATATATAATAAAACAGCCTAGCCTAGCTAGCTATCTTAAAATATTACATTAAAAAACTAGATATTTATGTGTACACCAATAATGATACCAAAATCTTTGTTTGAAATCGGTACTGATACTGACAACGATAACAAAAAATGTGGTGGTTTCATTTTTGTTAATAATGAAAATGATAATGAAAAATGACATGGGGCCCTGGTGCACACCCCTGATACCATGCACCAATCCCCTATCCTTGAGTACAAGCCCTCATCACCACTCCCTTCTCCTAGCTCACTCTTCCTATGCGTGAGGGTAGGGTCTGGATTATTAGGCCATATCCAGGAACTGGAAAAGCACTCAATAAAAACCAGCTGTAGCCCTCAGCCCCTTGCCCCTTCCTTTCCAGGCCAAGAAATCTGTAACTTTCTCCTTGCCCAGTCCTGACCGGCTGATTATTATTATTTATTTATTACTCCCATGGTGCCCAGGAGTCCTAGTCATGGACAAGAAAAAAATAAATCTGTTTTCAGATCCACAGGGTAGGAAAACCTTCTCCAGTTTTCAGCAAGAATCAGTGTGATGGAGTGGATAGGGTACCGGACTTGGACCGTGGAAGCCAGGGTTTGAATCCCACCCCACCCTAGCCAGGAACTCACTGGGTGGCCTTGGGCAAGTCCTAACTTTCTCACCCTCCATTCCCCATCTATAATAAAATGGGAATGTGTTTGTCTACCTCACCCTTGCTCATCTTAGGTTGTAAGCCCAGGGGGCAGGGATCTGTCTCTATTAATAATTGGTGCTATATAAATGCTTAATAATAATAATAATCTCCAGCCATGTTCTTTAATGAAATATTTTTAGTACTGAATATTATTTATTTGGTTCTCTGAATGTTCAGAGTGCTTTACAGTTTTTATGTATGTCCAGAGTGCTTTGCAGAGTCCTTTGCATCCTCACAACAAGCCAGTATTATTGCCATTTTATAGACATGGACCAACTGAGTCTGGGAGAGAGTGACTTGTCCAAAACCACCCACTGCGTTCAGTGGTAAGACAACATTTGAATTCTTGTCTCCCAAGTGCATCACCGTAGCCGTATCACCTTAGTCAGTGCCATTGGATTATGCTGGTTCACTAAACATGGTTGTAGTTTAATAAGCTGAAGATGTGTGCCTTAGGTCAACTTTGCAATGGGAACGGATACAGGGACCCTGTGCTTCTGGGCACAGGGGATTTATTTATTTATTTAAAATTTATATCCCGCCCCTCCTGCCCACAGGGCGGCCTGGGGTGGCGAACAACATTCATTAAAACATTAAAACAATATAAAATTTTAAAACAATTTCAATTTTAAAATACCCCAATATGTGGGGAAAGCCCCCATCCCCGCCCCTACCCCACTCCTACCCCTCCCCAAAAGCCTGATGGAACAGTCCAGCCTCGAGGTGATGAAGGCATGGATGACCGT